>CAOKZL010001168.1:0-404665 GCA_948472985.1 Iguana delicatissima | reverse complement strand
GAAAGCAAAAGAAGAATTACAGAATTACTTTAAAGAAAATGAAATGGAAGTAGCATATCTTGATTTCAGTAAGGCCTTTGACAAAGTTTCCCATGACGTTCTTGCAAAGAAGCTAGTAAAATGTGGGCTGGACAGGTTTACTGTTAGTTAGATTTGTAATTGGTTGACCGGCCGAACCCAAGGGTGATCACGAATGGCTGCTTTTCATCCTGGAGAGAAGTGACTAGTGGGGTGCCACAGGGTTGTGTCCTGGGCCCAGTGCTGTTCAATATTTTTATCAATGATTTGGATGAAGGAATAGAGGGCATGCTGATCAAATTTGCAGATGATACCAAATTGGGAGGGGTTGCTCATACGCCAGAGGACAGGATCAGAATTCAAAATAACCTGGACAGATTGGAGAGCTGGGCCAAGGCTAACAAAATGAAATTCAACAGAGAAAAGTGTAAGGTCCTACACTTAGGAAGAAAAAATGGAATACAGAAATATAGGATGGGGGACATGTGGCTGGATAGCAGTACTTGTGAAAGGGATCTAGGAGTCTTAATAGACCACAAGCTGAACATGAGTCAGCAGTGTGATGCGGCAGCCAAGAAAGCCAATGCAATTCTCGGCTGCATCAATAGAAGTATGGTGTCTAGATCAAGGGAGGTACTGGTACCACTGTACTCTGCTTTGGTTAGACCTCATCTTGAATACTGTGTCCAGTTCTGGACACCCCAATTGAAGAAGGACATGGTCAAGCTGGAGCAAGTTCAGAGGAGGGCGACCAAAATGGTGAGGGGCCTGGAAGCCATGCCCTATGAGGATAGACTTAGAGAGCTGGGTATGTTTAGTCTGCAGAAGAGAAGGTTAAGAGGGGACATGATAGCCATGTTTAAATATTTGAAGGGATGCCATGTAGAGAAGGCAGAGGGCTTGTTTTCTGCTGCTCCAGAGACCAGGACAAGGAGCAATGGATACAAGCTGCAGGAAAGGAGATTCCACCTGAACCTCAGGAAGAACTTCCTGACAGTCAGGGCTGTCCGGCAGTGGAATATGCTGCCTCAGAGTGTGATGGAGTCTCCTTCTTTGGAGGTTTTTAAGCAAAGCCTAGATGGCTATCTATCGGGAGTGCTTTGAGGGTGTTCCTGCATGGCAGGGGGTTGGACTAGATGGCCTGTGTGGTCTCTTCCAACTCTACATTTCTATGAGTCTATGATTCTATGAAGGAATTACAGCAAAAATTGTATGGGACGCCGGGAAGGTGGTCATGTGGGGACACTTTATAAAGTGGAACACAGAATGGAGGAGGAAAAGAGTGGAGAAAATGGAGAAATTAGAAACAGAAATTAGAAGAAAAGAGGAAAAATTAAGGAAAGATCCTGGAGATAAAAAAATGAGAAGGGCAATTAAAAAACTACAAGAGGAGATTAATGCAGAGAATGCAGTGGAAATTGAAAAGAAATTCAGAATACTTAAACAAAGACACTTTGAAAATGCGGATAAGCCCAGGAAGTGGCTAGCACAAGGATTAAGGGGAAAAAGAGAAAGAAATTTAATATTACAAGTAAAGAAGGATAATTTGGTGTCCACAGACCAGATAATGAGCGTCTTTCAAAAATACTATAAAGATCTATGCAATAGAAGGATCAAGGAAAAAATGAAAGAAAAAATAGCAGAATATTTGGGGAAACAAGATCTAACAATATTAACTGATGATCAGAAAACCAGCTTGAATGCTAACATAACAATCATGGAAATTACAGAGGCGATAAAGAGAATCAAGCTGGAAAAGTCTCCGGGACCAGATGGCTTCACAGGATTATATTACAAAGAATTACAAGATGAATTAATTAAGCCGATGCAGAAGATGTTCAACGAAATCACTGTAAATGGAAAACCTGACTCATGGAATGAAGCAAACATAACTCTGATACTAAAAGAAGAGAAGGACGCAAGAGAACCAAATAGCTACAGGCTGATTTCATTACTAAATATAAACTATAAGATATTTACAGGTATAATCGCAGAGAGAATGAAAAAAATACTTCAGAAAATAATCCATGAAGACCAGAGTGGTTTCTTACCGAGAAGACACATCAGAGATAATATACGGACAGTAATCAACATGATTGAACATTATGAAAAACATAATGAAAATAAATGTGTGATGGTCTTGGTGGATGCCGAGAAGGTGTTTGATAACATAGAAGAACAGGTTGCTTACCTGTAACTGTGGTTCTTCGAGTGGTCATCTGTGCCCTCATACATTAGGAGCTTTCGCGCCTGCGCGGTAGCGTTCGGAAAATTCTAGAGCTCGTTAGCTTTGGCGGGAACCCCTCCCCCACGTCGGTACTGCGCATGCTCCTCCCGCTGACTAACAGTCTCTCCTCAGTTCTGGTCCGCCAAAGCAGATGGGACCTGAAAGAGAGGGGAAGGCAGGGCGGGGATGTATGAGGGCACAGATGACCACTCGAAGAACCACAGTTACAGGTAAGCAACCTGTTCTTCTTCTTCGTGGTCTCTGTGCCTCATACATTAGGAGACTGTGTAGCTTACCAGAGGATGGTGGGTCAGGTCCCAGACCCTACAGCACAGAAGACAGCACAGCACGTCCGAACCGGGCATCCCTCCTGGAACGGCAGTCGAGCCTGTAGTGGCGCACGAAGGTCGACGGCTGGGACCGGGTCGCCACACGGCAGAGTTCCGACAGGTCGACGCCTCGCAGGAGAGCAGCAGATGTCGCCATGGCCCTGGTGGAGTGGGCCCGAAGCAGGTCTGGCGGAGGCTTCCTGGCAAGCTCATACGCCAGTAGAACAGTCTGTACCACCCACTTAGAGAAGCGTTGGGTGGACACTTTGTGGCCTCTCCGGCGTCTACCATAACAGACAAACAGGTGGGGTGTTTGTCTGTAGGCTGCAGTTCTGTCCTTATAGAAGGCCAGCGCCCGACGCACATCTAGGGAGTGGAGGGAACGCTCCAGAGGTGTCGTCGGGTCCGGGTAGAAGGCCGGCAGGATGATGTCCTGGCTGAGGTGGAAGTTGGACACCACCTTCGGCAGGAAGGAGATGTCAGGCCGGAGGACCACCTTGTCGAGATGGAAGACTAGTTGGCTCATCGCACCGTAGCGCCGTCAACTCTCCCGCCCGCCTGGCAGAGGTGACGGCCACTAGGAACGCGGTCTTCATCGCGAGCAGCCTGTCGTCCGTCGTGGCCATGGGCTCGAAGGGCGGCTTCGTCAACTGGGACAGCACCAATGACAGCGACCACGGTGGTAGCGGCGGCGATACCGGCGGGTAGAGGTGCTGCAGGCCCTTTAGGAACTGCTTGACGGTACCGTCCCTGAAAAGAGCGGCCGATGGGGATCGTGGCAGCTGGTATGCCACGATCGTGGTGAGGTAGACTTTGAGCGACGGGAAGGCCAGGCCCTGTTGCTGGAGATGGAGGAGGAAGTGGAGCACGGTACGCAGGGTGACAGGCGATACCGGCTCTCGACGTTCCTCGGCAAAGGCCACGAAGCGCTGCCACTTGTAGTGGTAGTTCCTTCGCGTGGACTCCTTCCTGGCCGTGGTCAAGACGTTCCCGATGGTTGGATCGTCTAGGGCGATATGGAGGGCCAACAGCGGCAGGTCTGGGTGCAAGACCAGTCCGTCGAAGTGAGACAGCAGGTCCGGTACCGTGGGAAACCTGAGAGTCCTGCCCCGGGCGGCCTCGATCAGGGGTCCGAACCAGTGCTGCCTCGGCCAGTAGGGCGCACCAGGATCGCGTCCGCCTGGTCCGCGATGATCTTCGCGATCACGCGGCCCAGGAGCGGGAACGGAGGGAAGGCGTAGATCAGCCCTTCGTCCCACGGGAACTGGAAGGCGTCGCCGATGGAGCGGCGATCGTGACTGGCCCTCGAACAGAACAGGCGGCACTTCGCGTTCTGGCTGGTCGGCTCGCCCCATCGGTCCCGAAGCATCCGGAAGGCATCGTCGGACAGGGACCACTCGTGATGGGAGGTGGTGTCCCTGCTGAGAGCGTCTGCCGTGGTGTTCTCCTGCCCCGCCAGGTGAACCGCCACGGGGTGTATCCGGAGCGGGACGCACCAGTTCCAAAGTTCGAGCGCGATGCCCAGCAGCGCGGTGGAGTGCGTCCCGCCTTGCCTGTTCACATAGCAGACCGCCGTCGTGTTGTCCATGAGGATCAGCACCGTGCGGCCCGTGACCAGGTGTCGGAACGCTCTCAGGGCCTTGTGGATCGCCAACAGTTCGAGAGAGTTGATGTGGAGGAACAACTCGTCGTCCATCCACCGGCCTCGGACCCAGAGATCCCCGGTGTGCGCTCCCCAGCCGAAGAGCGAGGCATCCGTCATTATCGTGACCGACGGCCTGGGTTCGCGGAACGGCATGCCCGACAACAAGTTCCGGTACGACAGCCACCAGAGGAGCGATCGACGTACCTCTCGGGGCAGACGGTACTGGCGGCGCTGGTCGTCCCAGAGTGGATCGAAGGCCCTGACGAACCAGTGCTGGAGCGGCCGTGCGCGTAACCGGGAGAGGTAGGTTACGGCGGTGGTCGAGGCCATGTAGCCGAGGAGCTGCTGGATCCTCCTCGCTGACAGCGTTCAGGCCCCGAAGGCAGCGGACGCCGCCCGACGAAGCGTCCGTGCCCTCTCGTCCGGGAGGAAGGCCCTCGCCGATACCGAGTCGAGGGTCGCCCCGATGAAGTCGATAACCCAGGTGGGCTCGAGATGGGACTTCTTGGGGTTGACCCTGAGTCCGAGCCGAGTGAGCAGGGACAAAGTCCGATGAATGTCCCTGTACAGTTTCTGCTTGCAGGACGCCACCAAAAGCCAATCGTCCAGGTAAGGGTAGACGGAGATGCCTCTCGTCCGCAGGAAGGACACGACCGGAGCCATGCACTTGGTGAACACCCTCGGTGCGGTGGAAAGTCCGAACGGCAGCACCCAGTACTGGTAGCTGGTGCCGTCGATCGCGAACCGAAGGTATCGCCGATGCTGCGGGCAGATCGAGATGTGGAAATAGGCATCTTTGAGGTCTATGGACACAAACCAGTCCCCTGGGCGGAGGAAGGGGAGGATCGACGGCAGCGTGACCATCTTGAACCTCTTGGGGCGGATGTATTCGTTCACCCCTCGGAGGTCTAGGATGGGCCGCAGGGATCCGTCCACCTTCGGCACCGTGAAGTACCTCGAGTAGAAGCCGGTGGTCTTGGCTGAAGGCGGGAGCCTCTCGATCGCTCCCTTCTCGAGGAGGGACTGGACCTCTTCCAGTAGAGCCGAGCTGGCCGGGGTGGAATAGTAGACACCCCGTGGCGGAATAGCCTGGAACTCGATGGCGTACCCCAGGCGGACGATGGTAAGTACCCAGGAGTCCGCAGTGATCTCCCGCCAGCAGTCGAGGTGTCTGGCCAGGCTCGGGTGGTGGAACAGCTCTACCGGGAGGGTGAAGGATGGCACGGGTGGAGTCCTGCGAAGGCCGTCAAAACCGAGACTTCGCTCCCGAGGACGACTTCTTGGACGACGAAGATGGGCGTCGTCTGGGAAGCCTCCTGGAAGCCAAAGAGGTCAACGGCCTCGACGCGGTCGACCGTGGAGACCGTGGCTGGTACGCCGATGAAGAGGAAGACCTTCTCCACGTAGGCCTCGGCTGGAAGGAGCGGCGAGTCTGGGCTGGCTGGTTTATGCCCATCTTCTTCGCAGTCAGCCGGGCCTTGACGAGGTGATCCATGGCCTCGTCAGTGGAGGAATGAAACAGCCCTTCGCCGTCGAAGGGAAGGTCTTCAATCCTTCGACAGCTGTCCTCCTGGAGCCCACAGGACCGGAGCCACGTGTGACGTCAGAGGGCTACGGCACCGACCATCACCCTCGAGGTAGCCTCCGCGGCGTGCCTCGAGGTGGCGAGCTGCTGTGTAGCCACCGCAACGGCCTCGCCGAAGATCTGATTGGCTGAGGCACGTGACTCCTCCGGCAAGTCAGCAAGGAGCGGGCCGAGTCCGTCGAAGAGGTTCCGATGGTATGCCGCGAGGCATGCCATCGTGTTCACCGTCCTGACCACCAGGGACGATGCCGAGTAGAACCTTCGGCCGAAGGCATCGAGCTTCCGTCCTTCACGGTCCGGAGGGGTGGTATGTGCCCGATTGCCTCCCTTTGTCTGCGCCGACTAGACCACGATGGAGTTTGGTACAGGGTGGTGAAAGAGAAACTCCGTGTTTTCTTTCTGAGTCCTGTACAAATGCTCCAGCCTGTGGGGGATAGGCTGTGCTGACGCCGGCTTCGCCCACGGCTGCTTCATCGCATCCACCAAGGTAGGCAGAAATGGTAGCGGTGCGGTTGACGGTGGGCGGGCTTCCAAGTACTGGAAGACGGGGTCTTGGGCTTGAGGAGCAGGGTCGGTCACCTTAAGGCCAAGGGCTGTGGCCATCCGGAGGAGGATTGCCGAGAACTGACGGACGTCCTCCGGCACAGACTCCGGAGCTGGCTCTCCGAACCCCAGCGGTGGGGATTCATGAGAGGAAGGAGTGGACTCCACAGAGTCAGAGTCCGAATCGTAGGAGGCGCCCGATGGAGATGGCAACCTCTCTGCCTCCTTCTCCTCGGGTGCCTCAGGGGCCGGAGGTGCCAGGATAGCCGCCGGAGCTGCAGCCTGCATCGGTATCGATACGGCCGTGACCGGTATCGAAGTCACCTGCAGGGGCACAACCGCGGGCCTAGGGCGGTGTGCCGCCTGCATGGTGGAGGTCACCGCTACCGCCGGCTGGGCCACGGTGGACTGTGGCGTCGGTCGGGTAGCTGTAGCCGTCGTCCGCGGCGGTGGAGAAACAGCCCTGTAGCGAGGTGAGGGCTCTGGGGACCGACGGCGACTCGGCGAGCGACGCAGAGGTGACCTCTCATAGCGGGGGTAGTGAGCCTCCCGCGGTGGCGAGCGAGACCGGCGACGAGGCGACCAGTACCGAGGGTCTGGGTGGTACCGGTCCCTGTAGGACGGCGAGTACGAGTAGTACGAGCCGGCCGGTTCGTGCCACACCTGCTCCTGGGCGTACCGTCCAAGGTAGGCCGGAGAATACGCTCTCTCTCCCGAGCGATGCCTCTCCAGGTGCATCTCCCGATATCGCGGGGATGGAGGCCTGGCCCGCTGCTCTGGCGAGCGGGACTCGTCGCGTCGAGAGGCCGGGCGCTGTCTGACCACGGCCTCCTCTCGGCGTTCTGCCGAGGGCGGACGGCGACTCAGCAGAGTGATCTCCGCGATCAGCTCGGGCGGTTGAGGAGGCGAGACCAGCACGGCCTGCTCCTCGTCCGACACCTCGAGGATAACGTCCTCATCCGGAGGCTCTTCCTCCACGGGGAGCTCCATCAGCAGGGGTTCCTCGGCGGGCTGGGTGGGTGGTGGAGTCGGGGATCGCACCACTTTCGATGGAGAGCGTTGTTTCTCCTTCTTCTTCTTTCCTTTCCCCCAGGCCCTCAGTGGCTGGGCGTTTTTTTGAGCTGCGGTCAATGGCCTGGAGGAGGAGGTTGAGGCCTGCGAGCCCGCAGGATCCTCACGTGCCCGAGTTGCCGAGACCTTTGGTATCCTCGGCAACTTCATTATCGGTACCGAGCCCGGTACCGATGTCGACGAGGTCGAGGGTACGGCAGCCGCCGCTGCTGCCGAAGAAGAAGAAGACGACGGTGGGCGTTTCTCGGCCATCTTTTCGGGTCCCTTTGCACGAAGAGACTCCTCCCAACAATGGGACTTGAGCCTTGCCGACCTGTTGCGGAGAGTCTGGTGGGTAAACTCTCTGCAAATGGAGCAGGCCTGAACGTTGTGCCCCTCGCCCAAACAAATCAGGCACTTAGAGTGTCGGTCGGAGAGAGCGACCTTCCTTCCACAGGAGGCGCAGCGTTTGAAAAGAGCCGACATAAATGGAGGGCAAGGCAAGAAAGAACGCCAAACACAGTCCGAGATCCGAAATCGTCGTCAAGCCAGAAAAAAGGTCAAAACCGATCAAGAAATTACCAAGCCAAGTCCGAAATCCGTGAGGGGTAGTCAAAAGCCAAATCCGAAGTCGAAAATACCGAAATAACAATCCAACAAGCAAGCCAACAAGCAGAACCTTCTGAATGCTGAGGCGGACAAGAAAGAACTGAGGAGAGACCGTTAGTCGGCGGGAGGAGCATGCGCAGTACCGACGTGGGGGAGGGGTTCCCGCCAAAGCTAACGAGCTCTAGAATTTTCCGAACGCTACCGCGCAGGCGCGAAAGCTCCTAATGTATGAGGCACAGAGACCACGAAGAAGAAAATAAATGAAAATAATAAATAAATAATAAATAATAAATGAAAATAATGAAAATAAATGTGTGATGGTCTTGGTGGATGCCGAGAAGGTGTTTGATAACATAGAACATGAATTCATGATAGAATTACTGGACAGAATGGACTGTGGACACAAATTTATAAATCGGATGAGACAAATATATTCAAATTGCAAGGCCCAACTAATAATAAATGGGGAGAAGACGGCTCCTATAGAAATAAATAAGGGAACCCGTCAGGGTTGCCCGTTATCACCATTACTTTTGATAACAACTGTCGAAGTTCTTCTAAGAAAAATAAGAAAAGATGAGGAAATAAAAAGAACAAAAATAAAAGGGCGAGAATATAAAATGAAAGCGTACGCTGACGACTTGGTGATTTTTCTTGACGAGCCAAAAACAAGTGCAACAAAAATGATAGAGGTATGTAATGAATTTGGAGAATTAGCTGGATTTAAAATTAACAAAGACAAAATGAAGATATTGACTAAAAATATGAGAAAGGAGGAAATTGAAGATTTGAAGTTGATGACAGGATTTAAAGAAGAGAAAAGGATCAGTTATTTGGGAATAGTAATTACTAAACAGAACAATGAATTATTTGAGAATAACTACGCGGCAAAATGGAAGGAGATTAAAAAAGACCTACAGAACTGAACAAAACAAAGCTTATCCTTACTGAGAAGAATGGCAACAATCAAGATGATGCTACTGCCAAAGATGAATTACCTATTTCAGAATCTGCCAATAATTACTAACATCAGATGTTTTCAAGACTGGAAGAAGGATCTATCACTTTTCATTTGGGCCGGGAAAAAGCCGAGGATAAGATGGAAAATACTGACTGACAAAAAAGAAAGAGGAGGTTGTGGCCTACCTGACTTGAAACTATACTTTTATTCGAATGGAATGATATGGCTAAAAGACTGGATATCACTGAAGAATTATAGAATATTAAATTTGGAAAGTGCAGATCTTTGGTTCGGCTGGCACGGATACCTCTGGTATAATAAGGCAAAGGTGGATAAGGACTTTATGAACCATTATATCAGAAGACCTCTATTTGGAATTTGGAAAATATGGAAAAGAAAATTGTACTCTAGAATACCACTCTGGGTTTCACCACACGAGGCTTTATATGGAAGATGGAAAGACCCAACAGAAAGATGGATTACTTATAGAGATTTAATTGTGAATGAAGGTAAAGATGTTCATCAAATTAAAACAAGAGAAGAATTAATGAATGAGGGATGGAATTGCCAATGGTTTTTGCATATGCAGCTAAAAGAAAGACTTAAAATGGATCAAAGATTAGAAGGACTGGAAACAAATACTCAATTAAATGAATGGGAAAAAATATTATTTGAGAAAAAGGAACATCTAACATCTCAATTATATAAGTTCATATTAGATCAGGAATTAGAAGCTGAAGTAATAAAAGGCACAATGATTGTTTGGGCCCGAAATTAGGACATGAAATAAAACTAGAGCAATAGGAGAAGAGCTGGGAAACTACCCAAAAATTTACCTTGGCACAAAATTTGAAGGAAAATTATTTAAAAATGTTATATAGATGGTACTTGGATCCGGAGAAGCTGAGTAAGATATACAAAACTAAAGAAATGAAGTGTTGGAAATGTAAGCAAGAAAATGGGACTTTCTATCACATATGGTGGCAATGTACAAAAGTGAGAAGATATTGGAAGAAGATTCATAAAATAATAATGGAGATTTTACAAATAAAAATTCCTTTGATACCAGAAATTTTTCTACTAAATATGTTACATCAAGTGGATAAAGAGTACAATAAACATAAGAACATGATTCTATATATGATTTCAGCTGCCAGAATAACATATGCAAAATACTGGAAAAGACCTGAAACACCAGAAATGGAAGAATGGCTAAATAAAGTACAAGAATATGCTACATTAGATGACCTAACCTGGGCCATGAAGGGAGAAAAACAAGGCAAGAGAGACAGCAGTATGAGGGCAGTGAAGACATATATTGAAGATAACTGGACAAGGTTATGCCAAGGAGATGAAACATGAAAAATAATGGAGTCATAAAAGAGCATAGAGTAACTAAAAATGACAATTTAAAGATAAATCATGCTTGTAAAGAGGCAAGTCATCTATGATAGAATTGGTCTTGGGGTAACAGACAAACAGATCCGAAGAAAGTCCAAGCAAGAGAAGGTAGGAAGTTAAAAAAAGCATTAAAATATAGAAAAGGATCTGAGTTAGAGTTTATGAAGTACCTGTCTGATAGTAAGAAATGAAAGGATGGATTTTAAATACTAAATGTATCCAGTTTAAATAGAAATATCTAACCAATCCTAGATGAAGTATAGAATGGTGGAATGCATGTAAAATGGAAGACTGTATAATAAGTAAATTGTTAAGTTTATTTTATACATCTGAAAAATGAATAAGAGACAATGATTGTATAAATGTAAATAGTTGGATTTTAATTAAAAAATACTTAAACATGGCTATCATGTCCCCTCTTAACCTTCTCTACTGCAGACTACACATACACAGCTCTCTAAACCACTCCTCAAAGGGCATGGCTGACAGACCCTTCACCATTTTAGTCACCCTTCTCTGGACACCTTCTAGCTTGTCAATATCCTTCTTGAACTGTATGGCCTGTAACTGGATTCAGTATTCCAGGTGAGATCTAACCAAAGCAGAATAGAGTGGTGTTATTACTTCTCTAGATCTCAGCACTATACTGCTAATGATGCATCATAGAATCACATTGGCTTTGTTAGCTGCCGTATCACAGTGACGACTCATGTTCAGCTTGTTGTCCTTTGAGACTCCTAGATGCCTTTTACACATCCTGTTGTCCAGCCAGGGGTCACCTCCCACCCCCATGTCTGTGCATTCCATTCTTTCTTCCCAAATGTAGTACTCTACATTTCTCCCTGTTAAAAAAATTTTTCTTAGTTTTGGCCCAGTTCTCTAATCTGTCAAGGTAATTTTGAATTCTGATCCCATCATCTGGGGTATTAGCAACCCCTCCCAGTTTGGTGACATCTGCAAATTTGATCAGCATTCCCCCTATTCCATCATCCAAGTCACTGATAAAGATGATGAATAGCAGTGGGCCCAAGACAGAACTCTGTGACACCCCGCTGGTCACTTCTCTCCAGGATGAAGAGGAGCCACTGGTGAGCACCTTTGTGTTTGGCTGGTCAGCCAACTGCAAATCCACCTAACAGTAGCATTGTCTAACCCACATTTTACCACCTTGTTTGCAAAAATATCATGGGGGACTTTGTCAAAGGTCTTACTGAAATCAAGATAAACTGCATCAATAGCATTCCCTTCATCCACTAAGCTTGTAACTCTATCAAAAAAAGAGACATCATATTAATCTAGCATGACTTATTTTTGAGAAACGCATGTTGACTTTTAGTGATCATGGCATTCCTTTCTAAGTGCTTACAGACTGTCTGCTTAATTATCTGCTCTAGGATCTTTTCTGGTAAATCCTTAAGTTTCTTTCCAGATCTCATATAGCAGCTCTCTGCAACATGTAGCTTTCTTGATGGGTTGGACCATCATCCTCAACCATCATGGCCACACTGACTATGGACAATGAGGGTTGTCACCCAACATGTATGGACAGCACCATGTTGGGAAGGTTCTGAAAAATGTCCTCTTAAATTAGATGGTGGAAACTAGGAGCCAATGAAGTTGCAGTACTTAAGTTATATGATCAGTCTGATTCCTCCAGTACTTTTTAAACATGAGAAATATGTTTTCAAGTTAAATATATAGGTAATATATCTATCTGTCTATCTATCTTGACAAAAGATAAAGACAATGAAAAAGGATTAGACACAATTCACTGTTGGAATCCTTAGTTATCTCCTGAGTAGGTGTGTAGGATAATGTGAATAATAAAAAGTCCAAGAGGAGAATGGTTACATGTGTTGAGAAAGTCTGGACATGTATGGTGTATTGTGAAAAAATATATGCCCTTGCCACTTGCACTGCAACCCAGTTGTAATCACAATGAACTTTTCAAGGGCAACTCTATGTACTCTATGTTCATTACATTACATTACATTAATCTAATCTGGAAGTCACAAGAATGCCTATATGACCATGGTGAAATCTTACTTGAAATGCAGCTGGTGTTTCAGCCTTAGCTGCTAAAAGGCATCCTTGGCCACAGCTATCATCTGAATGTCCAGAAACAAAGCTAGGTTTAAAAATAAATCTATGTGGATGACCACTCATGCTTTCTTTGACAGCCATGTTAGTGAAAAAACATTTCCAAGAACACTTTTTGTATATGTGTATGTATTTAATTACTACGCTAGCTGTTCAGAGATCTGTTGTAGCAGAACAGGTTGATCATCTAGGGATGGTCAGTTTCAGCTTTTCCCAGTGTGCAGCTTCAAGTGCTACAGAAACCTGATTTGACCAGCTGGCTACAATGAAATGGAACACGTGCGATACCACTGGTTGTTCTTTGGCACTACCTACAATCCTCCGGGAGTGGGGTGAAGAATCAGCCTGTACACAGCAGCTGCCCAAATGAAGGGGAGCGAAAACTTCGAGTCCACCTGATTCCTCGCAGGCTTTTCAGATTGGCTTCTTTGTTCAGCACACCATGGGGCATGGTCTGGGGATGCTGTGTGACTAGGCTGGCCTCTTTTCCCATTGGCCTTCAGCCTCCTGTCATGGCCCAGAGCCTTGTCATCGATTTATGTTTTTCCCTGCTTCTTCTCACTGTGTTGCAGGTGCCAGTTGGCTCCACTGACCAAAGGAAGCTCTTCTCTCTCCTGGCAAGATGTTCCTGATGTGGCTGGGATTTGTGCCTGTGCTTCTTTTCAGCTCCATGGCCAGTACAGGTAAGACTCAATCAATACACTTGCAAACCTGTGTTATCCCTTCGGAAATCAGACTAGACTAGCTAAGACTTCCATGAAATAAACAAGAGTGCATAACAAGGAGATTATGTTTGGTATCAAAGTGTTCTGTTGTGATGAGACCAAGAAAACCTGGTTGCAGCCTATTTGAAAGATTGCATGATTCCTACTGGCTTTGCCTGATGGAAAACCAAGCAAGTCTCATGATAAATGACATTCTTTTCTTTTCTGTTAAAGCCCACACTCTAATTTATACGGTTAAAGGATTAAAGGCGTATTTCTTTCCAAGGTTCCTCTCTAGAATGTATGAGATGATTCAGCCTGCACATGGGCTGCCCAGCAGTGACTAGGAGTCAAACTCTTTTAAGGTTTGTTCTACAGGTTCAGGGTGGAGTACAGTGTCATTACTATAGATATATAAGTGCTGGAGTACAGAGTAGAATAACAAAGTCCATCGTAAAGAGACGTTGTTAAGTGTGCAGTTTTGGAGGCTTGTTGCCTTGTGATCAGCTTCTCCTTTCGCTGGCCCACTCCATCCCAGTCTGCAACTGCAAGATGCATCATAGTTGAGTAGAACCATTCATTAGACGCTACTGAACAACACAACTGCCAGGACTGAAGGAACTGTCCTGAAAGAAGTTGATGGACATTTTTGTTGAGATATTTCTCTTAATAAGTGAGATATGCAAAGGAAGTAAAATGTATAGGTCCTGTCTTAGTTGCCAAGGGACCATCGATGTCATGGTCTCAACCTGTAGTGCAGTCCTACACACATCTACTCAGACATATCTACACAGCATGAAAAAAAAGAGACTGTTTTAGACTACACTTCTGAATTCGGTAGGGCTCAGTTCCAGATAAGTGTATTCAGGATTACAACATCTGTCCTGTTAATAATGTCAATTAAATCACAAACATTTAAAACAGGTAATGTAACTGAACTTATTTTTGGATTAAAGCAATGGTCACTGGCCTACAAATGGAAATGTGGGAGAAAAATGTGTATATGTACACATGTAAATATACATGTTTATACACACAGACACATATACACATATATACATACACACATATATAACCTGAACCTGAAAAATATAAGTATCATTTTCTCTTAAAATAAGTCTGGGAAACACAGCCATCCACATGTTGTAGGGTTTTCCCATGATCCCTCACCATTGGCTATATTGGCTAGAGTTTATGGGACTGGCAGTCCAACATTTGGTGGGTCTTACTTTCCCCCCAGCTTTAATTTAAACACATGTTTTACTGTAGTTTTCTCCCAACCTGAATGTGTGTGTGTGAGTTATGTGAGCTGTGAAGGTTTTCTGTACCAATTAATTTTAATTCCTGCCACTCGAGAGATGCCACAATGAGATGTAGTTATTAACTACTCATGTTTTGAAAGGGCATGTTTGGGTAGAACTGTTAATTTTCAAGGACTTGCTCTCTTCTTTCAAAAAAAAAAAGGGCATGAGAAGAGTGGCACCTATTTGCCAAAGCCTGTTTTGTCCTTTGGGGTACATTTCACCAGGAATTCCTGCTTTGTGCACACACCACTCAAACAAATGAAAATTTCAAACAAACATAAGAGAGTTCTCTTTGCACCACAGCTCACCTTGTTCATGACAGAGGGTGTACGCAGTGGTTAGAGATCCTGATTAAGGAGCAAATACAAAGCTTGGAGAAACAAAGTAAAGGCTTGATTATAGGAACTCCGTTCTAAGATAGGAAAGTTACTCAGGATGCTAATGTAAGGAAGAGCTGAGAGTACTGGCAGGAAGAGAAGAGGTAGAAAAACATCCCTAAGACTATCAGTGTATAGCACAGAGAGGTCAGGATAGGTAGAGCCACATCATGTTTTCTAAGCAAGCAAGAAGGGAGGATATTTTGGGTCATACTGTCTGACCCTATTACTACTGTCCACTCTGAGGCATTCTTGGCTCTTCAGTATTAAAGGTTGTTGCACTTCTAACAGTTTTCAGCATTCCAGCTTCCTGACAGCTTAAGAATACAGCTGGACCCTTTCCAAGTTAGGCCTTTGTGTTATGGATCAAAGAACCCAGCCCTTTTTGCAACATGTATCTGTCATGCCGGGTCCAAGAATTAGTCACCCATACACTCTGGATGAACTTGACTCTTTGCCTATTTTCTGCTTGCTTGCTCTAACTGTTATCTCTCTTTTGTTTTGCCTCTTTCCAGATGATTTGGCATTCCACATGGATTCAGTGATTGGAATTCTAAAAGACTTGGAGCTCCATCTGAATGGGACTCCAGATTTGGCAGTAAGGGAATTTTTCTGGGAGCTAGAATACTGTAACAGTGAGTTCTGGAAGCTGAGCTACTGCAACAGTGAATTGTGGCAGCACTTCCTTGGCCCAATGACTTCAGTGGCCTCAGATGTATCTTACCTGAATGAACAACAGATGACTTTCCTCAAACACTTGGTGAATCACACAGTTGATGCCTCCTTGGTAGAGCACGGAGTGGTCTTAACACATGATGGGACCACAGTTTCCCTCAGTCCTCTTCTTGCTGGAATAATGGCTGGATTCAAAAGAAGGCATGATGTGGCCACATCTTTGGTCACTGACCTCTCAAACAGCTCTCATTTTGAGGCAAATCTTACCTTGGATCCCCTCTTTGCCACAACAATTGCTATGAACCTTGGCATGGCTTTTCTGCTCCATCACACTAAGCAGAGCCAAGTGGCCCTGGGGCCAAATGGCTGCTGGGACAATATTTCTGCACCCCACACATTCACTTTGATGGGGCCTCCCTCCCACATTACCGACGCTTTCATCAATGGTGCAATGGATGGCCTCATTCTGGGAACCTTTGTGGCAGAAAAACCTGAGCCACCGTCCAACCTCAGTGCCCTGCTGGGTGATTACTATGGAGGAGAAGGCCTGGAGCAGGGAAGTCACCGGAGCAACTTCCGTCGAAAGAACTTTGCAGCCCTGGTGAAGGAGGAAAAACTAAGGGAGCAAGTAAGAGGTTCCATGCACCTGCTCAGGCGGCTGATAGAAGACAGTCCCATCTTTGAAGGCATCACTAGTGAGGAAATGGAACTTCTTGCAAATCAGGCAACGGAAGAATTCATGGCATTGTATGTTGGTATGTTATGAGTAGTTCAGGCTGTGTCTTGAATGGGACCATTAGTTTTATTGCTGTTTTCTATAGCTTAGCTATCTGTCTTATCCTTACCCTGGTACAGTGGTGTGTTACTGCAAATCCATCACTGATCTGTAAGAATTAACCTTTGGGAAATTTGTTATAAGATGCTTTGTGTCTCGTTCTGGGAGAAAAGCAAGTAAATAAGTAAATGCCCTTCTCAGTTTTTACATTTGTTCTCATGAATTTGTGGAAATACTTTAGCCTACCCCCTATATTTGGAGGGCTCCCCCCACTCTCTGCTCCATACCCCATTTTAAATACTTTAAAAACCATTATAAATATACTAAAAATGGCACCTATGCCCTAAAGGGCTGTTTAAGGCTCAGGAGAGGCCCTTTTTTATAAAAACACAGGCAGTAAACCAGCTTGTGGGTGGGCATTACTAGTAAACTAACTGGGGGATGGGGACATTTGGGGGGGGAATCAATCCTCCCTCAAAGTAGGGGGCATACTTTGTCCACCCCAAGCTAGGAAAAAGTACTCAACTATCTATTAGCAATGAAGGTATCTTCTGAGCCTTTGCTTAGGTAGTCTACCTCTAATCAAAGTCTCCGGACAGGAGATGGTACCTTTCCTGTCAATAGATAGTTGAATACCTGTTCCTAGGTTGGGGTGGGCAAAGAAGGAAGATGAGATGGAAGAGAGGAAAAAAGAAAAAAGAAGAAGACAGAAATACAGTTAAGGGAAAACATAAGGGAAAAGATTATATCGTAAGTCCCTGCCCCACTCTGCCTCCTAGCCCCTTCACTGGCTGTGACCAGAACATGAGATACATTCCATCAACGACAGGACACATAGACACATGATGACCATTGGCCATAGACTGAACAGATGTGTACTCTAGGGTGGCCAGAGTAAAAATTGGAGAGGGCTCCTGTTCCTTAAAGGTTGTGTAAATACTTAAAAGGCAGCAGATCTCATTTGATCTTAGAAGCTGATCAACCCTGGTTAGTACTTGGATGGGAGACCGCTGATGAATACCAGGTGTTGTAAATTGTGTTCTATAGGAAGGAACTGGCAAAATATTCCTTGACTAAGAAAACCCTATAGAATTCATGAGGTCACCAAAAGTTGATAGGCAACTTGAAGACACATATACACACACACAGAAGGGAATATTTCAGCAGGTGTTCATTTCCTCATTGCACAACAGGCCATACCTACTGGACGTTTGTCTTCTACATAACCATTAAAGGTACAGGAGCATTCTCCTATTTTCTGTCTGACAGCCCCAGACTGAAAATAGCAGTTTTCCTGTTCATTTTCATGAGACTCTCACAGATGATATCAGTCTATTCTTGCACTGTTTAAATTGCAGTGAATGTGGTTCATGCAGACCAGAGTATCAAAGGAAACGCAAAATGTCAATGATGTGGATGTTTTGCATTCATGACAAATTTTATATTTACATTCTACCTTTGTATGACAGCCTCATTGCGCAAAAGGGATACTGAGGATGACATCACATCATGGCTGTAGCTCACTTATGAACTGGGTCAATCACCAGGCAAACATGCTGGGAGAATTAGGTCTAATTGTTGTGTTTCAACAGTGCCTCAGTTTAACAGTGTGCAACTCTCCTAAGCAGATTGTCTGCTGTTCTGCTGTGTGACTCTTCCTTGTTTGATTCCTCTTTCCCAGAGTGTCCTGCAATCATCCCAAGGTGCATGTGGGGGGCCCGGCCCTATAGAGGAACACCAGGCCAGCTTCGTCTCCCCTTGGGCTTTGTATACGTCCACCATACTAGCACTCCTTCAGAGCCATGCCGAACCTTTTCAGCATGTGCAGCTGACATGCGCTCCATGCAGCGATTCCATCAGGATGACCGTGGCTGGGATGACATTGGCTACAGGTGAGCGGTGTCTCCTTCCTTCCTTCCTTCCTTCCTTCCTTCCTTCCTTCCTTCCTTCCTTCCTTCCTTCCATCACTTTATTTATACCCCACCTTTCTCCCAGGCTGGGACTCAAGAGGGCTTACAAAACGATAGAATGCAATTTAAAAAACATATATTTAAAAACATACAAAATCAAGAGTAAAACAGCATTAAATAACAACAGAATAAAAACCAATTAAAATTTTTAAAACTGATTAAAAACAGAACAGTACCATAGATGTCATTTTTATTAAAATCAGTTTTGAAAAGCTCGCTGGAAAAGTTTGGGCTTAACCTGCTGCTGAAAGGAAACCAAAAAAGGAGCAATCTTGACTTCCCTAGGAAGGGAGTTCCAAAGTGTGAGAACAGCTACAGAGAAGGCCTTCTGCCCTCCCATCAGCTGTGTCTGTGAAGGTGGTAGGTTAGAGAAAAGTGCCTCCCCTGCAGATCCTAGAGCTTGGGCAGGTTCAGATGGGAAGATATGGTCCTTCAAATAGCCTGGGCCCAAGCTGTATAGGACTCTATAGGTCAAACCCAGTGCTTTGAATTGTGTCTGGAAACAAACTGGCAGCTGGGATACCACCAAGGACAGCTGAACCGTGTGTTTACAACTTGTGTCATTTTTGTATGTATTTACCCGTAATTGTCTCATGGCTAATATTCTATACCATAGTCTATGTTTTATAACTTTATGCATCCGTGACTACATTGTGGAAACGCAAGGAAAACCTGTTAATGAATTGTGAGAATGTGCATCCAGGCACTGGCAAAAGGGTTCTGAAGCACGTTGATGTTTCTGATGTGCACTGAGTGCTCCTGATGGACATTGAACAGCTCTGATGTGCATTGGACAGCCCTTCTCATGCTCACTGGGTACTTATGATGCCCCTTGACAACTTCTAATGCACATTAGGTACATGTTGTAAACTTTGGGCACTGCTGGTGCACTCTGGCATTTCCTAGATGGTGTTTCGATGCACACCAGCAGTGTCCCGGTGCACTTTGGTACCCATTGCACATCAGGGAGGATGTGCATCAGTCACTCTGCCCATCAACTGTAAAGCCATGCCAGCCCCTAGATCAGTGGTTCTCAACCTTCCTAATGCCGTGACCCTTTAATACAGTTTCTCATGTTGTGGTGACCCCCAACCATAAAATTATTTATTTATTATTTACAATACCTCCCCCCTCGCCGGCCAGGAACAAGGGGAGGCGGGCAGGGAGGGAAAGAGGAGCTGCACGTCTCCCCCGGGGAAAACTCCGAGAACCCCCCCCGAGCTCTGCTTCTGCTTCACTCTCGTTTCCGCTGGGGGGCGCAGTGTGGGAAAAGTTTCCAGAGTGTAGACCTTAGCCGGGGGGAGGAATCCCAGTGCCTTTGTCTTTTGCACCGGGCACAGCTCGCCCCCCCGGAAAAGCGCTGCCTTGCAGCCCCCCGGTCCTTCCGCAGTGCCCCCCTCCATGGTGAGTGGGGCAGAGGCCGTGGCGAGGAGGGGGCCTGCCCCCCCGTGCTGCCACTGCCCCCCCAAAATGGCCCGTCAGATGGGAGGTTCGATTTCAGTCCCTTCTGAACAGGGGGCAGGAGGCCGCGAGCACATGGCTCGCGCTTGCGCACCACCACTCTTGGGCCTTTTCTGCATGTTACCTTATCGCAGAGGTGGGGGGGCTGTTCGCGCAAGCAGGTTCTTGCGCGAGGCGCTCTCTTTGCTGCTTCTTCGTGCCGCAGCTGGCTTCCTGGTCACGCGACCGCCCCGCCCTTTCCTCCCCCAGCGCAGCCTACAGCTCCCAGGCTGCACTGTGGAAGGAAGGGGCGGGGTGGTCGCGCGACCAGGAAGCCAGCTGCGGGACGAAGAAGCACTGAAGAGAGGGTACCCCCCACCTCCGCGATAAGGTAACGTGTGGAAAAGGCCCAGGAGTGATAGTGCGCAAGCACATGGCCGGTGCTTGCATCCTCCTGCCCGCTTTGGCGGGAGCGCATGTGGCTGCACATGCTCCTACCAAAGGGGGCAGGAGGACGCAAGTACATGGCTCGTGCTTGCGCACCACCACTGAGGAGGGAATGGAGCCTAAGACCATCAGAAATACGTATTTTCCGATGGTCTTAGGCGACCCCTGTGAAAGGGTCGTTCAGCCCCCAAAGGGGTCACGACCCACAGGTTGAGAACCGCTGCCCTAGATGAATGCAGAGGTTGTAAAACTACTCAGTTCTATTTCCCACATGTTTAAGTCCACTTACACAGCCCATACTGACTTCTGGCCCATATTTTTATTTAAAAAGATTAATTTCAAAACCATGGCCATTTCCGCACAGGGCAAGGGAATCGCCCCATGCCGATACTTACTGGACCTTTGGGCTCGACGCTTGGGTCCAGGCTGGTCCGGAGCAGTGCATGGCCGCCGCTCTGCACTGCTCCGGAGACGAAAATGGCAGCTTCACCAACCGCTGAAGCTCACCAGCCTAAAGCCCGCCCCCAGCAGATCGCAGGCTCACACTGGTGCGAGCCTGCAAATCTGCACCGGAGCGCGGGAACGGAGTGGCACACTCCGTGCTTTTGAAAGACATCTTTCAAGTGGTCTTTCAAAAGCACACTGGACGACCACTTCGGGTTGTTCGGGAGCGGGCTGTGGTGCGGATCTACAGTAAGTAGGTCTGACCCAGTCCGCTCCCAGGTGCAGACATCCTCTCTGGAGGAAGCTCTGCACCGTTTCTTTAAGCCCGTGCGGAAATGGCCCATATTTCAAAACCATGTATTTTTCTTTCTCAAAAAGCATATGCATAAAACACGTTTAATGCACAGGCCCTACAGTTAATCTATTTTCCTCTCTGGCAGTAGAAGTATGACTCAGCAGCTGTGCTTGCAGATAAGGCCTTTCAATGAGCACTCACAAAACAAAGCACACTAACCTCAAGAAAGGCTTGTGCTATGGCAAGCAGACACCTTTTCTTCACTTGCGGAAGTGCCTCTACTATATATGTCTAAATGTTCCACATACTTTGACCTGAAATTTGAGTCCCCACATTAATCTAAGAAGTACAGATTTCTTAAGCATCCCTAGAAGGCTGCTGGGGAAAAAAAACCCTGCAAATTAGAATACTGTGAAAGGTAAAATGAATGAGAGAACGTTGTGAATGGAACTGACTGCAGTTAGACATCTTTCATGTTATAGCACAACAATCTTTCCCAAAAGAAAACATTAGTTTCCACTAAGGTATTAAACCTATATCTGGGTCACTTATACTATTGGAATTGTACAGACGAGCTTATAGAACAAAGGATCCACATCCCCTTCATGTATGATGAAAACTGCAAATTTCCCCAGTATAGTCATCCCTCCGCATTCGTTAGGGTGAGGGCACAGGAGCCCCGTGAAAGTGGAAAAACCGTGAATAACTCTAGGTCTTCCCAAACTGTATTTAACACACACAAAAAAGGTACAATCAGCATATTCAGTCCACCATGGATTCTTTTGAGGCACCACGGTTCCTTCACAAGGCAGAAGTGGGTGGCTGGTGGGGCTTGCTGCCACCTCCACTGCTGCCCCACATTTTTTAATAGGGACATAGAAGCCTTGTTTGCAGTTTCTCACTCTCACGAGGCTAGTAGTCCCTATTAAAAATGGCATAGAGAAGCAGCATGAGTGACAGCAAATAATGCATGAATAATCAAACCCGCAAAAGTGGAACTCGCAAATGTGGATGGCTGGCTGTATTATGGACTATAGGCTATAATCTTTCTCTCCTAATTTGGTTTTATGTCTGGAAATATTTTTTGTATGGGGGATAGTCATTCAATTGTGTGAGTCCACATGTAAACTAAAGTGATATGGTCCAAGCACAAGTTAATTATTTCAAGGATTAAGTCTGTTTAAGCAGAGATGACATAACAGGCAAAACCATAAATCTGAACACCCGTTAATGCAGAGTCCCTCCTAGTCCACTTTCTGTTCCCAGAGAGAAAGTCCTGTACTTAAAAATTTTCCCCAATAATGCCTGTAGAAAGCAGCCACACTGTTGCATTGGAGATGTTCCATTTTCTTTGAATTAAAAGCAACATATTATGAAAACACTACAAAAATAGGGTCGGGTATATTCACATGTGATATATCAACATATGCAAATCCATAATATCCAATAGTACTATAAGCCAATTTACTTTCTGACTGTTTATTTAACTAATCGTAAGTATTTTGCTAGTAAAGGTTTAATTAAATATAGCAGTTTAAACCAGTTTCTAATACTGT
Organism: Iguana delicatissima; assembly: GCA_948472985.1. Taxonomy (NCBI): domain Eukaryota; kingdom Metazoa; phylum Chordata; class Lepidosauria; order Squamata; family Iguanidae; genus Iguana; species Iguana delicatissima. The sequence continues at coordinate 382,210 of CAOKZL010001168.1, read as the reverse complement.
CCACTCATAGCCGTCTTACAATTCCAGTAAGATTTTCCTTGCTTTAGATATACTTCTGTACTCAATTGTTTAAAATAGTGAATTACTTAATCCTCCCAGTACTGTCGCCTAACATGTTTGCCACTCTAGCAAACACATTTTAAAAAACCCGTCTTTATTGTCCATTTTATATCAGAGGTACACATCCAAACAATAAATTCTAGTTAAGATAGCTGGGATGAAATACCATTTGTGTAACTAAAAAAAAAAAAATCTAAGGTTAAAACAGTATTGTCTTGCAAATAAACGGCCAGTCTCTGACCAAAATCCCACTGGTGCCATACAGTAGTATTTGCATTTTTTTTTCCAGGATTGCACAGCAGTGGTGAAGGAATGCAGACAAAATCTGTCGAGCAGACTATTTCTTAAGTGCCAGACTTCATACACCAGGAGGGCAACTCCCCTCAGGGCGCCTTTCAGGGCTGCCCAACAAGCCCAGCCACCTCAGTTTTCCTCTATAGTCCCTCTCAAAATGGCAGCAGGAAGTGATACTGCATTTTGAGAAGGAATGCAGAAGAAAGCAGGTATTTGGCAGTAAGACAAGGTTGTGGGGTACTGGTGAGGTAGAGGTTTGTTGTTGTTGTTTTTAATGTTTCCACACATGGCGGGGGGCTTTGTGAGTGATTTCGGGACAAAATTTGGCCAAAAATTGTGGTGAAAAAATTGGGAATGATTGCTGGGGCACTTTGGGGGACTGTGGGCCATAGCCCACACTATGACCACACCTGTCCTACACAGTCACTGCACCCAACACCTTTTTCTTCCTTCTACCACTGCTTATCCTGGTGTACCTGTTGTGGGATAGTGTACCTAGAGGAACCCAGCCTTCACCTATAAATGCCCTATTTAATGCTGTAACACTATTCCCAGGCCATTTCCACACTACAGCGTTACAGTGCTATTATTCCACTTTCAATGTCCTATGGAATCCTGGGATTTGCAGTTTGGGGGGGCCTTTAGAATTCTCAGCCAGAGAGCTCTTTGGCTTCAGTAAACTACAAACCCCAGAATTCCACAGGATCTTGAAAGTGGAATGATAGCACTATAACAGGGTAGTGCGGAAATGGCCCCAGTCATATGCCCACTGAAATCCATAAATCTTAACACTCTATTCAAGAACTTTTTGGAATTGCAACCTTTGCTTCATAGGTGCAATAAAAAATATATATAAATTATAAATTCTTAACTTTCCTTCATTTCTAGGAAGTATGCTTCTTTTAAATATAGTTAGCTCCTACATCTTGTGTCATGGAAGACATCTTCCTACTATCCATGAAGGATGTCATTTGTAACTATGGTCGCCCTGCATATCTGCCAGTTCTGTTTCCACAGATTCAACCAGCCATGGTTTGAAAATATTCACGAAAAAAAAATTCAAAAAGCAAACTTTGATTTTTGCCATTTTATATAATTTTACATGATTATAATTAGATAATTTTACTACACCGTTGTGGTATCTATGGGTGGTGATGGTAGTCCTGGAATCAAACCCTAGTGGATAGCAAGGGTCTCCTGTATTAATATATGAAAACTCTCCTCCATTGTTTAAATCACGTCAGCAAAATGGTAAATCTTTCCACAGAGAGATTATAGTCTGATAAATTCACATCTGCCCAGAAGAAAACAATTTCCACTACTTCTCATGTTATTAAATCCAGAGGGAGTTAATGAGAGAAATCCCACTAGCCATTTTTACCACAATCCCCTCGGCAACATTTGTCTTTTCTTCCCGAACAGCTTTGTTTTCGGAAGTGATGGATACCTGTACCAAGGGAGAGGCTGGCACTGGGTAGGAGCTCACACGCTGGGCTACAACAGCAAAGGGTTCGGCATCAGCTTCATTGGGAATTACATGAGGGCTCTTCCAGATGCCTTTCCTTTGGAGCTTATGAAGAACAACTTCTTACAGTGTGCGGTGAGAGGCTCAAGGCTGCAGGCCAACTATACCATCCATGGACACCGTCAGATGGTATTAACTACATCCTGCCCAGGAGACAGACTCTTCCAAGAGATAGAAACATGGGTAGGTTTCAAGATGAGGTGCTTTATGGACCAGGGTATTCACCGCTGTGTTTAATAGCAGCACAAAGACCCCGATACAAGAGACAGACAGACAGAGTCTTCAGTCGACATCATTCTGAAAAATGGAAGAGGCACAGTCCCATCAATGCCCTTGTCAAACACCAGGGGGCGGCATCTGCCACGAGCCAAGGAAGGACAAATTCACATTCTTTTGCTGAAATAAGTTGTGAAAGTCACGTAATGATACACTTTGATTTCAACTTTTGAGGTGGGATAGACATGAGATATGTAGGACAATCTTGGTACATATGTGTAGCAGAACTGAAAGGCGTGGAGGAAAACAACCAGGTGTCCTTTGGGGCTACAGAAGACCCATATTTGGCCAAGAATTATGCAGCCATCCCTCCACGAGAAATGGTTTCCCAGCTTGACTTTGCACAAAGTTTTTTGAAAAATACCCCAAAGTAAAATATAAGTAAGTAAGTTCAAAGGGGCATTTGTGTGTATTTTGGTTTTTTTCCTTAAAAACAGTGATGACAATAAGAGGAAGCAGTCCTTGACCTGGAGATCATGGGGAGAAAGCATCCGTTACAGTCGTGTAGGGACATGGGGACAGGGAGGTGATTCGCCTCAGGCGGCAATGTTTCTGGGGCATCCCAGCCCCTAGCCACACCCCTGTGTGCCCTCGCCATGCCCCCACACACTGCGGCCACACCCCCGCGCACAGTGATCACGCCCCTCGCACTGTAGCCTTGCCCCCTCCTGCCCCCCTCCACACACTCCAATTTCCGCCACCGATCCGTTACCTCCTCATGCTGTATCACTGGCTCCGAACTTGAACATCATAGAGAGAGGCCTAGCTGTGCAACTACATGCCAGCCACAATCTAATCCATGGTACAGCGAAGCAGGGTTTTTCCCCCTTTACTCCTCCATACATCTTATCTGGGGAAACTGCTGCATCACCAGTCTCCTACTTCAGCAGTACAGCGGATCCTCCTCTTGTGCAATCTCTGCATATATGAATGTGAGATCACATGAAGTGTCATGTCCTGTTATAGTCAGTGGACACAGTGGGTACATGTCTGTGCTGCTGTGGGCAGGTGCATATTGCATCCACTGACTATAATGAGACATGACACTTTGTGTTTATTGTTTATATGGGGGTTGCTGGAATGGAACTCGCACGTATATGGTGGATGAGTTGTACAGCAATGGAGTGAGTTTTCCTAGGCGTTCCTCTCCTCCCCAGACTGTTTGTGACTGCTGAGAGTAGCTTGGCCCTACTGTTAGGTAGAGTGAGGCAGTCATTCCAGGTATAATAAAAAGGAAGCAAATTGCTAGCTATTTGTTATTTGCTAGTTATTTGTTATTTGTTGTGGGATTTTCTCCCTCATGGGCCACAATTACTTGGCTGACTTTTGGCATTCATATTCATTTGGGTGAGCAAGAGGTACCACTTGCTGCTTCACCTCAGGGAGTAAAATGGCTTGGACAAGCCTTAGTGAACAAAAGATTCCCCACTCTATAATAATAAAAAAGTGTTGGGGTAATTAAGAGAAGTCACTGAAAAATGAAGTATAACTAATTCTTGAAAAGTAACAACAGTATGCAGTAAAATGGGTAGGACATTCCATCCAGCAAACTTTTAATTAAAGGCACAGAAGCCCTTGATAGCATTTTCCTGACAACAACAACAACCAACAATATATTGGTAATGTTATTATTAAATAAAATCTGTACCAATCAAGGCTGAAAATAATGGGCAACACTCCCCCTCCATATAAAATGTTGGTCTGCTATGATTTAATGTCTTGATTGTTTATTAAAAGTGAGAAAAGAAAGATGATAGGGTTGTGGAGCTGGATGTGGATCGAGACTCAGTAATTAACGGATCTTAGAGCAGGACAAGATGCTACACTATTCGGTCAAGAGAGAGGGAGTAAAGGTACTCGTCCTCCCTCACTTTCCAAACCCTAACTTTCAGCCACAGCTGCCCCCTCCCAACACAGCTATTGCCTCACCAGTGGAGACCATGGGGTGGGGTACAGAGGAGCCAGTGACAAGAACAGGGCTGGGTGCTCTTGCCTGTCCCTCCTCCCCTCCCTCACCCCTTTTCAGAGGATGCTGGAGGAGGCCTGCAGTGCCTGAGTACTCCCACATACTGTCCATGGTGCTAGCAAAACTGCAGTTGCCGACATATTAGGAAAAACAAAACAAGGTAACCTCACTGTTGTTTTAACCTCTAGGCCAGTTACCAGAATTTTCTGAGTAAAGCCTAGCTGTTGAGTAAAAGCCAGCATCATTATTTTAGCTTACTGTACATTTGAGGTGGGAAACTTTTAGTACTTGGATTGGAGACTGCTAACACATACCACATGCCTATAGGTTATAGTTCAGAGAAAGGAAGTGACAAAACCATCGCTGAGTATTCCTTGATTAAGAAAACCCTATGCAATCCATGGGGTCGCCATAAGTCAACAGGTGTGACTTGAAGGCACATACCCACATAAGAACCTCAGTCCTCGATCAAGGAAGTCACAACCTTGAGTTTGCAAGACCTGAGCATAGGGTTGCCATAAGTCAAAGTCAACTTGACTGCACTTAACAACAACGAGAACCCAGGGAGAGAAAAAACTACAGAAGACCTTTCATATTACACAAATACAGAACTGTAGACCCAACTGCCATGGCAACATGCTATGGAATCCTGGGAAGGAGCAGTGATCACAAATTGGCCTCAAAGTGCTCAGCCAGGATGCCATCTACAACAAAATTGAACCCCCATGGTCCAGAACAGTCAGTTGTGGTGGTGGGAAGAGCGTGGGAAGTGTCCATGGGAAAACAGGGAGAATAATGCTGCCTGAGCCTGGGAAAAGGTGGGTCTGGGCAACTCTTTCTGCCACCGAACCCCCAAAATCTCTGACATGATGGGAAAAGGTGCTAGAGTGGCATCTGCTCTCTACTGATCCTGCTGTTTTTCCCTTCATTGCCCTATTGCTCTTCCTCTGCACCATTGTAGTGTGCCAGCAGCCCAGTATTTTTCTGCAAGAATGGTGAGGCAGGGGGTGGCTGTACAGAGGACCATGACTACTGCTGCTGCTCCTTCTCCTTACTATTATTATTACTGCATCCCTCCTTTTACTCAGTAATGAGACTCAGGGTGGCTGAAAACATATTTAAAAACAGTCCAGATTAAAGCTACAAAGGGGCCACTATATTAACAAGTGGACCCCTCATGATTACTAAAAATTGCATGTTCTAAAGTCCCTGTGAAAAAACAGCACAAGGTAGCAGCAGAAGTGGCAACAAGCTGCAGCTGCAGTGGAAGTGCCCCAATCACTGCTGCCTTGCAAAGCTCCTCACTGCCCTGGGACTGTTGTGAACAAAGAACCAGGATCAACACTGACACCCTCAGCAATCCCAGCAAAAGACAGAAGGCATGCATTCCCACCACTTCACAGGTCCTCCTGTTTTGCAGTCACTTTGGAATGAATGGCTGAATGGCATGGGCCCATTTCCTTAGTTCTTAGTCAACTTGAATAGCAAGTGACCAGGACTGGAACTGCCCCCCACTGCCAACAATCACAGAAGGCAAGGAGCTTCAGCCAGCAGCAGCTGGCCACCGTTGGATTGTTGAGGATGGCAGTGCTGATCCTTGACACTTGTTCGCAAATGTGCATGCAGGATCAGCACTGCCCCGACTGATGAAGCTCCTCTCTGCCCTGCAATTGTTGAGGTGAAAGAGTGGCAAGCTGTCTTCTTGATGCCCTGCCTCTGGGGAGCATGTGAGACACCCACTTTCCAAGGCATCTGGGCCTTGCTTAGTGCCCGAGTCTTGCTACCATCTCCCCTGCTGCTTTGGGACCACTTCTGCACTGGATGTCAGGTAATTTAATTTTTATTTTTTTTTCATGTTTCAGTTCAGTTCACATAGGGTTAAGCTTGCAGATCCTAAGCTTGCGAATACAATGGGCCACTGTGTACAAAAACTTCAATAAAAATGTAAGTATCAAAGATATTTTAAAAACCAACAGTTTGTAAAGTAAAAAACGTAAACATTAACATTAAAAATTTTTTAAAGATTACATACGAACCTTAAAAACAACACCGCACAACATCAAAAGCCCATCCCAGTCAGTTTCTAAAAGACTATCCCAGTCAGTTTCTAAAAGCCTGATGACATAAACAAAGTTCTGACTTGCTGACGGATGGAGAGCAAGGACAGAGCCATTCTGGCCTCCCTAGAGAGGGAGTTCCAGTCTGAGGCCATTTCCGCATGAGACTGTTATAGTGCTGTGATTCCACTTTCAACATCCTATGGAATCCTGGGGTTTGTAGTTTTGGGAGGGGCCAAAAGTTCTTAGAGCTGTAATGGGCTCCTGGATGGAGATATGATCTGTCAAAATAGCCTGGATCCACATGGGGATTTATAGGTCAAACCAGCACTTAAAATTGTGGCTGGAAATGGACTAGAAGCCAATGGATCTGTTGCAACAAGGAACTTGTGTGTGCCTGGTAACCTGGCCCAGGTAACAATCTGGCTAAACAATCTCTTTGGGTCAACTGGCATTTCTGAGCACTTTTCAAAGGCAGCCTCATGTGGAGAGCATTACAGTAATTCAAACGGGAGGTAACCAAGGCTTGAGTTACTGTGACCACCTCTGAATTCTCCAGGAATGGGTAGAGTTGGTGCACTAGCTTTAATTGCTTAAGTGCACTCTTGGTCGCTACTGAAATCTGGGCCTCCCAGCTCAGGACTGGATCCAGGAATATAATCCAAACTGCAAATGTTTGTTTTCAGGGAAAGTGTAACCTCAGGCAACACAGACTGAATTCCTTTTCCCAAATCTGTCTTTGGACTGACCAGGAGCACCTCTGTCTTGTCTGGACTAAGTTTCAATTTGTTTGCCCTCCAGTCCATCACAGTTGCCAGGCACTGGTTTAGCACAGAAACTGCTTCGCTGGAATTGGATAAAAAGAAGTAATAGAGCTAGATACGAGCATGCTGGTTACACCTGACCCCAAAGTTCCAGAAACCTCTGCCAGCAGTTTCACCATGTGTATATTAAATAGCATAAGGGACATGACAAGAAAGCTGAAGAGATCCACAGGCCATTGGCCAAGGGGTCAAAGAGGGTTTAAATTTAAAGATGTTTATTGTGCGGTCATAGACCCAATAAAACAAGCCAAACAATAACACCATAGTTGGTAAAAAAGTTAAAAGCATGATTGTTAAAACCAAAATCATTTAAACATATGGATCTTAAAAGAAAACACTCATAAAAGGGGGGGGGGGGGTTATGATTAAGACAGTCATTCAAGCATTCTTAATTAGAGAGTCATGGACCGTTAAAAGCATGTGAAATCCATTGTAAAAAAAGTGTTTAAAACAGAGCAGAGAACAGAGAAACCAAAAGGAAGCATATAATCACAGACTCAACATTTTACATATGTGTCTTAATCATATTTTTACAAGTATTAACAGCAGCAAGAAGAAACTTTGCAACAGTTTCTGTTACAGATTTCTTTATATCTCCTAACAGGTAGGCCAGATACCACTCAGGGGATCTGCCAGGTAATTTATTTAAGAGAGGTGAAATTAATCTGAGTCTATCATCTCGGTAAAAGTTACAAAAAAGAATGATATGGAATAAGGACTCTATTGAACTGTCACCACAGGGACAAAACCGCTCTTTATAAGGAATTCCCTGAAAGCGACCCTCTAGAAGGGCTGATGGTATAACATTAAAACGTGCTTTGGCAAAAATTCTACGGTATTTGATGACAGTCAAGTTATCCAAATAATTTGCACCCCTCTCACTATTAAATGACAGTCCCAGGCAGATTGGAGAACAGGAAGTACAAGCAACAGATACTGAGTATTGTATATCCAAATCTTTAATACAGCAATCGAGGATCATTTTAGCTTTGACCAAATCTTGGGTAGAAAGAAAGGCATTGGAAAAGCCTAATCTTTGTACTTTACCATTGATGGTTTTGGACCACTGGCTTTGATAATTGTCTGCTGGCAAAAGGTGTATGCAGCCAAATTCAGATTTTGAATAAAAAATTTTAAGCCAGTGTCTTAATGCCCATGGCCAAGCTATACATTCCACAGATTAAATACCTGCTTCAAGCTGAAGTGCTGCTGATGGCACACAGGTAGGTACACCAAACAATCGCTGCAAAAACACTGAAAGTATTTGTTCCATAGCCTTGGAAAAGCCTAAAATCCAGGTAGAGATGCTGAATAACAATTGGGGCAGGACTTTGGCCTTAAATACGCTAAGGGCAGCAGGAATAAATTGCCCACTTTTAATATAGTAAAAACAGACTATAGCTTTGACACTATTGGATGCAGATTGGAGGGCAGAGGTTCATGAGATGCCCAAGGACCAGTAGATTGAAAAGTGACACCTAAATATCTAAACTGTCTAACCGGTTCAATCTTTTGTCCTGCTATAATCCATTCAGGCAGAGAATGACTTTTAGAAAAAAAAACATAATTTTAGTTTTGCTAAAGTTGATGGTTAGTAAATTATCTTTACAGTAACCAACAAAAACTCTCAGCATACACTTAAGTCCCACTTTATTAAAGGAAAGCAGAGCAGCATTGTCTGCATACAGGAGTAAGGGGATTTTAGCAGCAGCCAGGTTTGGAGGATGAAGGGACTCTGAATCAAAGATTGTGGAAAGGTCATTGAGGTACAAATTGAAGAGAGTAGGTGCCAAAATACAACCTTGATGGACTCCTTTTTGAATAGGAATAGCTTTAGTTAAACTACCCTGGGTACCACATCTAATTTGTATGGTGATATTGTGGTATAGGGACATAATTAACAAAAGAAGTCTTTTATCCATAGAAGAGGAAGAAAGTTTAGCCCACAGTAGATCTCTGGATATTGGATCGAAGGCTGATTTTAAATCTATAAAGGCCACATATAATTTGGAACTAAATGATCTTGTATACTTTTTCAATAAGTGGCTTAAAATTAAACAATGGTCAGTCAAGTGTTGAGCTGTTCTTTTAAAGCCAGTCTGCTCGTTTCTTAGAATGTTTCCATCCTCAATCCAGTTGATAAGTCTATTATTAAGGTATCGGGCATAAATTTTATCCGTTATTGAAAGTAGGCTAGCGGGTTGATTATTGGAGGGATCATTCCTGTCCCCGTTTTTATAAAAAGGAATTATAATAGCCTGAGTCCAGTTATTGGGTAATTGAGTAGTCCTGTTAATTTGGGTAAATAGGGCTGCTAATAAAGGTGCCCACCATGTGATATTGACTTTCAGGAGCTCAGGTATTATGGAATCAGGTTCTGTGGATTTACCAGATTTGAGCTGTGTAATTAGTATCTTTATTTCAGTTTGGGTCACGGATGCCCAGTGTGGAACATCTACAAAGTTCAAGGAATGGGAATCAATCTCCATGGAGATCTGTTCTCCATGATCTTTAAATAAGGTGTAAAAATAATATTCCCACACCTGGGCAGGAATATTACACTGAATTGGACCCGTTAGGTTCCCTAACATGCCTGATTCTATAGCCCAAAATTGTTTGGAATTTTTTTGGGTAGAGGAGTTTATCAGAAGGCTCCATTGCCTATACATGACTTCTTTCTTTTTTCATGCAGAGCTTTATAATGTTTTTTAATAACATAGTAGGACTGAGGCAAAGTTTTACTATTGTCCTTTCTATATTGGCAATACAGAGTCCTTAAACGTTTTTTTGTCTCAAAACGTTCCTTGTCAAACCAAGATACATCTTTGTATCTGGAGTTTGCTATCCTCATTTCAGTATTCCTCATTGTCAAAGACAGAGTAGACAGCAATTGGATATAGCTTCCCAATATCACCTGTATGTCATTCGCTTCAATAATAGTGTTTTTAAGTTTCGTGCCTTCTGGTGAGTTTAAAAATGCAGAAGTTTTTACATTTATGTTTTCTGATCGTATCAGCCTTTAATGCCTGTCATAGTTGAATCAACAAACTGATTATGTACCTGTAAATGAATGTTGATAGGGATCCCAAGAGTAAGAGAGAGGGGCAGATGATCACTTTCGATTCTGTCCACCACATAAAAGTTTTTAACAGAAATGAACAGCATATCTGAAATTAGTACATAATCAATAGTACTGTTCCCTGTCTCTGAAATGTATGTCAATTCTCCACAAGAGTCAAAAAGTGGATTTCCATTAAGTATTCTTAAAGTGAGCCAACCTGCCAACTGAACAAGGCATACGCCTGCAAGGTTTATCCCAGTATCTTTAGAGTACCTGTCATTATTAAATATGCGGTCCCTATGTCAGTCAGCACCAATATCGGGAAGCAAAAAGAGTGTCATTATTAGGTTCAATTCTAGCATTAAAATCTCCCATAACAACTAAGTAGGCTGAGGGAAATTGTGACTCTAAATTTACTATATCGTTTTCTAATTCTTCCCAGTGCTGTATGGTCTGATCTCTTCTGGAAGTGGGAGGAATATAAACATTTACAACCAGAAAACTCATACAGCCAAAGACAATTAAACAATATATAGCAATCTGTCCTCAATGAGGCAGGCATTTAATGGAAACTTGAAGGGATGTGGCGACCAAAATAGCTAGCCCTGCCTTTGGTTTTCCCTTACAAGTGATGATGGAAGTAACCACTGGTAAGTCATTGATAAAATAACCATTAACATCTAATTTATTCGTACACCATATTTATTGAAGGAGGATCACATCATGCTCCCCAATAAAGTTTATCACAGCGGTGTCTCTAGATTTGTGATTCCAACCAGCTATATTCCATGACAATGTTTTGAAATGATATTTTGGAGAAGCTAATTTTGTATTAATGCAGGTCGGGGAAGTGAAACTACAGCTTTGTGTCTTGGCTGAGATAGACAGCTCACTATGATGCTTGAGTTGTCAATCTATAGAGTGAATCTGGTCCAAGTGTCCCTCCTTATCAAGGAACACTGGCCCATTTTTCTGGAGGAATATCCTAATAGAGCACTTTTCTTTTTGTAAATGTGTTGTTGATAAGGAAATAGGATCCTCTAATTTACTTAGGACTTGAGTTCTGCTTGGCCTTTCTTCCATCTTCACTTTCAGATTTACTATAGAAGAAGCAGGATCATGTTCACTCATGTCCGCATGTAGCTCACTCCTCTTGATATCGGTTGAATCAGCTGGATTGTTAGTGTCATGTGTAGTTGATTGCTGAACCCCACAAATAATTTGTTCTTCTTTACCTTATTTAGCAATGAGGTCGGAACAGACAGTGGAAGGCTTACTGAGCTTGGGCTTCTCTTCTCTTGGAAGCTTAGTAAAATTATTCTCAAGGATGATAACCTCTCTTATTATTTCTGATTGTACCTATGGAGGAAGTAACTGAAAATTCTCCAAAAGAGACTCTTCCTGTGCAATACTGATTTCATTAAATTTTGTGTTTGGCAACAATGCATTGTGATAATCAGTCAAGGTTGGTTCATCTTGAGAAATATGACTTAAGCAGACTACACTGTCCTCCAGATTGATGAGATTAACCCATCCCCTTTCAGGCTGTTCATTAATTGAAACTGTGCTGGAGGGATTCTTAACCAATGACATGGGAGGGGCATTATTTTAAAAAAAACCGAGTAACTAAAAGTCCCATATTTAAAAAACTATTCTGTAATGAAAGGACTTTTTTCACTATGTACTGATCCATGAAAGAAACTACAGCTCTGGTGTATGTGTAAGTCAAAAAAGAGGTACTCCACTTGCACAACTTTATCTACTGTGAGAAGCTCTTACACCATGGGACCTAAAATGTACAGAAGGTGCTGTTTATGCTCCAGCTGGGTCAGCATGCCTGCAAGTTTTGGATAATTACTAAAAACTAGTTTCTTCTTCACCAACCTCAAATTCCAGTGCATAATTCTAGAATTGTCCCGATCATCCAAAAGTTGTGCTGCTGTTGAAAGGGTTACTTTCTTGCCCTTACTGCTAGATTCCTTCCTGAAGATATCTTCCTGAGAGTCCCTGGTATCAAACTCTTCACCCTTCTTTGGGGACACAGAGAAGAGGTCACAGGAGTTGCTAGTTAGCATCTTCATCTTCTCAGGCTGTAGTTTATTTTCATCTACATTCTTTGCTTCCTCTGCCTCCTTTGTGTTCTGCTCCATCAGATTAAAAAGTTTCTGATAGTTCATCTTCTTATATGTCTGTGTTAACTTCAGTCTCTTCATATTTTTACTTGTCTTTACTCTGTTTATCTTAGATTGATGGAGCTTCTGTTTTTTAAAGGTTTTTTTTAGTCTTTTTAGTCATTGTGGAGGAAGAGGAGTAAGTCAAATCATCCACTTGAGAGAGAGCCCTAGAATCACTTATGGTCTTCACCTTTACTGAAAATTCAGCAATTGTAGTTAGTAAGCCGTTACACTCATTACACATTATTGTAAAGAAGCATTAATCACACTGGTTACCTACTCAGCCAGCCCTCTTCCGGCCTGTTTAATAATCCAGGAGGGGCAAGAGAGGGTTTATATACAAATAACACCCTTATCAGTGGCGGGGCTTGGAGTGTATGGAGAGGGGGCTGGGAGGGGGTGGGACTACGGCACGAGGGGTGTAGCCACTGTGCATGGGGGTATGGCTCTGGTGTGTGGGGATATGGCCAGGGTGCGCGGGGGCATGGCTACAGGTCAGGACACCCCAGAAACATTGTCGCCCAGGGCGAATCGCCCCCAGCTCCCACATCCCTATGCGACTGACCTCTATTCTGAAACCAAGGATATTCATCTACTTTCAGGATAGAAGCCTGTTAAATGTGTAGTGATTTGCTAAGTAATAGCTTTTCCTTTAGTGGCTTCTGAGAAATAGTGTAATATAACAAAAATGTCTTCTCTGAACAAAAGAATTTGTAGTAGATTTAGTAACAAAGAAGGCTTTGGCGCCTTAAATACTGACAAAGTTACTGTAGCATGAGCTTTTGCAGTATATAGTCCAAATTATCACATGCATGAGGTGCCATCCAGCATTATAGGCCTAATACACGCATACTGGACACACAGTAGGGTGTTCTCTCAGTGAGGTCAGAGGGAAATCAAATGCAGAAAGCACTGCTTATGACATTTACATTAGCAATATTGGCCATTCACAAAAACTGTTGCTGAGCGATAGCAACTCCCAGGGCAGAAGATAAGCCAGATAACACGGTCCTATTCTAATCTCTGGTGATAAGACCGGACATTCCTAGTGAATACTTACTGAGCAGTGGGGGATCAGCCAGCAAGGTGTAGCGCTCTGAGTGTTGGACTACAACTCTGGACATCTGGGTTTGAATCCCCACTCAGCCATGGAAACCCAGTGGGTGGCCTTAGGCAAGTCATACTCTTTCAGCCTCAGGGAAGGCAAAGGCAAACCTCCTCTGAACAAATCTTGCCAAGAAAACCCTGAGGCCCTGTCTAGGGTCTCCATAGGTTGGAAACTACTTGAAGGCACAAACAAAACAAAGCAAAACAGTGGGTGTTACTCTGTGAAGTGGATTACTTTAGGGTCCTTGGGATTAAGTATTCCCCTAAAGTGGGCCCTGTGAGGGGTAATGAAAATTTAATTCTGAGAGCCAAGGTGTTGTAGTGGTTTGAGTGTTGAACTATCACCCTGGACACCAGGATTCAATTCCCTAATTGGCCATGGAAACCCACTGGGTGAACTTGAGCATGTCACTCTCTTAGGTCCCAGAAAACCCTGCCTTAAGGTTGCCATAAGTCGAAAATGACTTGAAGGCACACAACAACAACAAGAAGACTTAAGTCTGTGTAGATATGCATTGGATTGCTCTGTAAGTTTTACTAGTCACAGCAGTTTCCAACACAACACTCTTGATGTTAGATCATGTTTAAATTTTCTTTCTTTAATTCCCATCCTCTCTCAGCTGATTTTATAACTAATGGCTCAGACCTTTTATTTATATTTCAAATATTTACCTAATGGACCTTCTGTTCTACTAATTTCATGCTTATTGAACAATTGTAGTAGATTGTTAATCCTACTAAAGGACAGCAAATATCCTAAGGTCAAAAGAATAATAGAATCACAAAATTGGAAGAGACCACAAGAGCCACTGAGTCCAACTCTCTGCCATGCAGGAATACATCATCAAAGCATTTCTGACAAATGTTTAAAAACCTCAAAGAAGAGAAAGATTAGAGACATAGAGTTGAAGACAGAGGGCCTTTCTGCACTACACTGTTATAGTGCTATTATTCTACTCTCAACATCCTGTGGAATCCTGGGATTTGTAGTTTGCTGAGGCCAAAGAGCTCCCTGGCTGAGAATTGTAACCCTCCCTAAACTGCAAATCCCAAGACTCCATAGGAGGTTGAAAGTCAAACAATAGTACTATAACAGTGTAGTGTGGAAAGGCCCAGGGTATATGGCATGTAGCACCAGGGAAAAATAAGTGTGTAAAAGTAAGGAAGAAAAGGCTTGCTTCAAGAAATGAATAAACAACAGAAGGAAGGAAGGAAGGAAGAGAGGGAGGGAGGGAGGGAGGGAGGGAGGGAGGGAGGGAAGTAGACAAGACATATCATTTTCAAGGCATTGCTCTCACCCTCAGAATCCTCCTGCTTGCCTGAGGATTGAGAAGAGGGTCCAGGCCCTGGGTCAGACTGAGATCTGGTAGCCCAGCAAGGAAAACTTGCTGCTGCTATTTCTCTGGAGTAATGAACTTTTGAAAATATCTGTTGTTCTCTCACACAATTTTATTACTTTTGCTTGCCACAAGAACAAACGAAAACAAACCAATTTAGTATCAAAAGTAAGAGATGCAGCCTGGACTCTGGAGATAAAGGGATTATCCATCTAGAATGTCATTTATGTCTGAGTCCAGACACTGGTGCTAGTGATGGAGGGGGTTGAACGTTTGTCCCAGCAGTGTAACAAGGTGTTTTTTAAAAACGTCAGCACCGAAGCACTTAGAGGAAACTGACAGTGCATTTATTTTGGGAAACCACAACAATGTAAGTAAATCATGCAGTACATCCAGTTGCAAGGTGGTGGTGGATGGGCACATACGTATCTATGACACAGTTTGAAATTGTCTGTTTGCTTAAAGGCCAGAAGGAAGAGAAGGTTGGCTGACACAAGATGTGTGGGGCTGGCATTGGAAGTCTGTTGCCTGTATCCTGTGTCTTTTAGCAAAAGTTCATGCTCTTTGTAGCTGCCTGCAGTAGCCCTAGAGAACAGATCAGGTATTCTGGCAGGCATGTTGAGGTTTGATTGAGAGTGCGAAATTGCAAAGTCATGTGGTGAAACCTGTTTGCTGTTTGGTAGGGCTAAATTTGGGCCAGAGCTTCTCAGATCCATAGCCAGCAGTGACTGAAGCTGTTGTAACAGAATGAAAATGTACAGAGGCACTTTGTCTTACCAAAGGGATGTAATAACCCCTGCCCTAACGCATTTGACATTAGGAAGAGGGCTTCCAGATCAAAGGATGTGGTTTGCAGGCAAGCTTGAGTCTGAGAGATGAGCCTAAGAGATGATCTGGAAGCCCTCTTCCTAATGTCAAATGCGTTAGGGCCGGGGCTGTCTGACAGCTGACAGATGATTATATTTACAAATATGATTACTTATTTCTTATAGCATGGAAAGTTATTTTGAAAAAAAGAAAATGGTTTTGGACTTTTTCAGTTTTTTAAAAAAGAGGAAGTTTGTGTGATCTGGATCAATGCTGCTCAAAATGGTCGTCCCTAGAGATTGTCCAGGAAAGAAGCAACCATAGCAAATTGGCACGAATATGATGCCTGTCCCTGGCACATGGAGGACAGGGGAGATTGCTGGTCCCCTACATGAGATAGTCAGAGAAGCAGTGAACATGGGTGATTGTTTTCATATAAGGAGGTAGAGAAGATGTTTTCATCTGTAACCTAGATTGAAAAATAACACTGGAGAGCTAAGAACTTCTCCCTGTATATGGCTGTCTCTCATTATAATGATAAACCTAGACAGAAGATTTCTCTTGTTTCAAAATTCAGTGTTTATTCCTTGAGCATGGTGCTGTATGTAGTGGAATATTTTAAATAACTTCAAGAAGGCTTTATTCATTGGGGAACCAAATGATTGCTTTGCTGTAATTGTGTACTCACACACAGATAACATACCTCTGCCTTCAAATGGTCCCTGTTAAGAAATATAATATTGGATATTTTCTGGCATCACCGCTTTTATCATAAAATGTACAACTTCACAGAAGGCTACCTTGAGATATTTTGATAAGGGAGTTGCAAGACAAGGTGGCATCTTTCATTCTATGCATAGAACCCAACCAGATTTGCTTCGTTTCAAAACTCAGTGGGCCCATTCACACTACACAAATATAGTGCTATCATTCCACTTTAACTGCAATGGCATTGACATGGGATCCAGTAGTCTGCAACTTGGTGAGGCACTAGAGTTCTCTGGCTGAGAATTCAAAATGCATCTCCCCAAACTACAGATCCCAGAATTCTATCAGATGCAGCCATAGCAATTCAAGTGGAATCATGGCATATCAGTTAAAGTGCTATAACTGTGTAGTTATAATACCTGTAACTGTGTACTATGAATAGTCCTGTTACCCTGTTTTCTGGGGGTCCCAGGAGGGACACCTAAATGCGCTCTCAATTATACAAGTTGGGGAAATTAGCCAAGAGCACAAGCTAGCAAAACGAGAGGCAGGGCAACAGAGCGAGATCTTTCACCCAATGTCTATGGGGTCAGCCCAAGTCAAGGAGCACACAGGATTGAAATAATAACTGTGGTTTTTATTAAAATACAATCAAACAGTGTATGCAACACACTCACACAGATAACTAAAGAAATAAAGGTTGGAGTTGGATAGAGGGATTTTGAGAGGAGGTTTTTGGTTTGGGTAATACTACACCTGTCCTGAAGCCGGGGTAGATTACTGCGGAGGTTCGAAGGTGTGTAGTCTCAGTGCGTGGGACTGAGGGGAAGGCTCGCCAAGCACAGCAGCAGTAAGGCTTGATGGAAATCGAGAGAGATCCAAGGAAGCTCACAAAGTCAGGGGTTTTTAAAGAGGAAAATGTAGCCACAGGCTAGTCCGTACTTGGGGAAAACAATGAGTTTCGGGCTGGAGACAAAGCCTCCGAAAGGTCAGAATTTAGCATGATTGAGTTAGTTCCAAATTGACAATGGAATAGACAGTATGCAAACGCAGAGCGCTTGACAGGTGAGGATTCTTCTAATCAAACTGCCTGCTCGGGGCAGGGAATTCTTCGTACGTGGTGTGCATATGTAATGAGGGTACTTGCCTTGAGGTCTCCTGAAGCTGCAGTTTGGCTATTTCTGGCCAGCCTGTATTTGTTTTGAATATTCCAGCAACTAGCGACCGAGCCTGTTTGCGTGCTTGTCCGGGGGCCTTGCAAGCACGTGGAGAGGGATGGTAGAAGAGAGCTGAATTATTGATATCAAAATGATATCTGACGTCCCCAAGCTTGGGCTAGGAACTGCGGTGACAGTCCCACTATGACAAGAGAAAGGAAAGAGAATGGAAACATCTTGGAAATAGAAAAGGTGTGAAGGGATCACCTATTTCAGTTGTCACCAACACATTGATGATGATCAACTTGTTGGTTCAAAAAAACCACCTTTTAGGTAAGAAAAAAAGGACTATGAAATACGGTCATCCCTCCAAATTCACTAGGATTAGGGGCACAGGACTCCCGTGAAAGTGGAAAAACCGTGAAGAACTCTAGGCCCTCCCAAACCATATTTCACACACAAAAAAACTATGATTACCATGTTCAACCCATCATGGTTTCCTTTGAGGCATCAGGTTTCCTTCACAAGGCAGATGAGGGTGACTGGTGGGACTTCCTGCCACCTCCACTGTTGTGTCACATCATTTTTAAGAGGGACTTAAAAGCCTCGTTTGCTGTTTCTCAGTCTCACGAGGCTTGCAGTCCCTATTAAAAGTGGCACAGGGAGGAAGCAGAGGCGACAGCAAATAATCTGTGAATAAACAAATCTGCAAAAGTGAAATCCACAAATGTGGAGGGCTGACAGAACTGCAGAAAAGGAAGGGAAATAAACATTGGCAAAATGTCATTTGGATCTTTTTCTTTAAAAAGTGGGACATACACCAACAAATACTGATATCTTTCAACACTCTTTCCATCTGAGAAAGCTGAAAGAGAGGGAGAGAGAGAACCAGCTCTTACAAAGGCTACCAGCCATGCCGCTTGAGGGATTCTGACAATGCAGAATACAAACCACCATAAAAACCACATTTATAAGCTCTAGAGGGAATGGGTAGAAAACATATAACTTGCTTTTTGGTGACATAGTAGATACCAACTATGTGAGAGGTGGAGTCTTGTAAAAGTTACTTTTATGTACTACAGCACCCAGAATTTCCTTGCCAACATGGAAATCAGATGTATAGCTTCAAAAAAGTAACTTTTTCAAGGTCCGGAATGATAACGCTTGGCTCAGTTGAAGCAGCCTGAATCTGTGTTTGAGGACAGCCATGCACCTTGCCATCCACACAGGCAAAGGATGGGTTCAGCCACCCACATTGCAAGAGGTAGCGTCGGTTTTACAGGATGAGGTGAGATTATCATCTTGCAGCAGATCACATGGGGCTTTGCTGAGCACGGGCTGAGCAGAGGAGGAAATCAGTCAGACAGAGAGGTGGTGAAGACAGGAACTGAATGAGAAGCACAGCAGGAAGCCAAAGCGGATGAGTCTCTCTGTCATGGTGGAGAAGGAAACTGGTTTTTGAAAAGGCAGCCCCGTGGGCTGAGCAATGAAGTGAAGAGGTAAGAGCAGAGACAGCTGGGAGAGGGGAACTCTTTCTTGATCCCTTTGTGGCAGCACATGTGTCTGTTGGTTAGGCAAAGAATAGGAGACTAGGGAAAAGGCTGGTGGCCAAAAGTCCAGTGGGAAGAGGAATAGCAGCAGGGAAATGGGGGGACTCAGGTGTGAACTCAAGCGTTTTAAACTGTAGTCTCAGTAAATGCCACGCAAGCAGATGCCCCAAAGAGGCCATCCCATCACTCCTTGTCTGAAACAGTCTCCATGCTTGGTTCAGCTCAGGTGATCTCAAGGAGACACTCAGCAGGTAGCGCTGAGAAGCAACTGAGAAGAACTGAAGACCCTCTCTCTGTTCTTGCTAAGCTAGTTTTCACAGAAGGCTCCAAGGATCTGCAGAGATACACTTCCTGTAGAGAAGGACTAACCCAGCTCCTCTTTTAGTTGCGGGGGCAGGAGGAGGACAATAATGAGCAACTTGTAATTTGGATTTAGGTCTTCAGTGGACATCTAGAAGTGCAGAAGCCATTTCCAGAATAAAATGAATGCCATGTTGTTGTTTCTGTTGCTTCTTCTTCTGTTTTTGCTGTGTCTATGTGCAGTTGTTTTTTGTTTTTGTTTTGTTTTTTGCTAAGTATATCCAGAAAATTCCTTGGTCCATGATGCAACATGGGTTCAGCCCAGCAAAACATGCAACTAGGACTTAAAAGAAGAACCTGCACAAAGAAATGCCAAATCATTTCATCTTGTTACCCTGCCCCACATTTCATATTGTTTAAAGATGAACTGCCACACATATAGGTTCCATATGCTCGTCGTCTGCAGCAAGGAACCTCTTGTAAAAACGGTGGAGGGCAAACTGGACAGAAATCTCCTCATCCATGAGAAAGACAGGGGCGCAAACGTTGCTACCTAAACCTCTCCATTATGCAGAACAACACTTGAGCCATCCCTTCTTGGAAGCTGGCACTCTGCAATGCTTCCCCAGGCACAAAGGGATGCAGTAAGACAGGTTCTGTGGGTGTCAGATCAGAGTTAGTTGCTTAAGAGGCAAGCCCCACAGTGCCTCACCCAGAGTTCTTTGGAGCCAAGCGGCAGTCTGTGAGGTATCGAAGAAGAGCGCTTGATGATTTTAGAAGAGGCAGGAGGGCTCCACTCTGCAGGCTTCTTGTCTGCATGTTACAATAACCAGCAGCAAATTCTTTCATCACAGGAAGTGCTTGGGTATGTGAAACAAAAGCATAGGATGCAATTGGGGCTACCGACTTTTCTGTTTGTGCTGTTAAATTAAGGCATAGGAGACTTGGTGGGTTTTTTCCCCCCTAACTTAGCAAGACAAAGATGTAGTTGGCACAATGACAGCATCTCTCGGGAAGAGAGGCCCACAGCCATTGCTCCTCGAGCTGACAGGCTGTGGTGGTGTTGTCCTGCTGCACCCACCTGTCCCTAAGAAAGGGGCATTTCTTTTAAAACAGGCACATTCTGAATCCTAGTGGTGGGGACACTGACATTTTGTTTCCTTGCTTTGTTTTAAGGGAGAAATTCTGCTGTTGGTTGAGCTTGGAAAAGTTACTTTTCTGGACTGTAGCTCTCCACATCTACCAGCCAGTGTGTCCGCATTGACCAGTGGCTATGCTGGGTGCTGGTTGGGGGTTTCTGGGAGCTGTTGTCTACAACATGTAACTTTCCCAAGAGCTAATTCTAGATCAAGTTGTCAAAACAGGGAAAATGTTAAATATTTGGGATTCCTTCTAGTTCAACTGTGGTGGTTCTGAAAATGTCAGGCATGAGATTTTGGGTTCTGTTGTTTAACTTGTTTTTCTGAAACACTCTCTCCTTACTCTTTTGCTTGGCAGATGGAGGCTCCCAGAAAGCCTCAGTCTGGACCAGAGGATCCATCTTTGCTGAGGTCCTACCAGTGGCAGACGGTTCTACAGAATGGGGAGAAGCTTCCAGAGTTGAATCCTCCTAACCACCATGGGTCAGGAGCCAATAAGCGCAGGGGCAAGCTGCAGAAATGGAAGCGGGTACACAGTCAGCCAGAGACCGAACTTCCTCAGTCCAATGCTGAAAACTCACCCTCAGCATCCCCCCAAGAAAGCAGAGCTGGGACTAAGAGGTCTGTCTTCCAGAGGGCTTTCTCCACTCCTGCCAAGATGCCCAAGGGCCACGAGAGAAGCAGTAAGATGAGCCTAAGGAAGTATCTACGCTCCATGTCCCACTGGAAGAACCAGGAGGGAACCCCTAGATCGGAAAGGGAGACTGGAGAAGCAACCAAAGGTAGGACAGCTCTGCATCACAGCAACTTTGGGGTGGATCCGGCAGAGCCATTTTGTTGTTTTGGAAAGGACAGGACAGGAGGATCCACCCATGTGGAGGTGTAACGATATAGTACTTGTTCAAGGTTGAGGATTATTCAAAAATAAACCCCACCCTTTAAAGTAGTAATAGTTTCCCTTTTACAAACTAATAAGACTATTTCATGCCTGCTCTTAAAGCGGAATGCTGAACATATAGCTATGAAGCCATGTTCATGTGCAAAATTTGGTGTGCATTCCAGAATTCAGTGCCTTTGCCTTTTTGTCAAGTTAGGTTCTATGTTTGAGATATCTTAAAAGCAGAAGCCATACCTACTGCAGCCCCAAGAACCAGCATAGGGATGCTTGAAAGGACAGAGTTTGAGTGTCCTGCAGAGTTGCTGTACATACACAGATAGTAGATTACATATAAATATGCTTAATTTGCATACTTTATTAATGACACAGTGTCTGGATTTTTTTTCTTCTAAGGCAGAAATAGGGAAAGTGAAGCCCAATGGGCCACACTGGACTTGTAAAACCTATTTTTGGAGTTCTTGAAGCCTCCCTAGTAATCCCTCAAAACTTTCTTAACTTTTTTGGCCAGTTTTTGAGTGATTTTTGCATCAGAGAACATAAAAAAAAATGCATTGTTACAGCATGAATCCACTTTCAAATGGAACAGTTCTAATGTCCCATACCCTGAGAATCTCCAAACCCCAAGTCTTTTCCAGCTAAGAAGAGTGATTAGAAGTGATGTGATATCACTTCTGGAATGCTGCCAAGGCACTGGTGCAATCCATGGGAAGGGGTGGAGGGGACAACATTGCCCCCCTCATTTGTGTATCCCTATGCTGAGCTGGCACATCCCTAAATTGTTCTAAACTCTGTTAGTTGTATTATTTATATCTGTTTTCATTTATATCTGATATCATTTATGTCTGTTAGTTATATCATTGTAGTTACAAATCTTAAAGAAGTAGCTTGTTACTTTCCTATTTCTTTAAAGTAACTTCTTGTTACCTTTTCTAAAAAAAGAATTCTTTCAGCCTTTGTGATACAAAAGATACTCTCTTGCCTTCCATCATATTGTCACTTCAGCATCTGCAACAGAAAAAAGGCAGCCCCACAAGGCAGAGCTCCAGCCGGTTC
This sequence comes from Iguana delicatissima, assembly GCA_948472985.1. Lineage (NCBI taxonomy): Eukaryota > Metazoa > Chordata > Lepidosauria > Squamata > Iguanidae > Iguana > Iguana delicatissima. The sequence goes on along the minus strand of CAOKZL010001168.1, from coordinate 359,917 downwards.
CTGAACCATGGCAATATTCCTCCTCCATCTTTTAGTGAGACCGTACCCTCATAACTTAAATGCAACATTCGAGAAATTAATAGCACCATTACAAGAGCCAGCATGGTGTGGTCTACATGTTGGACTAAGACTTTAGGAGGCCAGGGTTCAAATCCCTGCTCAGCCTTGGAAACCCACTGGGTGACCTCTGGCAAGTCACACTCTCTCAGCCTTAGTGGCAAACTTCCTCTCAATAAAGCTCACCAAGAAAATCCTCAGGTTGCTGTCAGTCAGAGTTGACTTGAAGGTACGCCACCATAACAGCAACAGCACAACCTCCAACAGTAAAAAATGGATCAAATTATCATCTCTTGTTAGCTTTTTCATAATATGAGGTACCCATAGTTTCATTATGGACAAAAGGAATTGATTACAAGAAACTCATTATATATAATGAGTTAGCTCCATGCTCTGGGCAGTTGTTATACCAAAAGAGTTAAAGTAGGGTAGACCTGGGCCATGTCTGCACTAGCGGATTGCAGAGGATGTTGAAAGTGGAATCATCACACTATAACAGGCTAGTGCAGAAATGACCCTGGTGTAGTGGTTTGAGCACCAGAGATCAGGGTTCGATTCTCCCACTCAGCCATGGAAACTCACTGGCTGACCCTGAGTGCATCACACACCCTCAGCTCCCAGAAAACCCTGTGCTAGGTTTGCTTCAGAGTCGCCATAAGTTGGAAACAACCTGAAGGCACACAGCAGCAACAGACATTCAAGAAATTGTGCTTGTAATATTGAACTTTGTCATATCAGGGAGTTAAATCACAAATTTTTGTTGTTGTTGTGTTACAGCAGGATAATAGTGTCTCTGTCTGGGACTTGCCACATTGCTCTTTTGTTGTTTTCCTGATGGGAGACCATTTGGAAAATGTTTCTGTTACAAAGGGGGTTATTTGATGTCATGTGATCAGTCCTAGCTGAAAAACCGCTATTATCCCACTGTAAGTGCAATTTACCTCCCTGGTATGATAAAGCCTATAAAGCCAGTGTCTTCCTCCAGTTCTCAGAGGATAAGCCTCTCCATCTTTCTAGGGACTGCTTTTCTCCTTCTGATTTCTGAAAATAATAACACTTGGCTGTTTAACCACAGTTTAGAACCTATTGGGCAAGCAGTTCTCTTTACAGCTACAGTGAAAAAGGAAATGATGTGAAGATGGGTGACATAAAGAGCTAAAGTCTAGGAAGGGACATGTTTCTAGTCCACAGTCTCCCAACTGCGCCACTTTTCAATATGTGCAAAAGAAGTTTGCATCCCTTCAGAGAGACTGGAGGAACAAATGCTGCAGCTAAACCAACGTACCAGGATCTAAACAGATGTATTAATGGCCTATAGGTTAAATTGAAAGACCTCAATGTAAACCAGTTCAGTCCTATTGACACCTTACTGAACTTGTGGCTCTTCCTGATGGCTTAGGCTTTTGGCTTGATGGAACATGATTATAAACTGATAGAAACATGGAGTTGGAAGAGGCCACAATGACCATTGAGTCCATTACAAGAGCCAGTATGGTGTGGTCTACATGTTGGACTAAGACTTTAGGAGGCCAGGGTTCAAATCCCTGCTCAGCCTTGGAAATCCACTGGGTGACCTCGGGCAAGTCACACTCTCTCAGCCTTAGAGGAAGCAGTGGCAAACTTCCTCTCAATAAAGCTTGCCAAGAAAATCCTCAGGTTGCTGTCAGTCAGAGTTGACTTGAAGGTACGCCACCATAACAGCAACAGCACAACCTCCAACACTAAAAAATGGATCAACCCCTCTGTCATGCAGGAACAAACACTCAGAGCATCCCCAGCAAATGGCCATCCAGCCTCTGCTTAAAAACCTCCAAAGAAGGAGACCCCACCACACTCCGAGGCAGCAGATTCCACTCTCAAATGGCTCTGACTGTCAGGAAGTTCTTCTTGACGTTTAAATGATCTTTGGTCCAGCTCTTAAGCTGCAAATGAAAATTCTTTTGGTACCATTTGTACCTCCATCACCCTCTGCTAGTACTTTTTGGATGAACTCTTCACTACGTTCCCCTGATAAAAAGTGGGGAGCTATTTCCTCAACAGCAGCTCCTTATTATATCAGTAATCTGTGACATGCCTCCGTTTTATTTCCTGGTTGGATCGTGAGAGGCCATAACAGCAGAGGACGCAGGCCTTTCACTCTGCCAGTTTTAAAAGGACAAGCAGAGATGCCAATCTCTTCACTTTACTGAAAGCCCTTTTCAGCACAATCTGTCTTAATCCTCCCTCAATTGGCACTTGTTTTCTGTTTGTTGCACTCAACCCACCCATCTTCTCTCAAAGCAATCTTTTTGTGGAATGCGGTGGTGTGACAGCTGGGTGTCAGTGCGTGTGTGTCATGTATTTGATGCTGTTTATAATGTAGTTAGTGACAAGTTGTGTAACCTCTCCTTTCACTGTTAGCCCTTTGTCTTTTTTCTGCCATTCATTGTATAAAACTTATGTGGGTGTCTGGGAATCTCTTTTAACCACTTTGTTTTTCCGTTTAAAGAAGTTGTAGAACTTTCTTTAGGAACATGTGTACAATTCTTTCCATAAATGTCTCTCCCTCATTATATAGTTTTATCATCAAGGTTGCTAAACTGGCAAGCTTTAAACTCAGGGCTGCCGCTCAGTTTTCTCTCACAGCACAAGCCTGGTTTTCACCACTATTTTTGCCAACTATTTTGGCACCTTACACAGCCCGAACAAAAAATATTCATGCAGTAGACTGCCGTGCCTACTTCCCATCCATTGCTACTGGGGACAGTGCAGCTAATTATTTAAAGTCCAACTGGGTAAGTGTTTGGCAAGAATAGTCCAGATTAAGGCCACGTTGTCCCACTTTTTCAGCTGCTTTCAGGACATCCAGGTCTCTTTCTCCTCCTTTCACTTTCCCCCTTTGTCGTGTACTTACTTCAGTTGCTGCAGACTGGGTTCAAAATGCAAAAGTAGTTTGTACTCAATTAACTCAGCAGCAGAGAGAGGGGAGGAAGGAGGTGGAATGTTGCCCTCCCCAGTAAACTCAGGCAAAAGCAAACTGCTGCAACCACTCCTATGTTGTCTGTTCTTCCTCCTTAATACCTTTGGCCATCTTGACCACACTCTCATGTTAATCCACCATGCATCTCCTAGTTTTCATCTGTGACCTGTTGGAGAGAATGTACTTTCTTTCATCATATATGTAAAAACAAACAAGCAAACAAAAACAAGCAAACTACAACTTACTGTCTGAAAGAAGAACAAATAACCTCCTCTAAGTGGGAGGGGGAGGGAAGAAGGGACCTTAGGATGTCAAAGGGGCCAGCCAGTCAGCAGGTGGCTCGATAGAGCTGCTATTTTACTATGAACAGGAAGATGACGTTTGAAAAATTGTGTCAGTCTCGAAACCTCAGCACTGTTTCCTTTCAAGGTAGTTGTAGTTGCTGACTCCACTGTTCTCCTGCCGTAAAACTGGAACACAGTCTTCCCATGCTGCCTGGGAGCAGTAGCAGCAGTTTGTTAACACTCCCCAGACACCAAGTGAATTAAGTAATTTTATTTGTGCCTCTCCCTTTGATCAAAGCATGTAGCCTGAAATAAGAATTTAGCATGCAGAGGGACATATCCTACGGCTATCCAAAGGTACAGGCAAACTCCAGGTTTTAATTTAGAAACTTTATTAACAGGAAAGCAGGAGACAGAAGAACAAGACACACAAATCATTTTCTTTGTCAATCAACAATCTTAGATTGTCCTCCTAAAGAGGGGCCCTCTACTTAACTTGTAACTGACAAAGACTACTCAGAGAGTTCAGTGAAAAAGAACTATATTCATACCTTCCACATTTATCCCTGAAAGATCAGGTGAGAGGTGGGGAAGGAGTACCTGCCCATCAGGTTTCCCCAGGTTTCCTTGATGGGAATTAATGTTTCAACATGCTACACAGGAGAAGGAACTGATGTCTTCTTGACCCAGAAAGGTAAAAATAAGATGATAGGTGGGGAAGATTCCTGTCTCCTTCTGATATACAAAACCTATCAGAAGAAATGCTGATCCTGTATATTGGAGCATGTATGAAATACTTGACACGATAGCTTCTTTGCAACTGAATGAGATTCTCATCACTGGACCAAAGTGATAAAGGAGATATTTGAAGATATTGTAAGTATTGTTCAAAGAGAAGATGGTAGATCTGTCCTAAAGACAATGAAGGTACTTTATGACAGACTCAGCACTCAATTGTCTTTCTTGGCACAGTGTGAAATGTGTTATCTAGGAATTTCATGTGTGTTGCATTGTTTAGTTTTAATAGTGATGAAGAAGACCTTCTGAGATCTGGACAGGAGTGGAGAAGGAGGACGCAACATGCGGCATCTACCCGGTCCCAAAGTTGGGCAGTGGGCTAGTATTAACCCCTGGATAAAGGGGGCTATGGAGGAACAAAACAAAGATGTTGACATCTTAGGGTGTCAGCTTTTCTGTGAAGAGAGAAACAACAAAGAGATAGCACATGCTACAATTTGCCCTTCCACATGGAAGAAGTCAGTTAAACAACAACTAAAAATCTGCCACCACATCTCTTGGATTAGTAAAATTCTAAATACATGAAATAAGGAAATGAAGTTTTTTCATGCTTGGATTGAGGTTAAACTTCAAAAAATTGACTTCTGCTGCAAGGCCAGGACTGTGACTAACCATAACAAAGAACTCTCTTTATGTTAGGCCAGTGGGACAAAGAAAACCAAGTAAGTAAATCAAAAATAGGTCAGGAGGAGTTTGGAGTGGTGTTCAAGAATTAAGAAATGTCAAGAAGAACAGTACTAACATTATTAGCTGCCTTGACTTTTTTGGTTCCCTGTAGTATGTGTGGATGTGAATATAACAGTATAACAGTAAAGTTTGCTAGCAAGTGGAATGAGGAAAATAAGAATTTAAAAAGCCATTTGGAAAAGAAAGACTGAATAAGATATTCAGGTTTGGAAGAGCTTAAACTCTTATAAAAAAGTTTTTATCTTTACCTCGAGAAGAACCTTGAAGAGAACCAGTGGAGTGATAGCTGGTGGAAGTGGCTCACATCTTGGTTACCAAACCTGAATTGGCTAAAAGCACTGTTTGTAATTTTGTTGCCAGTAGTGCTAATATTCCTGTTTCTGTGTATATGCTTTCCTTGTTTTATACAATGTATAAGTAATATGCTTCAAATTACTTCCAGTAAGACAGCAGCTCTGTACGCTTTGATGGCTCAGCCTGACTCTGTTTTATGATATAACATCACGAAATGCTATAATTGTTTAGAAATTATGCATTTAAGGGGGGAAATGATATAGGTATGAATTAGAAATAATAAAGTAGAAATAAAGTAGAAACTGGGGGCTTAGGTCAGAGGAACGGAGAAGGATGATAGCTGGTGGAAGTGGCTCACATCTTGGTTACCAAACCCAAATTGACTAAAAGCATTGTTTGTAATTTTGTTGCCAGTAGTGCTAATATTCCTGTTTCTGTGTATATGCTTTCCTTGTTTTATACAATGTATAAGTAATATGCTTCAAATTACTTCCAGTAAGACAGCGGCCCCAAGAGTTCCAGGCAAGTAGAAGGGAAATGATATAGATATGAATTAGAAATAATAAAGTAGAAATAAAGTAGAAGCTGGGGGCTTAGGTCAGAGGAACGGAGCAACAGTAGGAAAGGCCTTGAGAATTCATAAACCCACCTGCTCTCAAGGATGTAAAGCAAAAAATACAAAGAAGCAGGAGCGCAAGGAAAACCATAGCAGAGAGCAACATCTGCTAGGGGAGAAAGGTAATCATACTTCCAAGAGAAAGATTTAAAGAGACTGCAGTGTCAAAAGATCAAAAGCTATGATCCGAAGATTAAGGCAAATAAAGAGTGGAGAGTGAGTAAATAAATAAATAAATAAATAAATAGGGAAAAAGTAAATTAAATGCAGCATTTAATAATCACTATGTGAGGAGATTCTTGCTGAAAATCTGAAACAGATATATATACAGTCCTCTCTCCCTCCTTTGAATCTGTCAGGAATGCTTTGATGTGGGTTCCTGCTTAGCAGGGAGTTGGACTGGATGGCCCCTGGGGTCTCTTCCAACTCTATGACCCTTTTTGCACCTTACCTTTTCGCGGTGCTGGGGTGTGGGGCTCGCGTGAGCAGCCTCCGGAGAGAGGCTGTCACGTCCGGGATCCTTCGGCTCTGCACGAGCTTCTTACTCACACGCGAGCCCCGCCTCTTCCTTTCTCAGTGCAGCCTGGGACTTTCCCAGGCTGCACTGGACAGGAAGCGCAACCGGCCCAGCTCCCGAGGCTCCGCACGCAAGGTAAGTATGCACGGGGCCCCAGAGCAATGCGTGACCGCGCACCATTTTCGGCTTCAAGCCAAAAATGAAAAAATGCATGCGCAGTCCCTATCAGGCCCTGGAGTGTTGCAAAAATGTGACTGCATCATGTGGACCGCTCCTCACATGTGCGCGACGCTCAAGGGGCCCTTTTGCATTGAAAATGCAGTGAGAAAAGAGCCTATGATTCTGTGATTCTATAACACATTCATAGGTTTGACCTTTGCAAACTTTGCAAGCACGCTCTTGCTTCCCAATCCCCTGCCTTTTGTCTGGACACATGTGTCTTCCTTCCATGGACCTGGGCAAAATGCAATCAAATGTCAGGAGGCAGCCCCGCATGCATGCCTTCTCTGGTCATGTCACTGCCCGCTCCCATTTGCTCGCTTATCGGCCAGGTGCCTGAAAGGCAGTGCGCCCAGGCGAAATGCAAGTGAATGAGAGGGAAAGCACAAAACATGCCTTCTCCAGCTGCTTGGCTGTGCCCTCCCATTCACTTGCCTATCATCTGGGTGCCTGGAAGGAAGGCAGCATACGAAATGGAAGTGAATGATGGCGGAGCCCTAGAAGAGAATGGGAGGAGGAGTACTTACTTAGGCAGGGGACGTTATTTGCATTTTTTGACTTTCACAAGGGTTTTGTGCCCTGAACCCTCATGAATGATGAGAGGCCACTGTATATAAAAAACTCGGCCCAAAAATACCAATACCACCCCAAGAAGCCTTTTGTAGGAAACAGATTATAAAGAAAGAGGGCTTACATATCAAGATCTACTGGAAACTAAAACAGAACAATATAAAATTAAATAATTAGAACAGTTAATCCAAGAAGGATTCAGCTTCCAATGGTCTCCTACAGACAAATGGTGGAAAAATACAAGGAAGATAAAAAGTTATACAGTTTTTAGACAACTGAAAATGAATTTGAAACACAAAAGTGGAGAAGTGACCAATATTTGATTGAAAAACTATATAAATTGTTCTTAAAATTAGATTTGGAACAAGAAGTGGTGAAGGACTGTATGGTGAAATGGACACAAAATATAGGACGTAATATAGTATTGGAACAATGGGAGAAAAAATGGACAGAAGGGTTAAAATTTACCTTGTGTTATGACCAAAAAGAGAATTTCTAAGATGATGTACATATGGTATATGACACCTGGAAAACTGGCAAAGATATATAATGGTGCCTCAAATCAGTCAAATAAGTATGAACTTTCTACTACATGTGGTAGATCTGCGATAAAGCTAAGAAATGTTGGAGTCGAATTCATACATAAATGAAAGACATTTTAAAATTAAACTTCCAAAAATAACCAAAAACTTTACCTACTAGGTTGTTAGGCATGCCACTGGAGAAAAAAATGCAGGAGAATTCTGAAGTATGTGACAACATCAACCAGAATAACCTATGCAAGGAATTCAAAAAACAAAGACATTCCAACCACAGAAGAATGAATATTAAAGTTGATGGACCTAGCAAAATTAGCTAAACTGACTATTTTGTTAAGGAAAAAATCTCTGGGGTCATTTGAGAAGGCTTGGGAACCCCTGATCAGTTTTTTTTAAAAGACAAAAGGAATAATTTATTAATTATTGGTTTAGAACATTAAGTTATGGGAATATAATATCACTAGCGTGAAAACAATAATATATAGTAGACATAGCAGTAGAGGTACTAGGGATAATAGGATAAATGGACGTCAAATGAATATTATGATAAACAGTCTGATGATAGAAAGAGCTGGCAACCAAACACAGAGAAAATAAGTTATCATTTAAGGTAATGTAAGATGTTTGTTAGTATATTATCATAAGTAGTTTTAGTTTTTGTCATTTTTGTTTTGTTTGTTTAGTGTCCGCTTCTGTTTTCTTTTTGTAGATGTGTAGTTTTTATATTCAGCATAAAAGTCTTGAATAAAATAATATAAAAAAAAAGAAGACCCCAATACTGATCTCCATCTTCATCTCACCATCCCATTTCAGATCTCATCTCCACTACCTTTGTCCTCAATTTCATGCATAGTGGTTTGAATCACAAAGTATTAATTATCTGAATCTGATCCCTTATTTACAATTAAGTAAAATTGTTCAAATCTGTGTTTGCCAGATAAGTGGACTTTGCAATATAACTCCATTTCAATAAAATTAAAACACACTTAGCCAAACTAAAACCTGAAATCAAAATGAAGTAATCTGTTTTTGAGACTATGGTGAAGCTCTTTTGCAAATGAAGATTAAAGCTGCAATCCTAACAGGAGGAAGAAAAAAGGCAGAACTCCTCAACACCTTCTTCGCCTCAGTTTTTTCCCAAAAGGATAAAAACACACAACCTGGCAGTTGGGGAGCAGGTGAGGAAGTGGGGGAAATGCAGCACAGAATAGATAGAGAGGTAGTACAGGAATACCTGGCCACACTGGATGAATTCAAGTCTCCAGGGCCAGATGAATTGCATCCTAGGATTTTAAAAGAACTAGCAGAGGTCATTGCGGAACCTCTTGCTATAATCTTTGAAAACTCTTGGCGGACCGGAGAAGTTCCGGCAGACTGGAGGAGGGCAAATGTTGTCCCGATCTTCAAGAAGGGAAAAAGAGGACCCAAATAATTATCGCCCAGTCAGCCTGACATCAGTACCTGGAAAGATCCTGGAGCGAATCATCAAACAATCAGTTTCTAATTACTTAGAAAACAATGCCGTAATTACGAAAAGTCAACATGGGTTTCTCAAAAATAAGTCATGCCAGACTAATCTTATCTCTTTTTATGATAGAGTTACTTGCTTGATAGATGAAGGGAATGCTGTGGACATAGTATATCTTGATTTCAGTAAGGCCTTTGACAAAGTTCCCCATGACATTCTTGCAAAGAAGCTAGTAAGATGTGGGCTGGACAGGGCTACTGTCAGGTGGATTTGTAACTGGTTGACTGACCGTACCCAAAGGGTGGTCACCAATGGCAGATTCTCATCCTGGAGAGAAGTGACTAGCGGGGTGCCACAGGGTTCTGTCCTGAGCCCGGTGCTGTTCAATATCTTCATTAATGACTTGGATGAAGGAATAGAGGGCACGCTGATCAAATTTGCAGATGACACCAAATTGGGAGGGGTTGCTAATACGCCTGATGACAGGATCAAAATTCAAAAGGACCTGGACAGATTGGAGAGCTGGGCCAAGGCTAACAAAATGAACTTCAACAGAGAGAAATGTAAGGTCCTACACTTAGGCAGAAAAAATGGTATGCAGAAATATAGGATGGGGGACACGTGGCTGGCTAACAGTACGTGTGAAAGGGATCTAGGAGTCTTCATAGACCACAAGCTGAACATGAGTCAGCAGTGTGATGCGGCAGCCAAGAAGGCCAACGCAATTCTTGGTTGCATCAATAGGAGTATGGTGTCTAGATCGAGGGAGGTATTGGTACCACTCTATTCTGCATTGGTTAGACCTCATCTTGAATACTGTGTCCAGTTCTGGGCACCCCAATTCAAGAAGGATATGGATAAGCTGGAGCAGGTCCAGAGGAGGGCAACCAAAATGGTGAGGGGCCTGGAAGCCATGCCCTATGAGGACAGACTTAGAGAGCTGGGTATGTTTAGTCTGCAGAAGAGAAGGTTGAGAGGGGACATGATAGCCATGTTTAAATATTTGAAGGGATGTCATGTCGAGGAGGGAGTGGGCTTGTTTTCTCCTGCTCTTGAGACCAGGACAAGGAGCAATCGATGCAAGCTGCAGGAGGGGAGATTCCGCCTGAACCTCAGGAGGAATTTCCTGACAGTCAGGGCTGTCCGGCAGTGGAATGTGCTGCCACAGAGTGTGGTGGAGTCTCCTTCTTTGGAGGTTTTTAAGCGGAGGCTGGATGGCCACTTGTCGGGAGTGCTTTGAGGGTTTTTCCTGCATGGCAGGGGGTTGGACTGGATGGCCCTTGTGGTCTCTTCCAACTCTACATTTCTATGATTCTATGATTCTATGATTCTATGCATGCTTTATTGCTGTGTGCCTTCAAGTCATTTCTGACTTATGGCAACCCTATCACAGAGTATTCTGGGGCTCAGAGTGTGTGACATGCCCAAAGTCACCCAACCAAGCAGGGAATCGAACCCGGGTCTCCAGACCACTACTGCATGCTGGCTTACCAAGCAGTAAATCCTGCTGAACACAGTGGGACTTGTTTCTGAATGACCATGAAAGAGTCGGATTCTGAGTAAACAGAGTGGAACCCGAACATAGAATCAGTTGTCTCCCGTTGTAAGTGGGAGATTAACAAATAAAGATGATGGCACTGTCGCTCTTCTTGTATATTTGTAAATCTCTCTGAATTAAGGTTGAATTTAGTCAGTGATTAAACAATTGGACTGTGAGCGAGGAAGTCCCTGAGAGGTTACATGACAGCCATCACGTGGAGTTTACTTTCTGCTGCTTCACAAGATAGCACCTGAACAAACAGAAACCAATTAATACACAAGAGTTTTTGATTAAACATTTGGAAAAGGTTTCTGATGGAAGGAGCTGTCTGACAGTGGAACAGAGAAACCCTTTTTCATGGAGAGTTTTAAACAGAGTTTAGATGGTTGCCTCTGAGAGACGTGTTAATAGTAGATTCCTGCACTGGCAGAGGGCTAGACTAGATGGCTCTTGTGCTCTTTTCCAATCCACACACTTACGGGAATCTGAGATCACAGAGAATCTGCCTCTTAACAGAAACTGACTGCTGTTTTGTCTGATTCTCGCCACAATTGGTATCAGTTAGCAGTCTCACCAGCAAATCAGAAAATTATTTAGTGGCTGGACCCAACTTCTTAACAATCCTGTTGTACTTGAATTATAAAATAGAATTATAAAATTATAAAATAGGTCCAGCTGGACAAATCATTGTGCAGTTAGTGCAAACGAACTTAAGTTTTCAATACATTTTACAAGACAAAAAGTAAGATTTAGCCTATTCAGTTTTCTTGACACTGCTGAAAGATGAATACTCCAGGGAGCTCTGTTGGGCTACAGCAGAATTCAAGGGTTCATTACACACCTATAGATAGCAATTTAGTGAGTCATTTTGATACCACAAGTCTTGAGATTTGACTAATCCTGAAAGCTATGGCTATACAGATACACAATCTCCTTATTCAGCAGCCAACTGCCAATTTTCAACTGCTTATCTCGTAAATTACCCATCAGAAGTTGAGCCAAAAGTTTGCTTTACTTGAAATAAAGTAACATAGAAGATCCTTGTTGCTGTCGTGGTTTAGCTAAATTGTTCCTTCACCCACCAGAGAGGATAGGTAAGATCAATTGCTCTGTGAAAGTGAACAGAGGCCCTTTCACACTTCAGTTATAACACCGCGATTCCACCTTAACCACCATGGTTCCATCCTATGGTCTCCTGAGACTTATAATTTGTGGGAATGTTTAAAATTCTTAAATGGGAGCTCCTCTAGTGCCTCTGACTAAACTAAAAAGATTCCACAAAATATAGCTGTGACTGTTAATTAGTGCTATAGTGCTATAACATGTGTAGTGTGAAAGGACCCCAGGAGAAGGGAGGGAAGCAAAGACCCCATAATAACCTCTTACCTCTACTGAGTGCCATGAAGCCACTTTATAGAAATACTGGTCCAAAAGCAAATTAATTACAGATCAATGATAAAGCCACTGAAAAGATAAAAAGTTCCCTTTAGCTACATTCAAGATTATCTAGTTAGACCCTATTCTCTTCCTTCTCAGATCAAGAGGTGAAGCATAGCCCATTCCTTCTTGCCTTTGCCCTTTCAGTTTGTCTTCTAAAACAGTAGTACTCAAAGTGGAGGTCCATTGACAGTGTCAGCCCATGAGCCACTGGCTGCAGATCTGCAAAGAGTTTTCAGGAGAGAAAGAAATGGTTATAGCCAGTGGACACTAATAGGGTACTAATCCCTGGAACATTGTTTTAAAAAATGCTGTTCCCATCACATCAGATATCATGAGAAGCACTCTTCTAGATCTCCTTGGTTCTCATTTGAATAATGTTCCATTAGACAAAATCCTTTTTGAATTTTAGTGTCAGCAGAGTGTTGAATTATGAATCACATTTTCTCCGTGGGCTGGCCATGGTGGTCATCGCTGTGTGTCTCCTGTGATTCTACACGAGCATGAGAACACAACAGAAAGTGGAAATGGGCATTGAATTCAGCTCTTTCATGACCTAGAATGCTATGTCTTTTCATGAATATATAACCCTGCTGGATTTCATGGTCTGGGTCTTTTGCAACTGGATTAATTTAATGCACACATCCGTGTGAAAAGGCATGCTGGTCTAGTTTTTAAAAAAGAGTTTTCTGTCCTAGAAGCCTTCTCTAATTATAGGTTTTGGAAGCGAGTTATGGATCCCCACTGCTGAAAGGGAAGATTCTCTACATATGCTTTGTTTGTTTGTTTGTTGTTGTTGTTCTGTGCCTTCAAGTTGTTTCCAGCTTATGACAACCCTAAGGTGAATATATTACATGGTTTTCTGGGGCTGAGAGTGTGTGACACAGGCAAGGTCACTCAGTGGGTTTCCATGGTCAAGTGGGAAACCGAACGCTGGTTTCCGGGGGCATAGTCCAGCGGTCAAACCACTGCATGACGCTGGCTCTATCTACTTATTTAGGAATAAATTCAAAAATATTTTTTCATTTTTCTAAAAAATGTGGTCTACAATAAATATAGATACAGTAAAACCACTTGCTAAAAGTACTAAAGTAATGATAATACCAAATAATGAACAGTAATCCATTTTAAATGTCATTTAAAACCTTTAGTGACTGACAGTGTTAGCAATCAGAAAGGTAATGGCTAGGGGAACAACTCATTTCTAGTTGATGGAGGAAACAGCCAACACTGGAAGCTCACCTGATCTTAATAGAGAGATCATACCACACCAGAGCTTTCCAAACTTTTCATGTTGGCGACACACATTTTTAGACATGCATCATTTTGCGACACAGTAATTCAATACGTAATTCAGTAAGTGGAGGCAGCCCCTCCACCTGAGCCTGGCCCACCCCCGCCCTCATCGAGGTCTTCCTTGGCCCAGGGCAGCAGTGGTAGGAGGGGCAGCCCCTTCATTCAGGCCTGTCCTGCTATGGCGGTGGGAGAGGCAGCCCCTCCACCCATTGTTTGTATGACACACCTACACACTGCAGCTGACACACTAACATGTTGTGACATACAGTTTGGAAAGCTCTGTACCACACAGTGAGTGGCATGACAGAGAAGGCCCTCCTTGCAACCAGGTGATCCTCAGCAAGCAGAGCCTCTCTCTAGTATAGTCAGCTCTCAGGGCCTGGCTGTGACTCCCCAGTTGTCACGGGTCATTTCCAGATCTCCGCATCTGGAGGTGGGAGATAAGGGCACAGATTCTCCGGTTTTGGTGGGCTCACCTCTGGGCAAGAGGAAAGGGCCAGGTGCAGATCTCCAGCTCAACTGATAGAGCAGCAAAGTGCTCCAGTTTCCAAAGCTTAATTGGTTTTTTTGTTGCAACTTACAAAGACTCTGGGAATGGGCTTTACTTAGCAAACTATCTCCTTCCCTCTCAGTTGTTGAAGTGATAGGGTTTACTTTCCTTTCTGCTCTATACCCACCTTCTGGCCAAAAGCAAGTAGGCTAGAGTGTTGAGCATCTTCAAGTTGTTTACAACTTATGGCAACCCTAAGATCAATGTATTTGACATTACCAAGGTCACCTAGTGGATTTCCATGGCTGAGAGGAGAACTGAACCCTGGTTTCAGGGTTGTAGTCCAGTGCTCAAAACGCTAAACCATGCTGGCTCTCATTAAATGGTCCTTATTCCCTAAATAAATGAGAAGGAATAATCCTGCCATTTCACCTTGATCTGGGAACAGCCTATTTAGTTAAGTTTTCTGTACTAATTTTAAACAAGAAAATATGTTTCTTCTCTCTCCTTCTCACCACTGCATTTGCCTGATATGCAAGCTGTGAGCAACTGTTCTGACACACATGAACATCACCAAAGCTGTCCCTAGGTCTCAGGTTTTGGCCTGGAAACTTCAGGCCCTGGGTTGAACCTGAATTGCTGACCTCACTGGTTACTCATTTGTACTTCTCTTCCTGTCCCCACGGTGCTTCTTTCTAGAATATCTGATACCAATAAAAGCATACTGATGAAGCACCATGGTTATGCAAAGGAAGCCAACCTGCAAAGAATGCTATGTTCAAATTTTATTTTGATCTCTGTGTACAAGCTTCTTGGCTTGTTGGAGGCTGCTTCCCTTTCCTCAATCCTGCCTAACTGCACCAAGCCTCTCCAAATCAAGCTTGTGTTTGATGCACACTTTGTTTATGATAATTAAATTGGTAAATAATTGCTGAGTGCTACTGAGAAAAGATGGGTTGGGTTGGGTTGGTCTGTGTTGGTGGGAATATCCTTTGCAATGCCAGCAGGAATGGCTCTTGAAAGAATCCCTTTTTGTAACCTACAACTGGCGGAATCCCAAGCCAGCATAGTAACATCATTATCATCATCATCACCATCACCATCATCATCTCTAAACAGAAATGAAGGTCACCCATGCACACACTCTGGCCATTTCTGCACTAGACTGTTATAGCACTATTATTCCACTTGCAACATCCTATGGAATCCTGGGGTTTGCAGTTTCAGGAGGGGCCACCCGGCTAGTCTAGTGTGGAAATGGCCTCTGTTACAACTCTGGATGTGCCTGGAGGGAGATGTCTTGGTGTCCTTTTGCTTTTCTGCTGCAACTGGTATTGGAGCCCTGGTGGCGTAGTGGTTAAATGGCAGTACTGCAACCACAAGGTTGTGAGTTTGATCCTGCCAGGCTTCAAGGTTGACTCAGCCTTCCATCCTTTCGCAGGTCGGTAAAATGAGTACCCAGCTTGTTGGGGGCAATTAGCTAAAATACATTGTAAACCACTTAGATAACACTAGTTGATAGGCGGTATAGAAATAAATGCTATTGCTAGCTATCTTTGTTCCTTGTCTCCCTCTGCACACAGCTGCACAAGCAAGGGCAGAAATCACCTCAGGGCCAAGAGAAGTATATAAGTGTATTTCCCTCTAACTGCTCCCTGAATGTTTGAAGGGCAGCTGTTGTCAGCATGAAGGTGGAGAATCCAGCTACCATGAGCAGATAAGGACAGCAAAGTTCTAACCTATATTCTTGACTTTCCACTGCCCATGGTCAGGGTGGGCCTGAGGCAGAATAGCAAATGGCACTCCCCACCCCATCAGTCCAAATCAAGAGGGATAGTATCCAAAGACAGGTAAGTCAGTTTGGCACATATGTCAGAAATTCTCACAAACACCTGCCCCCAATCTCACCATTAAAAATAGAACAGGGCTCAATAAACAATAATTTGCTGTCCTTCCATGACACTAAAAATCTGAGGTGACTGCCTCCTTCCATCTAATTGTAGCCCTGCTCCTGCCTAGCCACTATATTTTCTGTATCTTTGCCTTTGTTTGGCAAATTTGTCCCTCCACGGCAAGTTTTAGCCTATTTTACTCTTGGCATCGTTCAAGGCCTATCTGGTCAGACAATGTGTGTGTATGTGGCCATTTCCGCATGAGTCTGTTATAGCGCAATGATTCCACTTTCAACCTCCTATGGAATCCTGGGGTTTGCAGTTTCATGAGGGGCCAGCTAGCCCCTCCTGAAACTGCAAACCCCAGGATTCCATAGGAGGTTGAAAGTGGAATCATCGCACTATAACAGACTCATGCGGAAATGGCCTGTGTCTTCCAATTGCCTGTTGACTCATGGCTACCTCATATATTTCATAAGGTTTTCTCAGACAGGTTATAATCAGAGTTGGTTTTCCCAGAAGTGATCTCTTTTACTCAGAAGTAGTATCTTTAAAAAAAAATTAGTATGATGTGTGTTCTTGGCCTGTGACTTTGTAGGTTTCTCCAGCTTACAGCATCTCCATTCTGCAGGTGTTGATTCTTCTGTCCAGCTGGCTCCAGGTGTTACTCCTGACGCTCACCTCTGGGATGTGGCCAGTGTGTCTCTGCTGGATCGGAAGCTGGTGGTCCTGGGCAGAGAAGAGGAGGTTCGGCACTCTCTGACATCCGAAACGAGGGGAGGGAGGGTGGGCATGGATGGAGGCACCCCTGTGGGCAAACCCAGCTGGACTGTTGGACACATCAAAGAGGTTCCTTTTCCTTAGGCTGAGCAGATGCTGAAGCCAGGTCTTTTCCAAGTTTGTTATCTGGAAAAAGCTGTCCTTTGCCTCTTGCGACCCAGCCTTCTCAGAGACAGTTGCACTTAGCAGTCATATTTATCTGTTGACTGTGCTAAAGATTTCATGTCTGGATCTCCAGACTGGCTGAAGAGTCCTCTCCTGTCCCTATTTCCTGTTCCCTCCTCTCTTTGCTCTGGGCATCCATATAAACAGTCTGCTCCAGTGGAGAAGAGGGCATTCTGAATAATATCAACATTAGTCCATGACATCTGGTTTGCTTTTTAGGGTCTGCTCCAGAATTGGAAACAAACCAGTGCTTCTGTTTCAGAGACAAGTTTGCTACACCCCCAAGGTAATCAGAGGGATAGTGGTGAGTGCTGAGAGGATGGTATTTTTATTTATCTATGAGTTACATGTATATCTTGCCTTTTTCCTAGTGGTCTCCAAACAGGGTACATGGCTCTCTTCCTTTTTACTTTATTGTCAGAACAACTCTGTGAAATAGGCTAGCTTGAGAGACTGACCCAAGCTCACCTATGGCTCAGTGGGAATTTGACCCTGAATCCTGCAAGTCTGAGCTCAAAACTGTCATGAGTGTACCATGCTGGGTTTGGAAAGAACATTTAAAAACATTTCTTGAATGTTAGGAAACCCTCACAAGGAGAATTCTGGACTGACAAGAAAGTTTGAAGCTTGAGACTTTTTCTGTACAAAATTTATGCTTTTTTATTTTTATTTTTTTTATTTTGCAGATAACAGAATTTTCTGTGCAGGAAAAGTTTTTTTTCTTGCCAAAAATATTATGTTCTATGAAGAAAATGCTGTTTTCTACACAAAAAATATGCAAATTTTGTGCAAAATAACTCCCTAACTGCAGCATTTTCTGCATAGAAAATAATATCTCTGTGCAAAAAATCCCCAACTTGCAAACTTTGTGCAGAATAAGTCCTAAACAGCAAACAGACTTCTAAAACTGCACAATTTTTGCAGTAGGAAGAAAGTTGCTGAAATTACTTGTTGCTTCCTTGGAGATAGTGAGGAAATTAGTGAAGAATTGCACTCCTTCACCATACTAAATGAATCATAGAATCTTAGAATGATAGAACTGGAAGAGACCACCATTGAGTCCAATCCCCTGCCATACACATGGTCAAAGCACCTCCGGCAAATGGCTATCCAGCCTCTGTTTAAAAACCTTTAAAGAAGGTGACTCCATCACACTCCGAGGTGAATACAGTGTATATACAGTGTATTAGTGTATACAGTGGCCCCTCCACTTTTGCGAGGGTTTGGGGAGCACAACCCTTGTAAAAGTGGAAGAACTGCGAATATCTCCATCTGCAATCTGTCTCCCATTTGCTTCCATGGCTCTTTCATCCCATTCTCTTGTCTCTGGTGTTACCCTGTGAATTGGGGGTCCCGGGAGAGGCACCCAAATAACCAAACCAAACCTAGCAACATGGGGAAAATTAGCTGGAGCACTCTCTTGGCTAACGAGAGGCAGGGTAACACAGCAGGGTCTTTTACCCTATGTCTACAGCGTCAGGTCAGTGAGGAGGCAAATGGTTCAAACAACAATTAAGATTTATTAAACAGTTATTAAAGAAAAGCACAAACACACTCCTAACTAGAAAAGGAAAATAGAGTTCAAGGGGGAATGGGTGATACGCCACCTGTCCTGTAGTCCTGGGGAAGCCAATTGTAGAAGAGGAAACCCAGCGTGGCGATCGAGGGGAATCTGCTGAACCGAGCGGCAGCAAGGCAGAGAGTTCCAAAGAGCTCTCAGAGCAGGGGATATTTATTGGGAAAAGAACAACCGAAGGCTAGTCTGGTCTCGGGTGAAAACAGTAAGTTTTAGGTTGGAGACAAAGCCTCCGAAAGGTCAGAATTTGCACGATTGAGTTAAAGTCCGAGTTGACAATGGTATGGCCGGTATGTAGACGCGGCTAGCTCGGCAGTTAAGCATTCAGCTCACCAGGGTGTCCTCTCAGGGCAGAGGATCTCTTTGTGGTAGCGTGCATTTGTAATGAAGGTGTTTGTTTTGGGAGATCCCCTAAAGCAGATCTGGCAATATCTGGCTTGGTTTGGTGGGAGCAGCAAGTAGTAGCCATGCCTAGCTACGTGCTTGTTTGGCGGGTCTCACAAACACTTGGCGGGTGGCAGAGTAGGGCCGAATTGTGATATCAAAATGATATCTTTGGTTCACCAAAGGCCAGGCCAGTACACGGTGGTAACACTGGCACTGATGCACAAAAAGCACCTTCTCCAGAGAGGAGAAGGAAGGCTCACATGAGCCTTCCCCTCCCCTTCCCTTGCTTTTTGCCTTGGCATGAGATCTCAACACCATGGCCAGAGGCAGGGGAATGTGGCGGGGGGCTTTGTAGCCCTTCCATTTTCTTGCCTTTCATCTGGGCACTTGCCTTCCTTCTCCATGCCTGGCAAAGTGCAAGGGAATGGGAGGAGGTCAATGAGCGGGGAGGCACATGCATGCCTTGTGAATAATAAAATTTGTGAAGGTCAAGCCCACAAATGAGAAGGGAGGACTGTAGTTTACTAAAACTCATGAAATACAGTTGTTATTCTTTAGGTTACCACAGGATTCTTTGTTGCCTTCATGACATATCATGGAGCTGCCTTCTCTATTTCCTAAATCTCTGCAGCTGAACATGTGAAGCAAACCCACTCAAATATGCTGATTAAGATTAGGTTTCTCCATTAGCTGAAGGAATGGTTCATACACAGTGTTCCAAAATGTTACTGTGCTTGGAATTGTCTTTTGCCACTACCAGTTGGCAGTTGACCCCTATGTCTTCCTGAGGGCTAAACCATTCATCACTTGTGATTTGTATCACCACACAGCGAGCCTTTTCACGCACTGCAATTGTAGCACTATGATTCCACATTAACTGCCATGTTTCCATCCTATGGAATCTTGGGATTTGCAGTTTAGGGAGGGATACTTAGAATTCTCTGCCAGAGAGCCCTAGTACTTCCCCAAAACAACAACCCCAGGATTCCATTGGATGAAGTCACGGGCCCATTTACACTACAGAGGCCATTTCCGCACTAGACTGTTACAGCACTATGATTCCACTTTCAACATCCCATGGAATCCTGGGGTTTGCAGTTTAGGGAGGGGCCAGCTGGCTCTCTAAGAGTCTCGTGCGGAAATGGTCACTATTATAGCACTATTACTCCACTTTAATTGTCATGGTTCTGTCTCATGGGGGAGGCACTAGAGGGCTCTGGGTGATAAATCTAAATATCACTCACTAAACAGCCCATCCAATTTTGCTTCCAACAGAGATAGCTGCCGAGGGACGAAGCTTCCTAGATTCACAGGCCCCTGAGAAAAGACCCTCCCAGGAGGCTTCCTCTGGGACACAGCTGAGCAATGTCAAGGTACAAAAGTCAGCACGGTTCCAGAAGTGCTTAATGGGGGTGAGAGGGAGAGAGAAGAGTTTGGGGGGTAGGCTGTGGGGAAGATTTGCCACTACAACACTGCAGCTTACCAGGATCTTTCTGGCTTGTATGGTCTGATTACCCAGCCAGTCACCTCCTACCCCCACCCCCACTCCCATTCCCGCTTTGCATGTAAAAGGCCAAAAGTTAGAATGTTTTCTTGGAAGGGTAGATGGGGGAACTACAGCTTCCAGAACTCTTTAGCCAACATGGGTACAGTGACAGATTCTGGGATTTTTAGTCCAAAATCATAATTTTCCCAGCCATTACAGAAAGCTTCCAGAATTTGCCAGGAAAGACCCATTGTCAGACAACACAAGGGTAGATGGACAAAATACTTTGGCTTGGTACAATATAGCTTTTTATGTCCAACTGCTCCTCTTTGCCTGGGACCTTTGTTATAATAGAGAAGGAGTGGGGAATGTTTGGCCCTCCAGATGTTCTGAACTTCAGTTCTCCGACACCCCAGCCTGTATGGCCAATGTAAGAGAGAGTGTGAGTTGTAGTTCTAAACATCTGGAAGGCCAAAGGGCCCGGCATTGTTGCAAAGTAAGAATTAAGACAAATTGACAAACTCCCTTCCACATTCAGAAAAAAGAAATCCATGCTGCAGGAGTGTACTCACTCCTTACTGCTGGTTTTTTTTTGTTTGTTTGTTTGTTTTTGGTAGTGTCTCTGTCATAACCTTCATAAAAAGATTGCTTTCGTTATTGGATCCTGCTCCCCCAACCTTCCACCAGGGATCTCTACAGCTTTCAGGAGGATGCTTGGTAGGGTCAGACTCATTCTCAGTTAGAGTCAGACTCACCAGCACTTAAGGTGTGAATGGTTAGCAATCATGTGTCTGTTGGAGGTGGAGAGGAAAGGAATTGCTTTGTGTTGTCCATGTGGCTTGGTTCATTTGTGCGAGTCATAGGACTCCAGTTGATCCTCAGGCACCTGGAGAAGAAGTAGCTTTTTCAGTCTTGCTCTCAGCTGGTTGGAAATGAAGGGCCTATCTTTCTTAACGCTGCTCTGTCAAGGGTCTGAATTTGCCTGTCTTGGGGGAACCCAACCTAGGTGACCATTAGCCTCTTCCAGTTTCATGGCAACAGGTAAGAGACCCCTTTTCCTGTGCTGAATCTCTCCTTCCTTCATCTCTAGGGTTTGCTGTGGAAACGCATCAGAGACAGAAAAAGTTGGTTCCAGGCCAAGACTGATGTCTCAGCAGGGCTCGCTGTGAATGGTGACAGGTAGGCTCTGAAGCCTTTTTGGATGCAAATCTGCATTGTTTTGTCTCCTCTCCCTCTTTATTGTTACATCTGTAACTGAAATGCATTGCCTGGCTTGTAGTGGTCCCAACTTTTCCCTTCTGGGAAGGGAAAAGCATCATGACAAACAAGTTCAAGGCATGGTACCAGAATTTCCTTTTCTGCTTCCCTGTGCCTAAACTTCCAGGAAACAGTAAAACAAGCTGCCTGGAGAACCAGGAAGATTCAACACACACATGATCACACAGAGAAAATTTGCATTGATCTTTTGAAGATACTATAAGTCTCTGGCTCTCCTAAGTACTTCAGGTTGAAAAAATAAGTGCTTCATTCACTCCTTCATAACCCCTGGGACTAGTTCACAACCTATGAATGGAAAACATGGCAGATCTGGCCTATCAGTTGAGAATATCACATTACCACGAGCACTGCCTGTGCAGCTCTAAATGCTGTCCTCTAGAAACACCAATGAGTCGTCACAAATGTTTAGGACAGCTGTCCAAGAAAGAGCTTCAGAAATCATGTTAAAATGTTGTGTTACTTCAGTACTGTGATTACTGCTCCTAGTACCACCCACACCGGCTGAGGGACTCAGGGAATTGTAGTCCAAAAAGCACAGAGTTTCCAAGCTTTGATTGGACCCCACTGGGGAGGTCTTACTCATTTCTTTGTTAGTCTCCCCTTTTCTAACATGCTCTTGTGGCTTTGATGAAGAGCACACAGGAGCCATTTCCGCATGAGGCTGTTATAGCGCTATGGTTCCACTTTCAGCATCCTATGGAATCCTGGGGTTTGCAGTTTCGGGAGGGGCCACACGGCCCCTCCCGAAACTGCAAACCCCAGGATTCCATAGGATGCTGAAAGTGGAATCATAGCACTATAACAGCCTTGTGCGGAAATGGGCAGGGTCTCCAGTTTCTTCCTCAAGAGAAGCACTCAGGCCACAGGAGACCTTGCGCTGTCAAACAGGAAATTTGATTCTGTGCATTTGCTCAGACAAAGCACCACTTCCGGCCTTGGGATTATGGAAGTGATACGGGCAAGACTAGAACAGAGGTATGCAAGCAATTTGGTCTCACTGGCTCCTCTGAACCTGCGATTTCCTTCCTTGGTTATGCCCTTTTTTTTTTTTTTTTTTGGTAAAAAAAATTGTTAATTTTCACCAATTCCATACCCTCCAAAATCTCACAGATGAAAACTAGGACACATGTGGTCAAGTAATATCAGAGTATGGTGAAGATGGCAAACATTATTAATGAGGAAGAACACACAAACTAGAAGAGGCTGTAGCAGTTTGCTTTTGCCTGAGCTCTCTGGGAAGGGCAAGAGTTAATCCCTCCTTTAATGATTTAAAGGAGTACACATTATTTTTTGCACTTTGAACTCAGTTTGAAGCTACTGAAGTAAACAGAAGACAAAAAGGAAAGTTGAAGGAGGAGAGAGAAATTGAGACATTTTTAAAGCAGCTGAAACGAAGGCATGACAGAGGATTAATTAGGACTGCCCCTGCTGAAACAGGACAGCTGGAGTACAGGCAACTCCCCGCTGACTCCTGTTAGTCCCATCGGGGTGTCCCTTCCTTCTGAGGATCTGTCTGCTTCTAAGTTACAAGTTTTGAGGTTTATCCTTAAATGGCAATGACTGATGGAAGCTGACAGGATGCGGTGATCTTGCTGTTGGTGATGAATGGCTTTGGGGACATATGTATACTGTCTACTCTTACTCTGTGCTGGTTTATCTGCTCACTTTTTCCAGGGAGACCCTGCCTGGCCCTGCTGTTCTCTTGGACTTGGACAATGAGAAGGACATCTTGATCCGCCCGCTTCACAGCAGCCTCTTGGGAGAGCGGTACTGCTTTGAGGTGAGGGCTTCCTGATGTCCTCCAAGTTGAAGAGCTGCTTTTTCTCTTTTCCATTCAAGGTTCAGGCCTTTCACAAAGCCTAACCTCAGGTGTTGGTCAGTTCACCTAGTGATGACAAAGTGCTTTGCACCCACATTCAGAGGCTCTGTGTTCTCCAGCTGGTCTGAGATATGTTAAAATCAGCTCCTTGACTAGACAAATTGACTTTATGAGTTGAAGTTCAATCTTCTGCTGTTATTCCATCCATAAAGGTGTCCTAGCTGCATGAAGCTGCTCTGTTGGGACTGAGCTTCTATGAGAAAAAGAAAATCTCCCTGCTTTATATTATGTCTGGATAAATACTGTCAAAGCACCAGATCCTGCCTGATCTGGGGAGCTAAGCAGGATCAGCCTTGGTCAGTCCTTGGATGGGACACTACAAACACTAGGTGCTGTAGGCTACATTTTAGAGGAAGGACTAGCAAAACCACCTCTGAGTAATCCTTGCCTAAGAAAAACCTATTAAATTCATGGGGTCACCATAAGTTGACCGATGACTTGAAGGCACACACACACACACACACACAATTTGTTGGATGGTTTTTTTACAATTGTATTGCATTTGCTTTATATTGCATTACTTCTTCCTTACCTTGTGTGTGTGTGTGTGTGTGTTTAGACCTTTGGCAGGACTGCTGTTTGTTCTTGTTTTGCTTTGCAAATGCCACGTATATTCATGGTGCTATATAAATAAATGGCAACGATAATGGCAATAATAACTACAGAATAGGCCAAACATCACATTAGGGAAGAGTACTGAAGGGCAGGGAGAGTATCATTCTTAACAGGAGGAAGACATATAAACAGAGACTGGGAATCCCTACTTTTTTAGATGATGATGATGATGATAATGATAATGATAATATAAATAATAATAATAATATCAATAAAAATAAAATAAAAAATAAAAATAAATAAAAATAAAAATAAAAAAATTAAATTAAATTAAAAAAAGGTTGAAAAGAGGCCAAAATGGTGCCTGGAGGTTATACAATGTCAATTCTGGTTTACTGAAATGTAATGGTGCAGCTGTTGGGATGGGGGGCAAAGGAGGAATAGCCTCCATTGCCTCTGCAGGTGCCCACCCCTGCTGTAAAGGCAGGATCAACCCACACTTTGGGCTGACCCCTTTAACAGGGAATTTGGCTGAATACCCGAAGCTTCCCTCCTCCTCATTGCCTCTCCACATCCTGATGGAGAAAAGTTTTGGTTATCAACAGTGGATGGCCGTAGCCACAGGAGAAGAGCAGAGGACAGAGCCTGCCCTAAACAGAGGTCTCTGCCCTCTCTCTCAGGTGCTGAGTGCTGGAGGGCGACGCTGCTTCAAATGTACTTCTTCTGCGGAGAGGACTCGTTGGATTGAAGACTGGCGCCGAGTGGTCCAGCCCAGTATGGTAAAAGCAGCCCCTTCTGTGCTTTGTCTGCTCACGCTAAGTGCATATTTCTGCCAGCTCCCCTAACTAATGCTTTCCCCCTCATGACCTAATTTCCCCCCATGTGTTCCTGCCACCATCCCCTGTATAAATTCGTCTTCCCTGTTTTTCTGCTTCACCTTCTTCATTCATCTGGAGCAGACACTTTAACTTGATTATCTCAACACTTCAGGGCAAAATACTTAGAAGGAAGGTAGGCTACGATGTTACCCTGATTTCTGGGGTCCCTTGGGGGACACCTTAATGTGCGCCACGCGATGGGGAATGGAAACTAGCCAGAGCACGAGCAACAGCAATGCGAGAGGCAGGGTAACCTAGCGGGGTCTTTTTACCTGGTTTTTATGTGGTCAGGCCAAGCCAAAAACCAAACAAAGATGTCTAATGAATGATTTTATCGAATGAAAGTCTCACGCACCAATGCAATCACTCACACACTCACTCAAGAACTATTAAGAAGCAAAAGAGAGGAAACTGGATAGGGAAAATATTGAAGGGATTGTAGCTGGGGTAATACTGCACCTTTTCCTGAAGTCCTTGGTCAGGGAAAAACAGCGAAGAAGTAGAGCTCAGCACAGAGAGGGCTGAGGGGATTACTCGACTGATGGAGAAACGGTATGCTAGTATGACCAGGAGTGATCCAAACAAACTCTCAAAAACTGGTACAATTTGTAGGGGAAAAGGTACCTGGAGGGCTAATCCTTTCCCGGGGAGAACAATGGGTGTTGCAATGGAAAAGAAGCTCCACGATGGCAACTCTTTTTGCATAATGAGATCACAAGATGTTGCCAAAATTTCAGGATCTTCAGTTACTTTGGGTTGTGGTGTGAATTTATGTAGATGGCCCTTGCCTGATAGGATTTTATTGCTATCAGTGCTCAACCTGGGGGAAAGCATACTAATCCCCTCAAGTTGGCTCCTTAGAGGCTGAGGACCTCTTTTTCAACTGTGGGCCTGCACAGTTTGAGGTCTCGTGAGGCGACGTGACGGGGGATTGTACTGGCCTGACCTGATTTTCGATCATTTGACATGCTCATCCGGGTGACCTCTCAGGCACATTGAATCATATTTTAATATCAAAATTGTAGACCCCGGGACAGGGTTTACCAGTGAGGTAACAACGAACCCTTTTATTCTTGCCATTTTGGCCACCCCTTCCTTCCCATGGCTTTTGTGGTCATGATTCTCACTCTTCCTTTGGTCTTTCTCATCATCTTGGGAATTCTCAGCATTGTGCTAATGCCCCCAGAATGTCCTTTCCAACATGGACAGTGGCTAGGAGATTCTGGAAGTTGTTGCCCCAAAAAAGTAACGTTTCTATGCTTTTTTTCTTGCCTATATATGGAGTTCTATCTCCGTGAACCCAGTCCCTCTACCCCATACCTACTGGTTTCATTCCCTCTTCCTCTTCTCCTCCTCCTCTTCACCTTTCTTCACATCCCACTTCTAAATCTACTCCCTTTGCCATCCTCTTAGGACAACTGTGAACGGACTGAACGCATGCTTAGCTTTTGGGTGTACGAGGCCCGGGATCTTGCTCCGAGGAGGCCCTGTCTCTGTGAGCTGCGCCTGGATGGGGCTCTGTATGCTCGTACCACAACCAAGCCAGCCAGCCCTACTGGAACCATCTTCTGGGGAGAGCACTTTGACCTGAAGACTCTGCCCCCAGCTGAGGAGCTGCACATCTGCCTGGTTCAGGAGGAGGAGGGGCAGAAAGGGGGCAGCCTCGTTGCCAGCGTGGCCATTCCCTTAAAGGAGTTGGCTGCTGCGCGCCAGCCCTTGGAGAGGTGGTACCCTTTGGGCAGGGACAAGGCAAGCCAGCCCACCCTCCGACTGCGAGGACGCTACTGCAATGTCCGTGTGCTGCCCATTGTGCAGTACAAAGAGTTTGCTGAGTATCTCACCTTCCATTATCGGGAACTGTGTGCCGGGCTGGAGCACAGCCTCACTGCTAGGGACAAGGAGGAGCTGACCAGCACCCTGGTGCGCGTCTTGCAAAGCACAGGCAAAGCCAAGGTATCTTTCGACTTACAAATACCCAAATTGGGAAGGGGAGCCTGAGTTGCAGTACCATGTCTACCAGGAACATTTTGGACTGCCTTGCTGCTGTTGTTTGATGCATGTACCGTTTCTACTGCCACCTGCTGTTTTAATGTTAGAATGCCTCGTATTGTGGGCGGTTGCTTTTTTCAGTTGCAGAAATTCCATGGCTGTTTTACTCTACTCATTTATAGTGGTATGATTCCATTTGAATCGCCTTGACTGCAGCCTGCAGAATCTATGGCTTGTGGTTTGGTGATGCACTGAAGTAATCTCTGATTGAGAATTCTTAATACCCCCTCCCTAAACTGCCAATGCCAGGATTCTTTAGGATGTTAAAGTGAACTCATAGTGCCATGATTGTGTACTGTGAATCACACAACATTTGCGGGCCAGAAAAGTAGCTTTGCCAAACTCTAGCTGTATGATTCTCTTTTTGGCTGCTCAGATGGCTCTCAGAAGCCACATCCACCAAGAGGACAATCCTGGGCTGTTTGTACTTTCCCAAACTAGATCGGCCTGGTCCAGAATTGAGGCTGGTGGAAACTTCCATGTTGTTGGGGGGTAGTGGATCTGCTCTCAGCTGTAGTTCAGAGTTGAAAGAAATTACCCAAGGTTCTGCAGCTTGCATAGCTATGTCAATAAAACAAGAGCCACCAGATACCACTGAGGCTCTCTTGGACAGGGCAAGACCTGCTCCATTAACCCAGAAGTGGTCGATGTGTGGCCCACAGCTACATGTGGCCCCCGTGACCATTTTGGAGTCCCCAGGGGTTAAAAATGTATTTTTCCTATTTTTTGCCCTTCCCAAGCCCGCAATCACTCTCTGAGGGGATATTTGCCACCTTTTTAGGGCCCCTGCCAGACCCCCCAGGAGATGCCTTTATAAAACACTCATTTCCTATTATTAAAAAAGAGGCCTCTGCTGCGTTTGAATTGACTGGAAAGGCAAAACATGATGAATATACTCACCACAC
Organism: Iguana delicatissima; assembly: GCA_948472985.1. Classification (NCBI taxonomy): domain Eukaryota; kingdom Metazoa; phylum Chordata; class Lepidosauria; order Squamata; family Iguanidae; genus Iguana; species Iguana delicatissima. Next base: position 332,316 of record CAOKZL010001168.1, on the reverse strand, counting down.
TCCCTGCAGGGTGTCTGGGGCCTTTGGGGGCAAGATATGTTTTGCAGATGGTGCTGTGGGGTGATGCAGCTTTCCAAGGTCTCCTGAGGGGCTAATGAGGCCCCCAGTCTTCCCCAGTTGCCCACTTCTGCATTAACCTCTCCTTTCCCTTCCCATGTTGTAGGACTTTCTGATTGATTTGGGTGTGGCAGAGCTGGACCGTTTTGATGAGCGGGAGGCATTGCTTTTCCGTGAAAACACACTTGCCACCAAGGCCATTGATGAATACATGAAGCTCGTGGGTGGCCCATACCTTCTGGCCACACTGGGTAAGTTAAGAGAACAGCTGGTTGGGAAGAGAGGGGTAGAGGCCCGGTATTTGCAGGAGGAACTAGTCGTGGGTTTTTTTGTCCCTGCCTGCAGCCTTCCTTATGACTATAGAAAAATTGTCAAAGAGTTCTTCTAGCCTCAGACCATGCTAGAGCTTTTTAACACTAATCCTTACAGTTCATAATCTATGAACCTCTCTGCCACTAGAACTACTGATGGCCAAAATAAGCTCCCTAAAGGAAATTATAGGTTTCTTAGATCTCAGGCCTTTCACAGATCACCTTCCTGACCTCAAATCTCTAAGGCTTTTAAGATGGGTTCAAATTACAATCACACTCAATTCAACATGCAAAAGGACTATACCTCAGTTAATGAAATAGATGTGTTCCTGGATATGCCTTCATTAACAGAAAATTTGGTACCAGAAGCACAAAATAACATGAAAGGATAGGTTCCTGCATCACAAAAAAGAAGAGAAATTCAACATGTTTTGGCAAACTTTTTGTCCAAAGCTAACAAGATGCTCATGTGAAATGAAGAAACTAGGTCAGGTAAGCTTTGCATAAGTAAACAAAAATATTTGAAACCTTCTACAGACCACTTGAAAGCTTCTTCCAAAATCAGTCCAAGGTTGATTATTTTAATTCACTAGCCTCCACTTTTCTCATGATTTCCAGTTTGGTCTATAGGTTATGATTATGCTTTTTTTTTTTAACGTGCTAGTTAAGTACACTCATCTCTTTCCCCCTTTTACCTCTGTTTTCCTGTTGACACATGCACTGTTAGAAATTCTGGAGGCAGATGGCGTTTACCTTATGTGTTATAGGCATGCACACACACAGCTACAGTAGAATCTGCTGGAAGAAAATCCCATACTTTTCCCAGCTCAAGCTTTACTGGAATATTTACTATAGACATACTGTTGCAAAGTTGACACTGAAAATCAGTGCTCGTCCAGCCCTCCTTCACCACCTTTCTAATGCCAATGAAGCTGGAAAACTTCCAGCTAGATAGAGGAAAGGAAAAAGGGACTGGGCAGGTATAAAACGATATTGTAAAAAAGATCTTTGTCAGGAGCTTTGTTAACTGAAGTATGCCTATACTGAAACTGATGCTACTTATAAATTGCCACCACATGAGTGAATCTGAGCCACTACTGTAGGAAATGCACTTAATTTTCAACAAATGATATTTGTATGATTTCAGCTTCTTTGTTTAGCATGGAGTACATTCTTGTAAGAACAAATTAACATAACTATTTCCCTTCTTGCCTTTTTTGCAGAAACTAAAATAAATATATCATAAATTTATCAGTTTTTAAATAGAGTCCCAAGTGCCTAGTTTTCAAACTGCTGAAGAGCTAGTCACTCCTATATGGACTTAATAGCAAGAGTTCTTTGGGTGAATATCTTTAAATTAATTTCTGTCTATTTATTCTCAGCTTCAGCGTTGCACGTTCATTAGTCAGTTCCTGCTCCCTGACAGACTGAGCTTTAGCTACCTGCTTCCCCATGCTAACTAGGTGATTTTGGGAGCTACATCCAAAACAAAATAAAAACAAACACACACACACAAAAAAACCTTTTCTGCATTCTGTTGGAAATCTTGGTTTTCCCGTGAATTGCGGCTCATGCTGTAATCCATGGATACTTTGATGTAGACTGGCTGCAGCTGAATCACACAGGGTGTGTTTGCGTGTTTGTGTTGCAGGTGATTTTGTTGCCCAGCCATGCTCTCTAGAGGATAGCTGTGAAGTGGACCCCAGCAAATGTGCACCGTGTGACCTGGTGGATAACCGCAGCAACCTACAGCATCTCTGTGAAGAGGTTTTCCGGAAGATTGCTGAGTCCCTCCAGTGAGCATTTGAGCAGGGATACTGGGGGAATCTTTGCTGGGTCTGCTTTCCTTTGTTATGGGGAGACCAGACTACTAGGTCAGAAAGGTCCCTTCCAAGATCCTTTGTGGCCCCTCTAGTAGACAGCTTGTTTGCCAACATAAGCTGTTAACAGCACTGCCTGAATTTATGTATGGGCTCTCTTATGGTTCAGCAGGTAATGCTACGAACAATAATAAAAAGAGGTATCTTTGAACATGTGCAGAGTGCCAGTCCCTCACTAGAGTGTAGCCTGAAAAGCTCACCCTTATACGATATTATGTGGAAGAGTCTCCAACAGAGAGAATTAAGTAATCAATGAGTTTCTACTCTGGTTACGTCCCATGCATGTCAGAGTCTCTAAGTCTTCCTAGCATTTAGCAAATCATTGTGGTAGATGGTCATCCTATGAAATAATCATGTGAAATAGCCAGGGAGGCCTTTTGGGACCTGTTATTTTGAAGCTCCAGGGTGTGCTTGCATGTAGCTGAGCTTTCATTCACTCTCTTGACTAAGATTGTAGATGAGATGCAATGAGGGTGTGGTATGTCTGCAGTTGGAGTCTGAGGCCATTTCCACACTAGACTGTTATAGCACGATTATTCTACTTTCAACATCCTATGGAATCCTGGGGTTTGCAGTTTAGGGAGGGGCCTTGAGGGGCCCCTCCCTAAACTCCAAACCCAGGATTCCATAGGATGTTGAAAGTGGAATAGTCACACTATAACAGTCTACTGCGGAAATGGCCTGCGTGTCTCAAGGATATTCTAGGATCCTTTTCTGCATGTTCGGCTATCTCTTTAAACAAGAACAATTTAAAGAAAAGCAGAGATGTTATTCTTCCCAATTATCCAGCAATTGCTAGACATGTACCTGACTTCCAGCAGCCCAGCCATGATAAGATAAGCCACTGGCATAACTGTCAAGCACTGAGAAACTATTTTACATTTTGTAGAAGTTAGCTTTACCTTATTAATATTTAGTACAATGCAAAAGAAACCTTGAAGTATTTCAGGTCACCTGCATTTTGGCTCTGACAGATCAGTATTGACTCCCCATCCCATCCTGGTATAACTATAGGGCTCATCAGACAAAATGTCTGCTGTTAGACCTGCTTTCCCAGCCCATCATCCCATTCTTTCTTTCTGCAGCTCCTTTCCGGCTGAGCTGAGCGAGGTCTTCACTGCTTGGCAAGAGGCATGCCAGTTGCGTGGCAAGCCTGGGATTGGCCAGCGACTCATCTCAGCATCTCTCTTCTTACGCTTCCTCTGCCCAGCCATTATGTCCCCCAGCCTCTTTGGGCTCACTCAGGCATATCCAGATGACACCACCTCGCGCACCCTCACTCTGGTGGCCAAAGTTATCCAGAATTTGGCAAACTTTACCATGTAAGTAACTGGGGTCCCTGGCTGGGTCCAGGAAAAAGGGTTCAATGTGAAGCTTGGAAATTGGCATTAGCAAGGACAACACAAAATTAACTATAGCATTAGTTTTAGTATAGTGTTAGTATTATGTGATTGTTTTTTGGCATTGAGTTCTGTGTGCACACAATATCTTTGATATATGATTGCTTCACAGAAGATTTCTGCGTCCCTTATAGAACAGTAGAGGGAGAGCTATCGTGATACAACATTCATCAGTTTATAAAGGGGAAGTTCTTCTCCAGCTAGCAGATCATATAAGATATGTGAAACTAATCCAACTAAGTGTATTTCCAAAATTATAAAAATTGTGGTTGAAGAAGGAATGTCTCTGGGCTACATAAGAGACAAAGAAAATAATTCTGTTAAAAACAAATCCCAAGACCCCACTGTTCTGTGTCCTCCATAAGATACATAAAGGCATGAATTTTCCCCTGTGTAGACCCATAGTATTAGGATGTGACTCAGTTTTAGAACCGGTATCACAATTTGTAGGCCATTTTTGAAACCCTTCTCACCCAATATTTTATCATATATTAGGGACTCCACAGACTTTATAAATAAATTAATGCCTTTAAAATTTGAAGAAAAAGACATGTTAGGAACTACAGACGTAAGAGCATTATACACTAACATGCTTCAGGATGAAGCCCTAGAAATTATAGAATCTACTTCAGGTAAGGGGGAAATCAGAGAAGCCGCAACATGTTTTCAGCTATCCCCAGCAGAAATAGCATTAGCAAAAAAATTATTTTATATCGGCACAACAATTCTTTTGGCAAATTAAGGGGGTGGTCATGGGGTGCCCTGTGGCACCAGAAATAATAAATCTTTTCATAGCAGGTTTTGAAAGCGGAATAATTAGAATAATAGAATCATGGAGCTGGAAGAGATCGTAAAGGCCATTGAATCCAACTCCCTGCCATGCAAGAAAACACAATCAAAGCATTCCTGACAGATAGCCATCCAGCCTTTTTAAAAATCTCTAAAGAAAGAGACTCCATCACACTCCAGAACCACATATTTCACTGTCAGACTGCTCTTACCATCAGGATTTTTTTCTTAGTGTTTAGATGGAATCTTTCTTTCCTGAAGTTTGAAGCCATTGCTGTGTGCCTTAGTTTCTGGAGCTCCATCTGCCATATGACATCCCTTCAAATATTTAAGCATAGCTATCATGTCACCTCTTAACATTCTCTTCTCCAGGCTAAACATACCCAGCTCCCTAAGCCACTCCACATAGGACTTGTTTCCAAGCCTTTTACCATTTTGGTTGCTCTCTTCTGGACACATTCCAGCTTGTCAGTATCCTTCCTGAACTGTGCTACTGTCATGTGCTAGTTAACCTGCTTTCCAAGAAGCACAGAGTGCAGCAGCAGTGTTTTTATTGAGGTAACATAGCAACATAGCACATTGGTGTAAGTTTCTACGACTGAGGTACATCAGTTAGTAAGTGGGTTGTATAGTTGAGTATACAAATATGAGTGCAAACAGCATTGATTGGTGAGGGACATAAATATCACTTTGCCTGGCAAACCCCCAAGCTTCCCAGGCATTTTAGGATGTTTACACACTTTTCATCTTGAGAACCGAAACGCTTCTCTTGCTCCTATCTGGCCCTCCTGGTAATTCTCACAGTGCCTCCCTGGCATCATACATTCCATTCCCTTGATGTTCCCTCTCCACTGGCCAGACGCGCTTAGGCACTTTTCCAGACACGTGGAAGCCTTTGATCCCATACCTGGATATATACAGTAGTTGGGTTTTAATACCTAATTGCAAGCCAATTGATATGTAATACATTGTTATAAATAGCCATTAGCATTAGTTACATTGTTGCTGCCATGTGATTTATTTCTACAAGCTAGCTAAGCAAAAGGGTTTTCCCTTTAATACCAGAGCAGGAGCTGAGCCTCCTGACAGGTACCCAAAACTGGACACAGTATTCCAAGTGGGGTCTGACCAAAGCAGAATAGAGTGGTACTGTTACTTCCCTTAATCTGGACACCATACTCCTATTGATGCAGTCCAGAATTGCATTGGGGTTTTTTGCCGCCACATCATACTGCTGACTCATGTTCAGCTTGTGGTCCACTAAGACTCCTAGATCCTTTTCACAGGTACTGTGGTCAAGCCAGGTATTACCCATCTTATATCTGTGTATTTCATTTTATTTCTGCTCAACACTTCTCCCTGTTGAAATTCATTTTGTTAGCTTTGATCCAGCTGTCTAATATGTTAAGGTCATTTTGAATTCTGATCCTGTCCTCTGGGGTATTGTCTACCCCTTCTAATTTGGTATCATATACACATTTGATAAGAATGTTCCTATTCCCTCATCCAAATCATTGATAAAGATGTTGAATAGCACTGGGCCCAGGGCAGAACCCTGTGGAACCCCACTAGTACCTTCTCTCCAGGATGAAGAGGAACCATTGGCAAACACCCCTGGGGTTTGATCAGTCAACCAATTAGAAATCCTCCTAAGTAGCATTGTCTAGCCCATATTTTGCTAGCTTCTTTGCAAGAATATCACGGGGACCTTTGTCAAAGGCCTTACTGAAGTCAAGATACGCTATATCCACAGCATTCTCTTCATCTACCAAGCTAGTAATTCTGTGAAAAAGAGAGAGAGATAAGATTAGTCTGACTTGTTTCTGAGAAACCCATATTGACGTTTAGTGATCATGGCATTCCTTTCCAAGTACTTACAGATGTCTGTTTAATTATCTGCTCTAGAATCTTTCCCAGTATTGATGTCAGGCTGATTGGGCAGTAATTGTTTCGGTCCTCTTTTTACCCTCTTTGAAGATGGGGACAACATTTGCCCTCTTCCAGTCTGCTGGGACTTCTCCTGATCTCTAGGAACTCTCAAACATTGTTGCCAGGGGTTCCGAGATTACTTCTGCCAATTCCTTTTAACACCCTTGGGTGTAGTTCATCTGGCCTTGAAAACCTGAATTCATTTAGAGTAGCCAGGCTTGACCTTGTTCTGTGTTTTAGCTTTTCTGACTTTCTCCTTGCACTTGCTGGCTTTTTGTTTGAATCCCTCTTTGGTGATTCCCACCGTAACATTTCTTGTATAAATCCCTTTTAAATTTTAGTTCAGTTGAAAGTTCTTTAGACATCCATCCCGGATTTTTTAGACACCCCTCATTTTCCCTCCTCACTGGAATTGTTTAAATTTGTGCCTTCAGTATCTCACTGTTAAGAAACTCCCATTCATCATAAACTCCCTTCTCCGTTCTCTTTTAGTATTCCTGACCATGGGATCATTCCTAGTATTTCTCTAAGTCTGCTGAAATCTGCTTTCTTAATGCTTAGAATGCATGTCTGACTACACTTGGCTTGCCCTTTCCACTGTATCATAAAATCCAGAAGAACGTGGTTGCTTCCACCTAAAGCTCCTGCCACCTCCACCTCATTAACCAAGTCATCATTGTTGGTTCCAATCAGATCTAAAATAGCTGTTCCCCTTGTTGCCTCTTCCACCTTCTGGACAATGAAATTTTCTGCAAGGCAAGTGAGAAATTTGTTGTACCTGATCCTCTTGGCAGAGTTTGACTTCCAACAAACATCAGGATAGTTGAAGTCCCCCATTACTGCTATAGCTCTCCTTCCTGAATGTTTGGTCATCTGCTCCAGGAAGGCATCATCCAAGTCCTCAGTCTGGCTTGGAGATCTGTGGTAGACCCCCCATAATGATCACCATTGTTGTTTCTTTCCCCTCTCAACCTGGCTTCCAGGATTTAAGTCTTGAATCTCTTAACAGGTATAAATGTCCCTAATATATAGTACCTAATATATATCCTTTCCTTTTTGACCTATTTCTCTGAAATAGGTTATACTCCTCTATTGTGACATCCAATCATGAGATTTATCCTACCAGGATTCAGTGTTGCCTATTATATTATATTTACTTTGCTATGCTATAAGTTCAAGTTTATCCTGCTTATTTCTCATGCTCTGCGCATTAGTGTAGAGACATCTAAGACCATGGGTCACTCTCCCTAATTGCTTATTTAAGTTTCTTTTCCTCCCACTGTTGAGTTCTCGTACCATATGCCCAGTTCTCCCCATAATGTTCTAATTCTAATAATGAATACAATAAAAAATCCTTTCGGGGCTGCGTATTTAGATAACATATTTTACATTTGGAGAGGTAATGGTGATGATTTAAAACAATTTCAGAATGCCATTAATTCCACTAGCACCAATATACAGTTTGAATTTGAACAAAATAAAGCAGAAGTCCATTTTTTTGGATCTGAAAATTAGGAAATAAGGAGGTAATCACTTCATGTACCTTAGCCATCATCCTACAATCATGAGGTATAATCTTCCATATGGCCAGTTTCTTAGAGTAAAGCACAATTGTTCTCAGGAAAGAGAATTTAATGCACAATCTATATTGTCAAAATATCTGAGGGCAAGGGGATATCTACAACATGCAGCATCTATGGTTTAGGACAAGCAGTAGAGAGACTCTGTTCAGAACTGTTAGTAAAGCAACATGGAACTCAAAGCAATTGTCTGCACTGCTCTCTCACATATAGCCATATCACAAAAAATCCTACAGAGATTTGTAAATAAGCGTTGGTATTTACTGGAAAATATCCCAGGATGTAATGAGAGACCTCTTATATCCTATAATAGTAGAACCAATCATGAGATCCCACTCAGTATCAAAGCTATTATGATACAGACAGAATTCAGTGCCAGAAAACAATCACATACTACTTATACTATAACGGGTATGAAGAAAACAATAGAACATTATCCATGTGGACATTGTCTGTACTGTACATTCATAACAAAAATGATTTTATTTATAAACAATATAGATCAAAGACCTCATTCAATAAGCAGGCTTCATGGATATATCCACAAAGCATTTATTAAAGATTAAGTTCAGAACACAGACGGCATCCTTGCCAGAACTGAAGATGAGCAGACGGTTTCACCTTTTAGAACACTTGTCACCCCTCCCGGACACATACTCATTCTCAGCTCATACCAATCTCTTGAGCAACCTGGATTCTCATACTCCAGCCAGTTCCTCGCTCCCATTACCCAGACACTGAAGGAATCACAGTTGTGAAGGAAGTACAGCAAAATGACTACAGTCAGGCTAAGCGAGACATGGCAGAGATGGCAGTGCCCTCTGACATAGATATTAAAAAAAATATGTGTGGGAAAAACCTCCAGACCTGTTAATGAAGAATAAGAGAGCACATTTCAAATTTGAAAAAGGAATGGGTAGGTGCTCCTTTAGTTAACCATTTTTTTGAAACACATTATTCCATAGCAGATAGGTGTTTTGGGGTTCTGGAGAATATTCACAATCACAATGAAGATACTCTTAAGAAGAAATAGACAGAATGGATTTTAAGGTGAAAATCATTAGAGCCTACAAGTCTAAATGAAGCTTGAATGTACAATCTTTAATATAAGGATGACTGTGAAAGATACAGTAAGTGAGTTGAGGCAATCTTCTGACTACCTGAGTCCATGTACAAATATCTAAGGATGATAGTCTCTAGTTCTCTTTGCTTAATAGTCTGTTTCTTTGGAGAGTGTATCATACAGCTCCAGAAATGTCTGTGTAAAGGTTTGTATATGCATTTTGTTGTGTGGAATAATGTAATCTATGTGTTTCTAGAAATTATAGTTAATGTTGTGTTGTCCTTGTTAATGTATTAAATGGAATTCTATTTGTATTTTTTAGTGTAGCATTGAGGAAGGCCAACTTTGATAGAGGCTGAAATGTGCTGGGCTTTTAAACACAAATAAAGCAAGTGACCATCTACCAGCATATGGAGCTTCGTCTCCTGTTTTGCTTTACAGGCATCCTCATCAGTGCTCTCCTTTGGGCAACATTTAACCCAATCACTTGGCCACCTCAAATCCTCCTGCATTTTTAGGAGGCCTGCAGGATGAGCTGTGTGCTGCTGTGACACCAGTACTGGTGCCTATGGGAATGCCTGGCCTGTGAAACCAACATTTCATCTATGCAGGAAGGCATCGGGCTGGAGCCCTGTAACCTGGTTGCCTCTTTCACCACAAGTTCTTCAGAGTGAGGAAAACAACATCTTTATATAAACCAGTGCTGCTGGATTGGCCCTCTTTGTCACTTGATTTCCCAGACCTGGAGGATTAAGCAATGAGGAGGAATAAGAACACAGTCCTAGCAGGAACAGCAACGATTCCTCCTTTGGTCAGCAGTGCCTGGTGGTGCACAGAGTCAGCATGTGATTCCCCAAGACTCAGCCACACCAGACCCCATGGTGCTAATTTGGCATTCTCTTTCCTGCAGATTTGGGGAGAAGGAGGCCTACATGACTTTCATGAATGAGTTTCTTGAGAACAACTGGGGCACCATGAAGTCTTTCCTCAGCAGCGTCTCAAGTCCTGGCAATGCCATCCATATGGTTGCCTTTGATGATTCCATTGACCTGGCCCTGGAGTTATCTGTCCTGCACTCACTGCTCTGCAACATCTTCTCTTCTCTAGAAGAGGTACTCCTACCTACTTCTTTCTGAATGTGTAGGCGTCCTCCACACAATGGGCTTGCCTGACCCCTAGATGGTGGGATGGCAAAAGGCAACTCTGTGATCAGAATGGAACTCCAGGCTCTTGGCTACCTCAGTGCCTCGCAGTTGGGATGCAAAGGAGCACAAGGAGAAGACTGGGTCTGAAGTCATGGGGGAGACTGAACCTTTCAAACTTTCCTTGAACTGGCTTCCCCTCCCTTGACCTTATAGCTCACCAGTGGCTTGAACAAAAGTTACTTCCAGGGCTTGGGAAAGTAATTTTTTTGGATGACAGCTTCCTGAATGGCCAGTGGCAATGCTGGCAGGGGGAGTCTAGGAGTTCTTCAAAACTGTAACTTTTCCAAGCTGTGGCTAGGGATGGATTTGTGGAGTGGTACAAAAGAAGAGATAATTTTAAGATAAGTTGAACAGTGTGTTCATAAATGCACCTATGTCAGTTATAGGAGTTTCTGCACTCAGCTGAACAGGGCTATGAATGTGACCCACTGCTCTCCCTAGCCAGTTTTTGTTGTTTTTGTTGGTTTTTGTTGTTTCTGGTGACCCTTTCCTAGAGTTTTTTGGCAAGATCTGTTCAGCACAGAGGGTTGCCATTACCTCCTCTGAGGCTAAGAGAGTGTGGCTTAGCCAAGGCCACCCAATGGGTTTCTGTGGCTCAGTGAGGATTTGAAGCCTGGTCACTTGGAAGTCCTACTTTAACACTCAAACCACAATGCTACACTGACTCTTCCCCACTGGCTGTAGTGGGGGCAAATCTTACAGTCAGGCTTTGACCAAGCCACCATAACCAATTCCCAATTTTTGTAAGTCCCCCTACCCCTGGGGTGGTGTGAGTGGGCAATTTAATTTTCTTTCTTTCCTTCTTTCTTTCTTTCTTTCCACCCCTTTCTGTTGTTCTCACTGTAAGCGGACAAAGGAGAGATTGGAGCCTCTGCCCACAATCCTCCGTGCCATCCAAGAGGGAACACCAGTACCTGTCTCTGTTCAACTTGGACCAAATGCAGTGGTGAGGTAATGACTAACTGACCTTGTTCTGTTTGCTCCTTGATCATGTATGGAGCGGGCTGGGGGTGGACAAAATTGGGGACAAGGAGAACTTAGCAGCCCGGTGTGGAGAGTTGAACTGGCCATAATACCTAGTGCTGATCAGAAGGCATATTCCCAAGATCCCCACAACCCAGGGTGGGTTTTCTTTCCCTATGATCTGGAACATGAGTGGAAGGGAGGATTCATAAGCAGGTGGACTTATCTTTGGATACCAAATCATTGCCTTTGAGGCTTTTCCAATTTTTTTGAAATGCTTTTATGAAGCTGAGGCCTTCCTAACAGGGCTCTTCATCCCTCTTTCTGTGCACCATGCAGGCCCTTGCCTGACGGGGCGGGGGAGGAATTTTTCATCTTTAAAATGTTAAAAATATCAAAATCAAAGAAATCGGTCTGCGTTTTTATTTTTGTTTTGATTTTGCATAACTTAAATTGCATGGTTTAGATCTTTTCCAAAAGATTAATCATGAACAAATCCCAGTGCTGTTTTGGGTGGAGTCCCACCCCCCAACATCATTCAGGAGGATGAGACTTTGCTCAGTCCTCCCTCTGGTTCCAGTAATGCTTCTGTGCAATAGCAGGGTCAGGATCAGGTGAGAGACTCAGCTCAGGATTCAGGAGGTATGTGTTTAGGGCACAAGTGTAAAGATCTAGCAGTCCAGGGCCACATTTCAGGCTACCCATTGGAAATTTACCTCTTCCCTCCACATTAAATTCCCCCCCACAAAAAAAGCCCCAAAATGCTACTAACTTGTAAGAGCACCATTTTATTTTTAAAAGAAGGCACATATTGTTTGCATGCCTTATTCATGGGCAGGACTTGGGGGCACTGTTATGCAGTGGTTCTGGTCCTTCTTGGAGGGGCAAACTCAGAATGTGGTGCTGGGGGACTCCTGTCCGATACCTGGCTGTTGGCCTGGGGGGTCCCTTGGGGGTCCTTCAGGATGACCTAGGACAGGTCATCCAGAGTTTTGGGGTTCAGTGTCACCAATATGCTGATGACACCCAACTCTTTCTCTCTTTTCCATGTGATTCCAAGGAAGCTCTATCAGTACTGAACCAGTTGTGCCCCTTCCTGGAGAAATCTAGACTACATGAAAGTCTGCATCTCCCTATATAAACCTGCCAGGGTCTTAAGATCCACAAGGGAGGGCTTTCTATTGACCCTACGGCCATCACAGGCTCATTTGGCCAGGGCACGGGAGAGAGTCTTCTCATTGGCAGCTCCCACCCTCTGGAACTCCATTCCATGAGAGGCTAAGATGGCCTCCTTCCTGTTCTCCTCCCCTGGCAGGCAACAACCTTTTTGTTTAAGCAGGCTTTTTAATGTGCAATTGCTCACAGAGAGGCTTCTTATGGGAAGTGGGTTTTTTTTTTTAATTGTATGCCTTTTTAAGTCTCGATTGTTTGTAAAAAATTATTGCTAAGTTTTAGCTGATTCTTTTTCGAGCCACCTTAAGTCCCTCTCTGGAGTGAAAGGTGACATTAAAATGGAAAATTGGGTTAGGAGTACAGGCAACCTCTGGAACACTTGTTTCATGGTCTGGAATCATGGTTAAGCTCTGCATTGACTCCTCTCCTCTCTCCCACATCTGCCTCTGCATTCCAGACAGGCAGAAAACCAGAAGCCAGGATTTGTGCCGCCACGGGACCTGGACAAACACAGCCCCTTGATCAAGAGCCAGTCCATGACCAGCATCCAGAAGGGCCCAAGGAAGGAAGAGCCACCGGTCCCTTTGCACCCAGTCAAACCCAGGAGCAAAGTGCAGCGCACACAGAGTGTCCCAACCCAGAGCAAGGGGGCACGGCATTTCCAAAAGCAGACCAACATGGAGCATGTGGCAGACAGTAGCCCAGAGCCTAGTGCTTCTGGCCCTCAGAATAACAAGGCCATGCAGGTAATCTGGACTCCAGACTGGGTCTCCTAACCATTTGGGCTTGGGTGTGGAGCTGCCAAATCTCAGCCTATCTTCAGTGCTCTCCTGGGCAGGGACTAAAGGAGTGGAACATATATGGTCCTGGAAGCTTTAGTAGGATCTGAACGAAGCTTTCATTCAGGAAGAGAAAAGAAATCTATGCTTAGTACAATCTCATGGATCAGAACGAACCATTTCAAAAGTTTTTTTCCAGGATTATAAGAGTTCTTGCTAACTTTTTGATGATTTTTCCACTTCAGGAAAATTTTGTAAGAATTTTTAAAAGGTTCCTCAAGAGTTGTATTTTGCACAAAATGGAAAATAGTATTGGTCTTTTTGCTCTTGTACATAGCAAAATATCACACTTTTATCACACTGAAATATCACACTGAAAGCTTTTGGTAGTTTGGGGACAAGAAAATTTGCGAATTTTCTTCGTAGTCCTATTCCCTTCCACATTCTTCCCTACCTCATTTTTTTTCTCCAGAATTCCTCCTGCTTCTTTACAGTCAGACATCCAACACTAATGACAGATGTGTGAGCACAGTAGATGTTATTTCAACAGACCTAAATATATTTAGATAGTTATTTGCTTTCTGTGCACTGTTTATTCTGATTGCAGAATGTCAACTTTAGTAAGAACCTGTGATTTTTTAAATGCCAAACATGGCAGTAAAGAGGCAAGGAACCCAAGCAATTATTCTTGCAGCAGAAAGCCACCAATGAAAGAAGTAGCCACTCTTACAGTGGCCCTTCCTAATATAAAAAAAAGAGGAAGGGAGAGGGAAAAAGTGAATGTAGCAGTACCTTTAAGGCTAACTGCTTTTTATTTTAGCATGAACTGTTAGGGATAGAAACCCACTTCTGATGCAGTACAGGGTCCTAATATTTATCTTTGTGGTTAGAAGTTTGCGGATGGGGGATGGTTGGGCATCGATCCTAACTAACGATCCTCTCTTTTCACATTCTCTGCTGCTTTGTCAAAAAGAGGAAAACACACAGCCAAAGTGCTCCCCCACTCCCATTATACTGTACAGTGTCCAGCCCTAATTAGTGATGGTGGTGTTACCCCAAAAGGTCCTCCAGCAATACCCACAATTCAATGTAAAAATCAGGGATTGATTAACAAGGCTGCAAGAGGTGGGGTAACTAGCAGGATCTTTTCACCAAGGTCTGTGGGGTCCTTGCAAGAAAACCAGCCAGAGATTCAAAAATGAACTAAAAATGTGTTTTTTGAGAGGAATTCAATCACGCACGCACACAAGATTCAAACAGTCATGCACTCACACAAGTACTAACCAAAGAAAGTGAGGAAAAGGTTAATACTGAAGCTTAATGGAGTAAATTACAATTACCAATCCAGAAGCGAAGTGAAGAAACAGCGATGTGGCTTAGACTTGTGCCTAAGGGCAGTACAATTGGGGTTCAGAGTGACATAGTGGTATTCAGTACTTTAGGCACTGCATTGAGGTGCCCAAAATCAGGGATTCTTATACCCAAAATCTGCTGTGAGGGCAGGGGATGTAAATGGCTCTCTGCCTGAGAGAACAATGGAGTGGAAAAAGATGGCCTTAATGAGTAGATGATCTTAACGTGTGAGGGAATTATGCTGATGGTTTAGCATGTAGGTGACAGAGAGTCAATAGCTGGTTTGATATCCTTATATAATTTGGCCAGGAAAGGATATACAGAAATAGATGTTGAAGGGAGGAGGTGATGGAAAATGCCAACCAACGTTTCCATGAGAACATTGGTGACTCTTTTGTCTCATCTCTTTGTCTCAATGGCTAGCTGGAAGTTCGTTAGCACTTGAAAGCTTCTGGTATGACTTAGCAAAGCCTTTAAGGGGTCTCGTGATCTGTTTATCCAGCCAACTTGCCTCTTATTCAGCCTGGCTTCCAGCCATAGCAGTATATGATTTATATCAATTAAGCCATATCAAATGTGGGGGCTGCAAAACCATTAACCGTGGGGCTTGAATCTGGGCCCTTCTGCATTCAAGGCATAGATTTTGCCACTGGGCTATGGGCTTCTGGAAGGCCTTGGACTTGGGTCCTCAAGTCTTCTTATCTTGTGTGATCTCTCCCTGCTGACTCAGTTGCACCTGTGAGCAAAGATTCAAGTTTCCTGGGAAGGCTTTCAAATCTGCCTTCCATTTTTCTGCAAGAGGCTGGGTAGCACACTCTGTTAATGGAAGTCAGGGGATTGGATCAGTCATGACTCTTATGCATTTACCATCTCTGAACTGACCCCCTCAACAATGTTGTTCATGTTCCAGGGTTGTTCAAAGCTCCACCCTTCTGCATCACTTCCTAGGAAACCTACTGTGCCCTGGCTACGGCACTCAGAGGAGGCATCTGCCGCACAAGTGGCCTGTATGCTATGCATCCACTGGAGGAGGTAATGGAACAATCAGTGCACTAATCCACTTGGATGTATCATGCCAGATCTCATGTACTGTTCTTTGACCCAGATTCTGTCTTATGGAGTAACTCATATCCCCTCCCTTCCCCTTTGCTTCTCTGTGGTAAGATAGATGTAAAAGGTTCATGTGGTCTGATATCATGATGCCAGTGTTCCCTTGTCCCTGAGGGTGCAGCCGCTAATAAATCAAGGGTGTCAGGTCAGCTTTGCTAGCCCTGCCATGCTTTAGGTAGTCGCCTTCTGTTGAACTGAACTACTGGGAGTGGGAAAAAGAGGCGGTGACTATCAAATAAACTTTAAAGACTTGGAGACATTTTTTTGGAGGGGGCTGGTTGCCCTTTTGAGATTTGGACAGATCATCTCAACTTAGAAGCTTTGCAGAGCCCACACAAGCTAAGCCCAAAACAGATATGGTGGGCAAGTTTTTTCTCCAAGTTTAAGTTCACTTTGAACTACTTTCAGGGCAAAAAGAATTTCTTGGCTGATGCCTTGTCCCATTTACCTCAGCATGACAGCCAGAAAAAAAGAGAAAGTTGACACTGTATTTCTAGCTCAACAGTTAGGTCTAGTTACAACCTGCAGGATGTCTGGGCCAAAGAACATGAAATGGAGCTCACTGATAGAGAGGGAGAGTGTATAATGGAGGAAAAAAAGTCTAAGGCCCCCAGACATTGAGGAAAAAATTTTTGCAACACTACCATGGTGTCAAATTGGCTGAGCATTTTGGGTTTGTCAAAACATTGCACCTCACAAGGAGAAAGTATTGTGGCCAGGACAGAATGGATGTAGAAAACTATGTGAAAGAGTGCTAAATTGGGTCCTAAATACATAGGGCTGTTCCACATTGTATGCTGAGTGAATGATGTGACTGCTGAATTAGAGTTGTCCAAGTTATACAGACAAATCCACCTCATATTCTATTTCAGCCTTCTCAAATTGGCGGCCATGGCAGACACGTGGGACCTTGCCCAACCAGCCCCTCCCTCCTCCAATCATGGTGGCAAGGACCAGCATTTTGAAATTTCTGACATTTTGGATTTACAACAGCACAACTCTAATATTTTGTTAACTGGTAACACTTGACTGCTAGTAAATGAAAATGGGTAGATGCTCAACATGTTAAAGCACCTTGCTTGGTTAGCAAGTTTCATGGCATATACCCTCATAAGCCTGGAGGAATGGGGAGCGGAAGGGAAGAACTGTTTGGTGCGGTGGGGGCAGAATGTCAGGTCGGCTTTGCTCTTCCTGCCATGCTTAAGGTAGTCACCTTGCATTGATGTTTAATAAATGGGCTTTATTGTTCTGTGAGTGGGGGACTGGATTGGGTGAGAAACAGTAGTGTTTTGAGAGTGAAGGAATGTTGTTCTAACAACCTCCGGTGATGGTGAAACAGATGCAGTTGCAAGGTCACACACCTGGCAGGAAAAATGAGAAAACAGGAGGGAGAGGGAAGAGCCTGGAGAAAAGAGTTGTTTAACTGTCACATAGGGGAGTTCTAACATGCACTAATCTGAAATGTTACAGCTTATAAGGTACTGCAACTCCCATAGTTCTTGGCAATCGCCAAGGTGTGCTGATGTTTTTCTTCGCTGTTCTGAATAAACCTTTGGAACCCTCTAGGCTTGCTGTCTGAACTCAAAGCTAGCCAGTACATGGCAAAGGTTGTTGACCTCCAGCAACTGAGTTGGAGGCCAGCTCCTCTAATCAGTCACTCACATGGGTGAGGACTTTTGGACTTCATGAATTCAGAGGGGGCATTTTACAGGAGGAGGCCTGTAAAGCCCTTTGGCGTATAGCACCTGAAGCTCTTATGAAAGAGTTTTGAGGAAGGAGACTAAAGATGAAGATCAGGAACTCCAGGAATATTCAAGGAACATTTTGATAGTTCTTTCCTAACTTCTGTGGTCTATGGACCAGAAACAGAGGATGTGTTGCCAGAAAAACAAGTTAAAGGGTTTGAGTTAGTAGCAAGACAGCCACTCTGAGCAACTCCCCTCCTCATAGTTTCTTTCAACAGTACACAGCCTTTATACTTTACAAGGAAATGACAGGGCTCCCTAGAAAGGAAAGGAGGTGGTAGCAGTGGTGTTAGGTACTTGCAGGCAGAATTGCAAGTGGGAAAGATTCTTAATATTAAAGACATGGGTGCGACCCAAAACAAGCTTTCTTTACTGTTTTATTCCAGTGACAGCTTTTGATGCAGAAATGAAAATCCTTTGCTACAATACATTTTTCAGAGTATATAATTATAGCATTGTGATTCCAATTTAATTGCCATGGCAACATTCCTGGGACTGGCAGTTTGGGGAGAGCCATTTAAAATTCTCAGTCAGAGATTTTCTCTGGTGCCTCTGACCAAACCACAAAAACCAGGATTCCACACAGTGGTGTAGGGATGAGGGGGGGTCTGGGGGTGTGCCACTGGTGGCAATTTTGGGGGGATGCAGCTGCTCCTTGCCTGCCCTCCCCGTGTGCTGTAGCCCTGCCCCGCACGCCATAGCCCCGCCCTGTCCGTCAAAGCCCCACCCCACATGCCATAGCCCCATCCCCATGCACTGAAGCCCCGCCCCATCTACCACAGCCCCGCCCCCACATGACATAGCCCTATCCCTGCTCCCCCTCCTGCCCCCCTCTCTGTGCACTCCAAGCTATGCCACTGATTCCACAGGGTGCAATCATGGCAGTTAAACTGCATTCATGCTGCAGTTGTGTAGTGTAAACAGATCCTTTATTGTTGAATGAAATATGCACAATCATGTGAATTCACGTCAGAGGAAACCTGTAAAATTCTTTGCTACTCTTCTTGAAGCATCAGAGTCTAGATTACCCTGCCTTCTCCAGAATGGAGCAAAGCTTCTGTTTTCTAGCCTTTCTTCTTCTCCTCTTTGGCTTCTGCTCCCCTTTTCTAAGCTGGGATGGGATTCCTGCTTCTGAGACCCTTATCTTGTTTCTACCCTGTGAACCCTTCACCCCAGGAGGGAGATTCCACTGCTCCAAAACCCCTGGGTGCCTTAACTGTTGACTTTGTGTGCCCCACAGTATGGGAGGCAGATGGAAGAGCTGCAGGCAGAACTGACCTCCAGCAGGGAGAAACAAAAGCTCTTTCAGGAGCAGCTGGAAAGTCTGACTGCGCAGAGTCAAGTGCTTCTGGAAGAAAAAACAAAGTCTCAGGAGCGGGAAGAGACTCTCTGCAAGAGGCTGGAGGAGATGGAAAGCTGCCTTCTTCAGCTAAGCAACAGGTGAGAGCTCCAACCCCATGGTGCCCTGAGTTCAGGAGTGGGGAAGAGGCAGCCCTCCAGATGTTGTTGGGCTGTACCTGGACTGAATCCTGGGCTGAGTGTAGGAGTGGGGGAAAAGAAGCAAAGAAATTGTTGTACTGTAACTTGTAGGATTCCTTGCCATCGCCAATGCTGACTAGAGCTGATGGGAGTTGAAATTCAACATCTAGAGGGCTGAACCTTTGACCACTCCTATAATAATCAGGACTTTGAAAAAGTTACCTTTCTGGACTAGTTCTAAGAGCCCCACCACCACCCATGCCTCTTTTGTTAGCATTTACAGAGATAAAAGTTATGGGAAAATTTTGCTCGTTCTCCGTGTTAATAAGGACTTATTAACTTTCTCACTTGGTACTAGACTGCTGTTGTTGCCTTTCTCAAAATTTGCAGTGGAGTTGCATAAGTTGCAGAGAGTACAATACAAAGCACCGTATCAAGGAAAGCAGTTTGCAGTGATGCATATAAAGTACCTGCAAAAATGCACATGTCAGAAAAACCATGGACAAAAAAGAAATCATCCAATTTTTTGTTCAGACTTTTTTCATGTCACAAACTGATGTGGACATGGAATGCAACAAATTTAAGATGAGGCAAGTAAGGGAAACTGAAACTAATAGATTTGTGTATCCTTTGCTAAGAGGTCTCAAGCCTGTTTCGAAGCTTGTGGTAAGCTGCTTCTCACCCCTGTAAACAGCAGGGTCATATTAAGTAGTCTGGAAGAGGGACAGAGCAGTCAAGGCCCTTGACTGAAAAGAAGAAAACTTCATGTCCATTTTGTCTTGTATAATCTTTCTAAAGTTTTGCAGGTGGTGGCCCAAAACAATGTGCTGTGCCCTAGGCTAGCTAGCTAGCAAGCCAAGGTTGTTCCGGGGCTAGCTAGGCAGGGAGTGGGAAGTTGAAATCTCCAAGTCATTCTGGCTCCTCTTCTGTTGCAGAACATCAGCTCTAGAGGCCAGCTCAAAGAAAGATCATGAGAAGCTTCAAGCCAGTGAGGAGAAGACCAAGCAACTGGTAAGAGCCCACCAGAGCTATTGAAGGCTTTGTGTCAAGCCAGTGGTCTGGGAGTGATAGGAGAGAAATGTGGAACCCCTTTAGAGATATAATCAACAGAGGATCAGAGATGCCTGATAGGGCATACCACATATTAACGCTTACTCAAAAAAATTAATGACTCATGGAGTGGATGAAGGACTCACCCCAAAGGACAACTCACTCACATTTTCTCTTACATTTTGACAAAAGCATGCCTTCTCACAACTACATACACTATCTCACAAGTACACAAACACCATTTCACTGTAATGAGGTATGAGTTGCTGAAAATCCTGGGGAAATGCCCACCTGACTTCAATATGCTGAGCCACACTCTGGGTGTGTGGTGATGGCTAGGTAATTGCTTCCCTGAACATCTAGTAGTAATCCATTACCCAGTAGTGTTTGTGTGTGTGCACCTCATTTAACAACGAAAGATTCTAGGGTTTAAGTGACTGATTCTCAAGTGTCTTATCTTTCAGGAACACCGCTTATCAGGAATGGAGAGAGACCATGACCAGCTTCTCCGTGCTGTAAGCCAGATGCTGGGATATGGAGGAAAAACATCCAATTCACTCCAGCGACCACTCTCAGGGCCAGTGTGGGTAAACAGAACTGAGAATGGGGATGAGAACTAGCCCAACTTTATTGGGATCTCAACACATAAAGCAGGCACATCAACTGTGGGGCTTTTACAACAGTCAGCTTGGAGAGCCTCAGTTGTCTTGCAGAAGTAGGAGATGACCCCTCCATTTGACAGTCCTCTGGCCCTCCAAGGGTGACCCTGATTGGTGTAATATTCTGGTGGAGCCCTTAAATGCAACTTGCACTTCTAGCTTTTCTGTCTTGCACTTTCTACTTGGCTTCCAATGCTCAGGGACCATTGCTGGAGGCTGTCCTCCATTGTGACAAGGCCTTTTTTTCTCCTCTCAGACTGGCATGGCAGCTTCCCTCTACCACCACCACCCTGAGTCTGCTAAAGTTCCTTGCCACTTCATATAGCTCTGCCTTTCCCTTTAAACACCACCTTCACATAAAAAGAATAAAGCCTTTCAGTTGTTATTTAGAATGATTTACTGATCTATGGCAGCGTGTTTCTGTTTGGTTTGAACTACTGAAAAATATTCAGCTGAGTCAAAATTTGTAAAAATACACTATAATCTTTATTAAACAAAATAAAGTATTGGTTTTGTACATATGTCCAAGCTCAAGCAGATCTTCAAAATGTGTTTAAATAGTTTCTTATTTCTTTACATCAGCATAAAAGCACAAGTCTCTCTCTCACACACACACAGTCCTCTGGCTACCCTTTTGCCAAAGGCTCTGTTCCCAAATCTAGGTCACTTTCTCTGACCAGCATCAAAAACAGGTTGATTTCTCTTCTGCCCCTCTTTCTAGGCTTTCTCTGCGAAAACACCTCTTTCATTCAACCCCCATTTATTGAATGAGAACTTCTCTGGCTGAAGGATTCACCCTTAGCCCTTGCTCCCTGAAGTCTGACTACTAAACCAAATCAGTGTCCCTGCTATTTATGCTTTTTTTTTCCTTGAGGATTCCAACCCCTCCTTCACACTGAAGGGGCTGGGTGTCTCTCTGGAGTAGCCATTCTTGTTGCCTAGCAACCTGTTTCTGGGCAGCTTCTCTGATATCCAAGGTAACTACTCCCCCTAGGGTCCGTTACAGCTCCACGCCCCTGTTTCTCTCTCAGGCAGAGTCATTTCCTGTGTTGAGAGTCTGGCTGAGAAAATGACCTTGGATGACAGACACTGGGGAAATCAGAGCTGGGTAGACAGAGTCTGTCTCTTTGCTCTTTAGCTCAGATCCATCTTCAACCTCCTGTTTTACATTTTTGTGTCTGCTCAGGCTTTTTTGTAATAATTTTGGATCTCTCCTACTATGAAGGACACCGGGAGCTACAGCTTGGAAAAGTTACTTTTTTTGGTGGTGCTGTCAGAACTTCTGGGACTTGTAGTTGTTAAAAATTAATTTTCAAAGTCTTGCATGTAAATCAGCACCTGTTTTTTTTCTGCCCAGTGTTCCAGAAACTGGTACAATATTTGTGCTCTACGGGTATAACTGTTTCTTTATTTCCTCTATGGACTGACAACTAATGGCTCAGAGCTTGGCACCCAACCAGGGACCACCATTTTCATTGCTTTTAGACCAAGAACTGCAACTTCCCAATTGTGCCCTGGATGGGCCGATAGGACTGACCTCCTGGAACAGGGTGGGCAACTCCTGG
Source organism: Iguana delicatissima (assembly GCA_948472985.1). Classification (NCBI taxonomy): domain Eukaryota; kingdom Metazoa; phylum Chordata; class Lepidosauria; order Squamata; family Iguanidae; genus Iguana; species Iguana delicatissima. Next base: position 310,226 of record CAOKZL010001168.1, on the reverse strand, counting down.
CCTTCCTGCTGTTCTATAGTTGACCCTCCCATCATCCTGCAGCACCAGACATACTGGCTAGGATTGATTGGATATGCAGTCCAAAAGCATCTGGCAGGCTACAAGTTGCACATACCTGTCCTAGTTAGTGTGCATTGGAAGGATCTGAATCTTCAGTCAGGTCTTGCTGTTTGTTGCCATTTCATCAGCTCCTGCTTTTTTCTCGTCACCAGGAGGAAAGATTTCCAAGAAAGATGCTAGAGCAGATTATTAAACAGACAGGCTGTTAGCACTTAGAAAGGAATGCCATGATCACTAATAGTCAACATGGGTTATTCAAAAACAAGTCATGCCAGACTAACCTCTCTCTCTCTCTTTGATGGAATTACTAGCTTGGTAGATGAATAAAATGCTGTGGATGTAGTATATCTTGGTTTCAGTAAGACCTTTAACAAAGTCCCCCATGTTTTCTTGAAAACAAGCTAGTAAAATGTAGGTTAGACAGTGCTACTGTTAGGTGGATTTGTGATTGGTTGAATGACCAAACCAAAAGGGTGCTCACCAATGGCTCCTCTTCACCCTAGTGGGGTGCCACAGGGTTCTGTCCCGGGAACAATGCTATTCAACATCTTTATCAATGATTTAGATGAGTGAATAAAGGGTAAATTTGATAAATTCTTATCAAATTTGCACATGATACCAAATTAGGAGGGGTAGCTAACACCTCAGAGGACACGATTAGAATTCAAAATTATCTTAAGAGATTAGGGGGCTGAGCCAAAACTAACAAAATGAATTTCAACAGAGAGCTGAAAGGTACTACAGAAAAAATGAAATGTACAGATCTAGAAGGGACCTGGCTTGACCACAGCACATGTGAAGAGATCTAGGAATCTTAGTAGATCATAAACTGAATATGAGTCAGCAGTGTGATGTGGCAGCTAAAAAAGCCAATGTGATTCTGGGCTACATCAATAGGGGTATAGTATTTAGGTCAAAGGAAGTGATAGTACCACTCTGTTATGTTTTGATCAGACCTCACTTGGAATACTGTGTCCAGGTCTAAGCACTACAGTTCAGGAGGCATATTGACGAGTGGGAATGTGTCCAGAGGAGGGTATCCAAAATGGTGGAAGGCCCGGTAACCATGTTTCAAACAGAAACTTTGCAATTTATGTACTGAGTTTAGAAAAGCCAAAATACTGCGTTTTATGCGGGAAGAGGCAAATTATCCTACTGTGAAGGGCAAGGCCCTGTCCTCTTCTCTCTTGTCTCCCACCAAGTTAGTTGGGTGCAAACTATATTTGCACTTTGAATTCAGTTTTAAACAACTGAAGTAGACAGGAGACAAAAAAGGAAAGCGGGAGGAGGAAAAAGAAACCAGGAGATTTTAAAAGCAGGTAAGAAAGTGAAATAGCAAGGTTACTGCATATACTCATGCATAAGTTGATGTCATATACAAATCGAGGGCAGGCAGGGAGATTAGAGGGGGTAGGAAGCCCCAGAAAGAAGTCCCATCCCTTCTGCTCACTCTGCCATGGCAGCAGCTCTTTGGCACTTCTCTGCCAGGGCAGGGAGAGTGGAGGACATTGGGAGAAGCTGAAAAAAGCCCCAGTCCTCTCTGGTTTCTCCACTGTGGTGGCAGCTCTTTAGAGCTTTCCCCCTGGGTTGGGGAGAGTAAGATGGGGTTGGTGCTTCTTTTAGGTTCCCCACAGTGGTTTCTCATCGCAGTGAACCGTTCTGGGAGCTGAAAATGTGCAGAACCACGAAAAACTACAATGCTAAAATGGTTCAACGTGCAGACGGAAGGGTAAGGATTCAATGCTACTACGATGTATCGGCCTTGTGGAGGAGGAAGGAATACTCAGAGGTCATTTGGTCAGTTCCTTCCTGAACCACACCATGTGAAATAATTTCTGAACACCAGGGGGCAATCTGCTTCTTGCTAGTTCTAATAAAGATACTGACAGCCCTTGGATTTTGGAACCCTTCTTTTCACATCCCATTTGGAAAACGTTCAACAGTTTTTGCCTTCTTGCCAAACGCTCAGGGGGATTAATCTATCCTTTTAGAACTTTAAGTGTGTCCATGTGGATCAACAAATGAGGAAAGAGAGCAGAGTCTTTGCCACCTTCTTATCTTTGTAAGAAACATGATGTCCAATGTATCATGAAGTACTCTTCAAAGCTGATATTAAGGTGGGTTCTGAACATATAAGATGTCCTTTCCATTGCCAAACATAACCCTGGCAGTAGAAAGCAACAAAGGGCCACTGGGAATAAATTGTTGTGTTAGCTGGAAGAAACCAGCAACCTGCCTAGAATGAATCCCTCCCATGGTTCCCTCTGGGAGGTTGACATAGCTTAACTCACTTGAGCACACAGGAGAGTACTATCTAAGTCATCTACTTTTAAAAAAAAAATTAAAATATTTTTATTAATTATAAAAGGAAAAAAATACATAATGTGATAAATATAAAAGTGAAAGAAAAAAGTTATGGCAGAAAAATGTTACATTTCTATTTCTCTCCAAGTCCATTCACATAATATACTTATTCAATGTATTATAAATCAAACTGATTATGTATTTTTGTTATATGTATCTGAATCTCATTCTCATTATACTCATTATTTATTCTCATAACTGGCGTTTTAAAAAATATACTATTAGTAATTTCACTCTTATCTTTACCCCTTCCAAACTAAACCTATTGCTATTACTGCATGTAACCTTATTACTAAGTATGCTGTTACTGAGTGTACCCTAAGTGTACCCCATCCCCAGAGCCAATTATATCTCAAGTTACTCCACCTTCCAAAATTATAACTCTTCTTGTGGAGGTTTGGCACCTTCCTCTTTTATTAACACCTTTTCCACAAATATCTTTCATGCCGCTTCCAAATCATTCCCTTTCATTATTCCTTTTTTTGGCCTTACTTCCACATGCTAACTTATGATTAATCGCGATTTTCCACTTTGTTATACCAATCCTCTATTTGAAAATCTCCTTGAGTTTTCTATTTTTTTTATATAATTAACCTTGTTGCAGTTAATAAATTTGTAATTAAATCCTTCATTGCCTGGGTACAATTAACCTTAGTGACCAAGTCATCCACACCAACACTTTCTCTCCCCTGAATTTGCTGCTGTTTCCCTTTTCTCTGTCTGATACTGGTTACTGTTTGTGAAAGAGAGCCAGCATTATATAGTGGTTTGAATGTTGGACTATGACTCTGGAGAACAGAGTTTAAAGCCCCACTTGGCCATGAAACCCACTGGGTGACGTTGGGCAAGTCACACTCTCTCAGCCCCAGAGGAAGGTAAAGACAACCCCCCTCCGGAACAAAGTCACCAAGAAAAGCCTGTGACAGGATCACCATAAGTTGGAAATGACTCAAAAGGACACAATAAACAGGTTGTGATACCAGAGAAAAGCTGCCGGAGGAAAATAATCAACAGGGCGAGGGACAAAAGGAAAGGGATTCCAGGAATAGATTGAGCTGAGGCTTGAGAAGAAAGATTAAAACAATCGGAAATCCCTTCTTTGCCTAATGCATGTTGAGAAACCCTTTCAAAAAGTGAAGTCAGCACAAGGGACTGAAGCAAGAAAGGGAAACAGCCAGAATTAGTTTCCCTCTTCTTTCTGGTAGCAGCTACACTGGATTTTAAGCCCTTCTGCAAAAAGGGGTGGGGGAAAGACTTTCCATTAAAGCAGGGGTGGGAATCATGCAGTCCTCCAGAGACTAAACTGCAGTTCCTAGTAATTCTAGCTAGGATAGACATTGGCAAGGAATGCTGGGAGTTGGAGTCCAGCAAAACCTGAAGGACCTTACCATTCCAACCCCAGCATCAGTGGAAGGGCATGTTTGCAAGATCCAGCCTGATGCCTCTAGAAAAAAATGGGATCGTGCTAAAGATGACTGGCACTGGTGGAGACTGTGCTCCTTCTCTGATCTTCCTAAGAACTTCAAATATCTCAATGGCAGCTCGTAAGGTTCTGACACACTTTACTATGACAAAAGGAACGCAAGCTAGGATGAAATAAACTACCTGCAGTATGCTGAGAAGAGGCTAAGCCTACACTTCATTCCAGACTCTCTCAGGGTGCCTTGTCAATATCAGCAACAGCCTGTCCATCACTCCTATGATATCCTCTAGGGGAAAAGGAGAAATCACAGCCCTTGGGATTAATGGCTGGCAATCTCTTAGTGAGTTACAATAGCATAAGTCAATGACTGCTTGCCCAAGAGGGCACTGAAGCTGGGCTGAGACCAAGCAATGGTTGGAAGATCCAGTCTGGAGCTCAGAAAAAGGAGTCTGCTTTTTCGGTTATTGCTCAGGCTGCCATTTTTTACTGACAGTACAATGACCAAAATCAGCAGAGATGCCTCCAGCTATCTTCCTGGACATGCTGCAAGGACATAATCTGCAGAGACTCCCACAGACCCGATCCAGAGGCCCCTGTAGATGTCTGTCCCTGGGAGATCCCTGCAGATGGTGTCTTTGGAGCACATCCAGCTACAGATAAATGGCTAAACGCATCTCCACTGGTATGGGAATGACCATGCTGTGGGAAGATGGAGGCTGTGTCACTGAAAAGATGAGCTTGGGGGACAGCATAGGGAGATGTAGGTGCATGTCAAGCTTACATCTCCTGGTGCAGGATCTCAGCCTATGTTTTGGAGTAGAGCCTGCCCACTACCTTTCATTCTGGGCTTCTCAGACACTACTTCTGCTTTCAGGGATCCTGCATAGGAGAAACACGACCCAATGCACTGAGCTCCCAGGGTACACGGTGTATAGGCATGATGATGACAGTAAACACACAGTCATGAGAATTACGGTAGTTGTAATATGAGAAGAGGAAGCAGCCCCCACTTCTGCTTCCTTTCCTTCTCCTTGCAGCTTCTTCTGAATAACAAATTCAACCTGCAGCTGGAACTCCCTAGAGTTCTTGCTGTAGCGCTAGACTACATTCAGAAGGCACAAAAGGTTATGTATAGTGTCAAATGTCAAACAAACATCACCAAGAAAAATAACTGTGTGTATATATATATATATATACACACACACACACACAGTTATATATATATTCATATATATATATATATATATATATATATATATATGAATAACAATATTGCCGTCGATGGCAGTTGTATATCACAGAGTTGGATCTTAATACCATGTATTTCTTTTATTTTTTTTATTTTTTAATAAAATATTTAAAAAAAAAAAGGAGGCACAAAAGGAAGAGACCTGACAGCCAAAGGAAACAAAAAGAGGGAGGAAGAAACAATTTCTGAAGTGCTAGAATTATTTTTTATTATGACCCCTCTGAAACACTGGGTTATCGTTGCAAAAATGTTGAGATGAAGGAAACTCTACTCTGTTGATCTGCACAGCACAAGGGAAGGAAGCATGACATTTTAAAAGATGCTTCCGAGCTGGGAGATGCCACTCTGAAAGTGACAGCTGCCAAACCTACCTTGGGGTTGGGAAGCAGGCCATCAGCTGTCCAATTGAAGAAAGAGCAAAGACTGGGCGCAGCTTTTCCCAAGAAGACAAGTGTATATTTTTATTCCATAAGTTGTCCTCTGTAGCCAGAATTTGGACAAGACTTTGCTTTTGGAGTACAATTCTTATGATTCCTGCAGACTCTGCAATTGAAGCAACTATGGTGATTAAGGCATTCTTTGAGCTATAACTCCCCCCTACACACACTTTTTTTATTGAATAGTAAAAAGAGACACAAAAAGCCCAACAAAATAGAAATACCACAATAACACTACACATAACAAAATAAATACAAAAGGAAATAAACTATAAAATAAACTACACAACAATATACTATCAAAAAAAGAAAGCAAAACTACAAATATCAAACTAAGGGTCTTTCCACTCTACACAGTTACAGTGCCATTACTCCACTTCCAACATCCTCTGCAATTTTAGGGATTGCAGAGGCCCAAGAGCATTCTGGCTGAGAAGTCTAAACCCCCCCCCCCACAAAACTGCAAACCCCAGGATTCCACAGGATGCTGAAAATGGAATAATAGCACTATAACAGCTTAGTGCAGAAAGGCCCTAAATTACAAGACAACTACAAAATTACATATAAGTAAAAATTGATTCTCACCTCTGCTGCAAACAGTGAATAGTAATCCAGCAGCAGCAACTAACCCACCGTTTCCACTGAAATGAGTATTCTCCTCGAGTCTTGGGACCTGCTGTGGCTGTTCTGTTCCTGCGCAGACACTTTGGTGGTGCCAATCCTGGCTCAACAGTTTTTGGACTCTCTGTGGACTGGGGATGCTGCTATCTTGACAGGGAGAGCCCCCCCCCCCATCAGGCACGACATTTCTGGGGACTGTAATCGAGCACAGCTTGCTAGATCATGTCCACCATAGACACAGCTGGCTGCTGGAACCAAGCTGTCACTTTTCCAAGCTCTGTTTGCAAATGGAGGAACACAATGTTGCTGTTTCTATTGGGTGTGCTGTAGTCAGTTCCTTCCCACACTCAGCTGAATTTGGTACCTAGGTATTACTGCAGCTTCTAGGCCACCTTGGCGATAACATAAAGATATCCTTTTGATATCAGTAATTCGGCTTTCTTCCACCACCCCTCTCCACGTGTTTGTGAGGCCCCCGAACAAACACGAAACTAGGCTCAGTGGCTGATTGCTGCAATATTCCTAAACAATACAGGCAAGCCAGAAATAGCCAGATCACCACTTCAGGAGACCTCCCGGCAAACACCCTATTACCTTTCCGAGGCTTTGTCTCGCACCCGAAATCCATTGTTCTCACCAAGTACGGTATAGCCTGCAGTCACATCTCTCCCTATAAAAACCCCTGATTCTGAGACCCTCCTCGGATCACTCCCGACTTCCAGACTGCCTTGCTGCTGTTTGGCTTGGCGAGCCTCCCCTCAGCTCCATGTGCTGAGCCACATCGAACCCCAGCATCACTCTCTATTCTCCTGGACTTCAGGACAGGTTTCGCATCACCCAAATCAATTATCCCTCTGAAAAATCCCTCTGTCCACTCCTATCTTTATTTTCTATAGTTATCTGAGTGAGTGTGTTGCATGCACTGTTTGCCTGTATTTTAATAAAGATCTCAATTATTCTTTTCAAAATGATTTGCTTCTTGACTGGCCTGACTCCGTAGACATAGGGTTCAAGATCCTGCTAAGTTACCCTGCCTCTTGTAACGCTAAAGCAGTGCTCAGAGCTAATTTTCCCCACCTATAGCTGAGCACATCTTGGTGTCCCTCACAGGACCCCCAGTAAACAGGGTAACAGATGATTAGATGATAAAATCATACATACAGAGTTTTTGTTTAACATTTTTTGGCAAGAAGCTGTGGACAAAACAGTGCCACAAAACAGATTATTCCAGAGTTGGCTCCAGTTATCTTTTCAGCCCCAGGCTTTCTGTCCCAGGGGCCAGATTAGACCTCATAATAAATTTCACTTCTTCCCCCGCAACTCCCATAAAAAGTTGGAAGAGCTTTTTTTTTTTTTTTTAAGTGAGAGCCAGGCTGATCACCTTAACCTTACAAAAGATAATTGGAAATTATTTTAAGTCTGTCAGGATGACTTGATGAAATGGGACAAAGCCATGACTTGTATCTAAATCCCCAACAGGTGATGAGGCAGTTAACTCTATACATGATTCCCTACTACATACCTCACTTAATTGCCTAAATCCTGCTGTTAGCCCAAAAGAGAAAGAACCATTGAATCAAAGAGATTTACCTACATGTTGACTTTTATAATAACCAGATGCATCTACTTTAGTTTGGGACTAACCAATAGAATGCCAGGCACTGTCTTAAGCAAAAGGTATGTATACATAATGCACGTACACCTGGTCTTTAAAATTCTTTACACTAAAAAGGATATAAATAAAAAAAACAGGAAGACTTTTCTATCTCACCACCTTCTCAGGCTCATTTTTTGTGAACAAGTGAGAGGACCTCCTCAGTGGCTGCTCCCAAACTTTGCAACTCCATTCTAGGATGGCCTCATCCTTTCTCCCCTTCTGCTGGCAGTTTAAAACATATCAACTTCAGGAAGCTTTTAAAACTTGACTCTGATAGGCTTTTAAATGATATACTGTGCTGTTGAGTTTTAATAACGTCTTTTAATTAAATTTTAGATGGTTTTAACTCTAACTCTTTAATTGGCTTTAAAATAACTTACATATAATTTTGTAGTTTTTAAACTGTACTTTTTTTAAAAAAAATGTACACCACCTTGAGTCTCATTATGGGGAAAAGGCAGAATGTAAATGAATAAAATCACCACTACCATCATGGCACTGAGCACATAAACCAATTCTGCTTTCATCTTTTGTATGTGAATGATGCTGCAAATGTGATGTACCTTAAAATCTGGTTCCTGACAGGTTTAGCCTCCACAATGAATAGCCTGGGGCCTGGGCTGTGGACAAATGGAGATTTGTATCTACATACACCTGTGGTTGGTACTGCATGGCCCTCCAGATATTGTCAGACCACATTTTCCAGCAACCTTACCCAGCATAGTCAATGTTGGAGAATGCTAAGAACTGCAGTCCAGCAATATTTGCCCACAGAATCCCTACCCCTGATACAGAATGAAGGACTCCTGGCATTTTAGCATAAACTTTCACAGTGCAGCGTAGGAGAAAAAAGGTTACTCACTGAATCATAGACTTGGAAGAGACCATAAGGGACATGGAGTCCAATCCCCTGCCATACAGGAATATACAAAGTATTCCTGAAAGATGGCCATCCAGCCTCTGTTGAAAAACCTCAAAAGAAAAAGACACTGCCACATTCTGAGTCAGCTTAGTCCACTGTCAAAATGCTCTTGCTGTCAGAAGTGCTTCCTAATGTTTATATGGAATCTCTTTTCCTGTGCTTTAAACCCATTGCTCTGTGTCCTAGTCTCCTGAGCAGCAGAAAACAAGCTTGCTCCATCCTCCATATGACATCCCCTCCAATATTTAAACATAAGCTATCATGTCAACCTGCTCTTTTCCAGGCTAAACATACACAGCTTCTGAAGCTATTTCTCATAAGAAATGGTTTCCAGGCCTCTACAGAGTATACAGTCTTTGGGGTACCATTCACAGAATCCTCAGCCAGTGGCTGGGCTGGTTGGGGATTCTGAGATGTGCAGTCCACAAAATCAAGGCCAAAACACATGCAGGCACATCATACCATGACATTTTTAAAGTAAAAGTCCTGACTTTGGGGCATCCACTGGAGACAAATGGATGCACACACTTTAATCCAGAGGTTTCCAAACTGTTGTGACACGTTAGTGTCTTGGCTGTGGTGCATAGGTGTGTCATGTGAACCTAAAGGGTGGAGGGGCTGCCTCTCCCACTGCTGCAGCAGGCCAGGCCAGGGTGAAGGGGTCGTCTCTGCCTCCACCACCTCCATCCCAGGGTGAGGAAGACCCCAGCAAGGGTGGTGGCGGGCCAGGGCCAGGTGGAGGGGCCACCTCTGCCTCCACCGCTGCCACCCAGGGCCAAGGAATACCCCAGTGAGGGCGGCAATGGGCCAGGCTCAAGTGGAGGGGCTGCCTCCATTTACTGAATTACTGTGTTGCCAAATGACGCATGTCTAAAAAGTGTGTCACCAACATGAAAACTCTGGAAAGTTCTGCTTTTATCAGTGAACAGGGTCCTTTCCACCCTTGTTTCAATGTCTTCCATAAGCTAATGCCACCCAAAATGAAAAATGATCCCCTAAACACATTATCAGTTATGTTTTTCAGGAGAGCCAGTGCTGTGCAGTGCTCTGAGTGTCGGGTTTGGGACACCGGGAGACGAGGGTTCGAGTCCTCGCTCCGTCGCAGAAACCCACTGGGTGACCTCGGGCCGAGTCGCACTCTCTCAAGACTCAGGGGAGGCCAACGGCAAACCCCTCTCAACACATCTCGCCACGAAAACCCTGTGACGGGTCCGCCTGCGGGGGCCATAAGTCGGATTCATAGAATCATAGAGTTGGAAGAGACCCCAGGAGCCATTGAGTCCAACTCCCTGCTATGCAGGAACACCCACTTCCGTAGTACCAATAAGATCTTTAAGGACATAGGGGCCACACTTATAAAGCTAATAATCTGTGGTCACAATGACTAAATCCTACTTTAGTTGTGACAAACGTTTTTCATGAATGGTTCTACACCTCCTAGTAATGAACACACAGCATCTCAGAGGGTTTAAAACAAACAAACAAAAAACCCACACACTTACTCAAACCACAAATCCAATCAACATGGACAATTCTGAAGGGCTGTGAGATGGAAGAAGAAAGAAAAGGATCTGTGGCTCACAAGCCAATCTGACATTTGACCTTATGAATGTGTTATTTAACTTCATATTTCATTTTAGCATAAAGCAGCATATGCTATACCAAAAAAAAAGTCTGGAGTTAAGAAACCTTCTCATTATTATTATGTACCCTATCTTAAGCTTCTGACACAAACCCTCCACAGCTTATTTAAGAAGATGTCTATATTTTTTCTGTGGTTGATTCTCGTAAATAGAAGATGAGGAGGTAAACTTGCTCATGTACTTTATTCCTTCAGACCACAGATGTGAGTTGCTGTTTATGTGGCTCTACTAGGCAGCTCGTGAGTTTATGTGGCTCTATGGACATTATTGGATGGCAGTTCCCATCAGCCCCTACCCAGCATAGCCAATGCTGAGGGATGTTGTGAGTTATAGTCCAACAATATCTTGCTTGAGAAACTGTATTAACAACTTCAAGTTCTAGTCCTATTAATCGGCAACTGTTCTCTGCCATCTTACTGGAGGTTTCTGAAGAGCTGGACTAAGCCTAAAACAGCTTGCCCCGAGACAGGGGAAGGCTGGTTTCAGAGACTCATAGAAATGCAGAGTTGGAAGAGACCACGCGGGCCATCCAGTCCAACCCCCTGCCATGCAGGAACACCCTCAAAGCACTCCCAGAGGCCATCCAGCCTCTGCTTAAAAACCTCCAAAGAAGGAGACTCCACCACACTCCGATTTGGAGCTTTACAATATTTCTGTCTCATACAGGAATTGTCGGGAAGCACTTGGAAAACACAAAACGACAAAGTTTCCTAGCGGGCCAGTTCTGGAGACCGAGGCCACTTCCGCACTAGGCTGTTATAGCGCTATGACTCCACTTTCAACCTCCTGTGGAATCCTGGGGTTTGCAGTTTCGGGAGGGGCCCGCCGGCCATGGAAACCCCACTGGCTGACCTCGACGGTCCGCCTCAGAGCGGCCATACGCCTGCAACGACTCCAAGGCAAGGGAGAACAACAAAAGCAAAAGCCCGCTCCCCCTCCCGCTCCAGCCACCCAGCCCCTTCCCTCGCTTTCCCGTCGATCCTCCCGCCTTTCAGCCTCCGGGGCTCCTGCATTCCACACACCGTCCACATATTCCCACCTCCCCCTCTGCCCCTGCAGCCAATGAGCTGAAGCGAGGGGAGGAGTCACCTGGTGGTGCGATTGAGCCTCTGAGGCCATCGCCGGGCCAATCGCGGGGCAGGACAGGGCGGGGCCGGGAGGAGGGCGGCCTTTGTTTCCTGGAAAGAAAGGGGGCGCGGCCTGGCGCGAGAATAGCGGGCGGGTGGAGCGCGAGCGGCCGCTTGTCGCGTGCAGGAGTGGGGCGGCAGCGAGCGGGGAAAACGAGGACGTTGCCGCCGGTAGGAATTCAGTCCGAGTGGGAGAGCCAGGTTTGAGCGCTGCCCTGCGGCTCTGGGGCTGGACGAGCATACGAAACCCACTGGGTGACCTTGGGCGAGTCACGCTCTCTCAGCCTTTAACGGGAGGCAAAGGCACACACGCCCCCCGGACAAATCTTGCCAAGAAAACCCCATCTTAGGGTCGCCGTAAGTCCATGACAAGAATTCTGCAGCCCCCCCCCCAATTGTTCCTTCAATCCCCAAATTTCGGAATGAGACGCTGAACATTGTTCACACCTAGAATTCCCCTCTTTGCTATGTTCACATTTCCTGTACATCTTCGCCTGTTTTCTTTGCTTGACTACAGGGTACTCCTAACTGCTCAACTGCAGTTTTAAGTTACTGCAATGCTAAAAGTTTGGGAACTAGAGAAAAAAATTAATGTTGCGAGGCAGGCTTCTTCCTGGGGGACACTTTGCCACTCCCGACCCAAGGGTCCCTGGTAGCTTTTGTCTTTGGTAAAGGGGCAAGGTGGGGAATGCAATTTTAGGACTTGCCAGAAATGGGAAAGGACAACCTGCACTCTCTTCATAATATATGCTAGGGGAAACAACTCTTTCTATTTCTTGTTAGGGTGATCAGAACTGGGCTTTCCAAACAGTGTACAGCAACGAATTAGTGTGTCACTTGAACTGTGTAGGTGTGCCGGCTACAATCTTGGACGTGCATGTTATTATTTATAAATCATATATTTTTAAAAATATATGAAAGGTTTTCATGAGATATGTTGCGTCCCCATACAATTTGTTACTACAATTTATGTCTGTATCTCTTACAAGGGGTTAGTTTAACCTCCATTTACTAGAACAACTGAATGACTGTGATGCATGTCTAAAAAGTGTTGTCACCAACATGAAAAGTTTGAAAACCTCTGCATTAGAGAACCAGCTTGGAAATGTTGCTTTTTGGATATTAGTTCCCAGAAGCTTCTAGCCATTCACAATATTGGTTGCATGATTCTGGTAATTTGCAAAAGATCCTTAAAAAGTCTTTTCCATGTTTTCAGACCTTTCCAAGCCACAGGATAGTAATTTGAGTTGCCCTGGGAACTTATTCTGAACAGGTTGGGAGGAAGGATGGCTCCTAAGATCTCTCAACTCTCATTTTATATTGTGTTGTATTTTACAGAGTCATTCATCATCTGCCCAGTATATAATTCAGTCTTCTTTGGTTGAATCTGGTCCTGTTTTTCTGTAGGAGCAGAGATTCTCTCCTTTCATTGCAGATGTCAAGGACTGAACCTGGCTGTCCATGCTAAACGTATGCACGTCCATAGACCTCAGAATGCAAAAGCTAGTTTTTGTGTGGCCTTAACAAGAAGGGCACTATGGTTAGGCATTGAGGAAGCTGCCTCAGGCAGAAGGTTGTTAGGAACTTAATTTATCATTATTGTATTTTTACCCCAAGGGTGGGGAAAGCTGCTTATGGAATCTTTTCCCATGTTACAGAAATAAGTAGGTTGGTGGCTAAATGTTCTGTTCTGCCTCAGGGAAGAAAATATCTTGGGCCAGTTGACTACTGGTGTATCTGATGTGACAAAATCCTTTCGAACAGCACTTTTTAAAAAAGCATGGAGATGTAATCCTAGTAATCATGGAGATATAATCATAGTAATCCATGGAAAGCCCTGATCTTCATTGATCTATAGCCTCAATAACATACGGTTGGCTTATCTTTCCTGCATTGAAATTATGCAACACACAGACATCAAAGTGCTGCTGCATATTTCAGTTGTTCTCTCTGTATATTGTGAAACAAAAGGATAGAAAAGCCACTAATTAGCCTTTGCAACAGTTGCCTGAGGTTGAAAATGATTATGCTGTGGTATTTCCCACGTGATTGCCCTGCTCTAGTGTTGAGCAGTCATATAGCTTTGATGATGGCAATAGATAGATTACCTAGAATAAGAGAGATGAACAATATTTTTTTCTTTTCCATCATGTCTCTTGAGAGTAATCTGCCAGGTGGTTCTGGTGGTACTGGGCTAGGCTAATGCCAGCAGTGGACAACACCAGAATCAGAAGTGAGTAGGTCCACTCTCTTGGTTACACCCTTGTGTCTCTCTTCTTCCCCAGAGAATAGGCTGCCAGAGAAGGGACAAGTTGTCTCCACAGATCCCTTGCAGAGGGTTTCTGAAATTAGGCCAAGGGCTACCTGATACCAGAGGGAGAGCCAAAGGTGACCCACACCAGACGTAAAGCAACAGACTAGCAGGTGTATCCTCAAATGGTTGCATTTCTTCCCATCAGGACATCCCAAGACAGATCTTAATGGCAGAAAGGAAATGGTCCTCATCAGTCCTTTTCCAGTCTAGAGTAGGACTTGGGAGGTCAGGATACATGGTCAGGCCACACTGATTCCATACAATTCATTCTATTTATGCTTAATTTCTCAGAGAGAGAGAGATTGAGAGAGGGAGATATAACACAAATGCTACTTTTTCTTCCAGTGAAAGTATCTTGGAGAGGCATGGAGATGTTCCCAACAGAAAGGAAATTATTGTTAAAGTGTGAGCAAAGCATTCTTTCATTGGGCAGGAAGTACTCTCCTGATCAATACTGCTTACATTCATGAAAGGGGAGTGATAGTTCCAGGGCATCTTTGAAAAAGCACACTTTATTGATTTTATTAAACCGGGGGTAGGGGTAAAGAGGCAGTACTAAATGAAGAAAATCAATCTCCTCCCAAGCTATCTCAAAATCTCCTATGATTTATCAAAGAGTAAGGAATTTGAAGGCTGATGGAGGACAGAAGCAGTAGAAGATGAGAACAAAACAAGAGGCAAAAAACAGGGTCTAACTTGCATGTAGACAAGTAACAGGTGAGGGCAGAAGGTCCAAAGGTTGCACGTGATCCATTTCCCAACTCCCCTACCCTGCAGGTCACCCTTGCCCATTTTATAAAATCAAAAGTTACTGCTCCGTTTTGGGACCTAAATAAAGTATGTAAGTGTGGAATACAAACATTTAAACAAAGAATTGCACCCTTAGGAGGCATCTGGAGGTGAGATTCTCCATTTGTGGCTAGCAAAAACCTTTCAGCAATGACAAGTTTTTGGAAAGACTGCCTATAAAGGCCCACGTGGTACATTTAGGTCCTCTAAGGCCACGCTATTCCCACTCTTTTAACAGATGTCAGCAGTTGCTATGTTTTTAGGTGTGTATGCATGTTCATGCTTGCTGATGTGTTCATCCATATATGCATGTGGACCCCAGAGTTGGGGGGGCAGTCTTGAGCCCTCCCAGGACTGGCTGGGGCATTTGAGACCCTGCCCCCAGGCATCTGACAAAATTGGTCCACCAAGAACTCCTGTCCTCAGATGCTATCAATCAGAAGTGTACTAAATGATCAAGCCCTAAAAAATATTAAGACAGCTATTGTCCTTGAGCCCTCCAAGGAATAATCAAGGTGCCTGCAATCTGTCTTAAGCATGCTTACTTGGAAAGAAACTACACTGAACAGAAGGATGACAATTCTAAGGGTATATTGTGCATATAAGAGTCCTCACAATTAAGCGTATTTGAATGGTAATTTGTGGGAAAAGTAATTTGCTCTTCCCCTGCAAGTAGGCTAAACGAGTAACCACAGCCTGCCAGGGGTGGGCAATTGCTGAGTGTTGGGGGGCACATTTCCATTCCCTCAGTCCTCCATGGGGAACACACTTTGCTGGTGATGCCCCACTGGAAAAAGCACAGTTTTTAGTCTTCATAAAAGTCACTTCTGCATTTATACAAAGAAAGCAAAGAATGTGTGCCTTGTTTGTGAGCCACTAGTGGGAAGCATTATTGGCGGCCAAACGAGGTGCACACTCCTTTCTCACCTTTTCTTAACACAATGTTTCTTCTGGAGCCCCCATCCCACCCCTGCCAGCATCCAGGGGAGGCTGGCAAAATGGAGGGTGGGACTGCATATTGCCTTCCGAGATGCAATCTGGCTGCCTACTCCATAAAGGGTCTGGAGGGCAGGAAGCAGCTACAGCACAACTGCCGGTGGTCCCTTCACACTCTGTAAACCCTCCAGTAAAGGAAAACTAAGCACTTTATCAGGCAGCCTGTTTCCCTGCTGAGCAGCAGTCACTGTCACATGTTTCTCCTAATGGAAGTGAAATGAACTACCTCAGAAAGGCCATGACATGAAAATTAACATTAGAGAGAGAGAAAATTAGGAAGGACAGAGCAGAAGAGCAAAGCTCTGATTGCTATACCATTTATACATAAGGATGTTGTGTGTATGTTCCCTTCTTTCCAAGCTGCTTTTATTTTCTGCTGTAGCTTCTCAGATATTTCTGTTTTCATTTGACGTCAGTGAACATTGTTACCCCGCAGACAGACCCCCATCCCAGGAAGTATGATTTTGATATGAAAATACATCTGAGCCAGAGGTGGCCAGGTTGGTGCGTAGACAGCCAGGCTAGAGATTGGACAAAAGATCAAAGACTTGTAACTTCCCCCGTCTCCATAGGAAACCTCGGAAAGGCACGTAGGCATAGGTAATGGGCTATTAGCATGATAATATTTCGGGGAGATTGCCTGATGTCCCTCCAGAATGCTTGGAACAAAGCAAGGCATATCAAAGAAAGGTCCGGTTACCTGGTGCGATATCACGCAGCCGTCGGGCTGATGTCATGCAGCCATCAGGCAGCTATCACACCTCCATCATCCTTCTGTTTAGGCTGTTGCTCTTTCCAGGAAGAGAGTCTGCCCCCTGCAGTCTGCATGTTTGGCCCTATAACTAGTCCCCTTTTCAACTCCATTTCAGAATTCTCCCAGACTTGACTGGCAGGCCGTCACTCTGTCAGTTGAGGCTCCCCTCAACCCCACCCCTGCGCTGAGTTTTACTCTCCATTTGTCTTTTTCCCAGCCAGAGACTTCTGGATCAGTACAGTATAACCCTCTTCTCTCGTTCCCTCCACTTTTCCCCTAATCCATTTTCACCTCTTTCCATTTCAATAATTCTTCTGTGATTGCGTGAGCCTTGATGCTGAGTGAGTGTGATCAAACATATTAGAGAAATACAACATCTTGAGTGAACTAATAGCCTGGTTCTTTCTTGATCTGACTCTGACTTTGGGTTATAAGATCTTGCTAGGAGTTGCCCTGCCCTTCACTGTTCAAATCTGGTGCTCTGCTGATTTCCCCAGTTTTGGCATTTTAGAGCAAATCAGGATGTCCTCCAAGGATTACCCCCAGAAGTCAGGGTAACAATATGATGCTCTTTCCATGGGGAGATCCAGTGAAGTCTTGTTCTTAACGTTGATCTCTATAAAATGATGAAAGCAGAAATTGCTTTGGAGTCTGATCCTGCTGGATGATCCTACAGAGGTACTACATGCTGTTCACTTGCGTTGATGAGAACACAGCCTTGACTGGAGTCTAGCTGGCTGAACGTCACTAGCGATGCAAGAGAAGCTCTTGTGATGCTGATCAAGGTCACGACAGGACAGAGAAGTGACGTTTGTTGGCTCTGACCACCCCAAGGACTGTGAAGAATAAGGAACTACCTTCTGCTTGAGCCAGGGAAGTCAGGCTCCTGTTCTCCCAGCGTTTTGCGATTTAGTTCATTTGAAAATGAAAGATCTTGATGAAATTGAGTATGGTGAGCACAGAAGTCAGTGTCTCCTAATGGCAAGGGAGTCAAGCTGGACCAGTTTTTAAAATTTATTTATCTGAGTATTTCTATGCCACCCTTAGTTATGAGATCTCAGGATGCCTTCAGTTAAAACAATCTGAGCAGTTCCAGATAACAAGAAAGAAATCATCTGAACAGGATAAAAGTATGTTAAACAGATCACCAAGTTAAAACAGCAGAAAAGAGTTAAAACAGTTACAACCGTGTTGCATTGTGCACCTCTACATTAAACTCTACTTATGACAACGCTAAAGTAAATCTATCACAGGGGTTTCTTGGCAAGATTTGTTCAGAGAGCGTTTGCCTTCCTCTGAGGCTGAGAGGGTGTGACTTACCCAGGGACAGCCGGTGGGTTTCTGTGTCCAAACAGGGATTTATTTGGCACCTAAAAGAAAGCAGTGTTGGTGCTAACTGAGCCTCCAAGGCATTAAACGTGTGCCCCAGCAGAGAAGGCCCTGTCCCATTTCCCTATGCAATGTTTCACCCTACTAGTGGGACATGAAGGAGGGCCCTTCCAGCAGAGCTCAGCTCTCATGCAGATAAATATATAGAGAGAGACGCTTCTTCAGTATCAAGGTGCCCAACCATTTAGGCCTTTGAATGTCATTGCCAGTTCCCCTGGCCTTTTAGGTTGTGGTGTATTCATTGTGAAATGAAAAGGCAACATAGTCCTGAAGCACATTGATCACTCACAGTATTACTGTGGATTGCATCTTCATGGACCATTTTCTTCTATTAGCTTTTAAAATTAAGTTAAAATAATAAAAAAAAAGGATACAGAAGAAAGATTGGCAGTCATAGGCCTGAATT
This sequence comes from Iguana delicatissima, assembly GCA_948472985.1. NCBI lineage: Eukaryota > Metazoa > Chordata > Lepidosauria > Squamata > Iguanidae > Iguana > Iguana delicatissima. Next base: position 292,075 of record CAOKZL010001168.1, on the reverse strand, counting down.
CTGTTAGTCCTCACTAGAGCAGACCCATTGAATCTTTTAGATTTCTCTACATGTTGACTCACTATTCACAGTTGATTGAATAGGCCAGTTGTATTTAGGACTAACCAAGAGGATGGCAACCATAACCAGTTTTCTTAAACCCTAATCCTGTATATTTATAATCAGCTCCATGTATGTAACACACAGAACCGAATCAGATTATGCACTCATATTAGATTTATGTCCATGTTTCAGTTTGTTAACGCTGTGCAGAGGGAGGTACGGTAAACCCTTTTTGAATGTCTTTTATTGTGAAATCCTATATGAGACAGTCCAAAATGAAACAAGAGATAGGGATAGAAAGTGACACTCCCAAGTTGGATGAGTGAGCTACTGGGGATGAACAGAGGACAATTGCACATTGCACTGTGGCTAATGACGCAAACGGACTTGAGCCAAAAGGACGTTCAGCTGTTGACATGCAAGGAGGCAAAAAGAAAGTCTGAAGCTGCACAACATATATTATAGATCATGATATGTGAGAAGCATGAATCAGGGGAACCTAGATGAAATAAAACAAGAAATAGAACATATAAACGTTGCAATACTTGGGTTGAGTGAACTAAAATGAACAGGAATGGGACATTCTGAGTCAGACAATTACAGACTGTTTTAGGAAATGAAAATCTTAGAAGAAATGGGATGGCATTATAGTGAGGAGAGATATAGCAAAAGCAGTCAAAGGATACAATAGAAAGTCAGACCAAATGATGTCAATAAGACTTCAGGGGAAACCCATCAATACAACCATAATCCAGTTTTATGCTCTGTGACAAGTCCTCTTTCCTACTAGACAGGTATGGCAGTTCCCCAATCTGATAAGGCACCTTGTTTTTACCACATAGCTCTGCCTTCCCCCTTATAACACCACCTTTGTGTAAAAGGATGAGGGTTTTCAGTGTTTATTTAGAACTCCTCAATAGTTTTTTTGTAGTGTGTTTTCTACATTACTTTAAATACTGTGTACAACTCAGCTGATTCAGCATTTACAAAAGTAAACTGTAACTTTTATTTAGATAACAATAAGTGTAAAGTATTAAAGTTCATATGCAGTTCAAAGTTAATACATTTATTTGCCATACAGTGGCCCATACACGTTTGTAAGGTTTTGGGTCACAGAACCCTTGCAAAAGTGGGAAAACCATGAATAACTACCTCCTGTGATCCCCCTCCCATTCCTCTTTGGAGCTCCCCTCTTCCATTCCCTTGCATCTGGCCCTGGCACTCCTGGGGTGGGGGAGGGAAAAAAAGACAGGGTAAAGGGCTAACCAGTACTTTCCCCTAAGACAGAGAAGAATTGAGTGCTGACTTCAGGCATTCTAGCTAGTTCCAGTTGCTATCTTGAGGAAGGAGATTGCTCCTACAGGAGGGGGTAGGAGCAAAAAGAGCACCTGACCAGTCTGCGGATATCACACAGCAGAATGTGCAGCCATGTGGCAGAGAAGACATGCCTCCAGCAGTGGGGAGGGACTTAGCTCACCCAAAAAGAAAACATTTCCATTTTAAATTCAAGCCTTACAAGCCTGGGGCAAGGAATGCAAGGGAATGGGAGGAAGAGAAAGAAGAGGGGGCAAGTACATGCCTCACAAATAATCAAATTCGCAAATGTCAAACAAATGAATGTGGAGGGAGGATTGTACTTCTTAGACAGTTCACTTCTATCTTTAGGCTCACATATAAAGAACAAATATCATAACTAACCCTTTGGCTACACTCCCACCAATCTAGGTCACACTCTCTGACCAGATTCTATTAGAGTTCAATTACTCTTCTGCCTCTCACTAGGCTTCCACTGAAAATTAGCCCTTCCCACACAATCATCCCTGGCTGACTGAAGGACTCTACTCTTAGTTTCTTGCAAGGAAACTCACTGAAGGACTCGATGCCAATCGATACTTGGCTTTATATAACTTTTTTTCTCAGCCACCCACCCCTCCTACTGGGCTGGGTTTCTCTCCCGAGGAGCTATTCTGGTTGCCTGGCAAGCTGTTTCTAGACTGCTCTGGTACTTCAGACAGTCGCACCCCCAGAACTTCATCACATGCTCCAACTACAGAGGCAGAAGAAGAAATTGAAAGATTCTGTTCAAGAGTCCAAGAGGAAATTGATCATACACTGCTACGTGATGCTGGCTGTAGACTGTAGTACTTCATCTCATTTCAGTAGATCAGAAATGAGCCAGGTGGCCTTCCACTCACATACACCTCGCCCTCAGTTCCTAGAGGGGAAGGGACAGAGGTGCTCCAGGGCTTACCTGAGGGAGGGGGACATTTTTCATTTACAAGGGCATAAATCAGTGGTTCTCAACCTGTGGGTCCCCAGATGTTTTTGGACTTCAGCTCGCAGAAGCCCTGAGCATTGACCATAGTGGCTGGGGCTTCTGGGAACTGAAGTCCACAAACATCTGGGGACCCACAGGTTGAAAACCACTGCCATAAATGGACAGACCCATACCAAGCATTTCTGGGATTCATACACACATAGCAACAGCAAAATAGAAGCACCAAAGCAAGAGACAGATATATATTTGTTTTGGGGTTAGTATATACATGCAGGCTGAACTCTGAGCACAAGCAGAAAGCAATGCCAGGTTGAGACAAGCCTCAAAAGAGAAAGATGGGTTCCTCTCAGATTCATCATGTTCCAGGTAGGAGGGGATAAGAAAAATTATAAATTCAGTGCAGGGAGAGTCCTATGTGAGGGTGGGTGGTGGGATCCCTATGTCCTACTTCCACATCTTAAATCTGTGTATAGTTTGATTTGTAGTGCATGCTGGGTGAAGCTGCCATCATGTTATGAAGGAGACCCCCTAAAAGGAATAAGGATTACAACAAAGAGATCAGCTTTCCAGCATTCTTGTGCAAATGTGATCACAGCAACCACGCCTAGGAATGGGTCCTGTGGATAGCAGCAGCTGTCCTATCTACTAATAGCAAAGTTATTCTCCAGGTGTAGAGTCATATTTTGTACCAAATGTAAAAATGTGCAGGCTCTGGGTAGAAAACCAGGGAGGGGAATTTGTTCTCCCCCCCCCCCAAAAAAAAGCTTTTATGTTTGGGGAAAAAAATTAAAATAGATGATGGAACATTTTCTTTTATACTAATTTTAAAAATGTGTTCACATGGTTATCTCCCCTACATTTCTAAAAACTGGGCAGCCAAGTAGACACTTATGTCAAACCATGTACAAGAGCCCCACATAATTGTAGTACCAGGTCTTGGTTTCCTTTTCTCCATTCTTTTTATGAGAAGGATTGCTTTATGCCCAGCTTGACACTGTGGAAGACTAGAGGAGACAAACTAATTTTCTTTGTTTTACTAATGATGGTTTCTTCTGTTTTTAATATTTTGTTTTTATCTGAGCCTCATAAATTGGCAAAAACAAGTAAGTTCCTTAAAGCCCAGGTATTCCTTGCAGTTCAGGACTTTGTAGCTCCATGTGTAACATTTGTAAATATTCCTTAAATAAACTGTATCTTTAATGTATCAGACATAATACTTTTATGCCAAGCCCAGGTTATACATGGTGAATTTCATATTCCTCAAATAACAAAGTGACTTTCAATCTACAAAGAGTGCTAATATTACATTTTTTTAATTTAAAAAAAATTGTCTTTTTTTAAAACAAAAGTTTTTCCTTGCGGTCTCAAAATTCCTGGAACTTTTACATCACTCAACAGATGCATACCATCCACACACCAGAAAAAACATCAGCAGGCTTGGGAGACACTAAAGTTTGCAGAAGTGGCGAAAAGCTTTAGAAAAGAAAACCAAACCTCCCAGGGGGTAAAACCCCAAGCAGCCAAGTGGAGACCAAGAATGCTTGGTGAGTAAAGAATGCTGCAGAGGTGGGTTAGGGGAACTGATGGGGGCAGGTAGGAATTGGAATGCAGTACCCTTAAAATTTCATAGTTGGAATCCTGATTGGGAGCATTCCATACCCCACAACATTTTATTGCAGGTCTGAGTTCTTAATTTCAGCAGGCTAGCAAAAGCCATCCTAGCTACTAGGTAAGGCTGCAGACTGCCTGCTACAGTAGCTAGGATATCATCCTAGCCCAGTGGTTCTCAACCTGTGGGTCCCCAGATGTTTGTGGACTTCAGCTCCCAGAAGCCCTGAGCATTGACCATAGTGGCTGGGGCTTCTGGGAGCTGAAGTCCAAAAACATCTGGGGACCCACAGGTTGAGAACCACTGTCCTAGCCTATCAACAAAATGTCTGCTGGAGAGAGGCTGAGCTAAGCTGACAGCACAGCACCTATCTTTCCTCACTGTTACGGGTCAGGTTTTGCGGAGAGTAGCAGAAGGAAGAAAAGTTCAAAGGAAGGTAAACACGATGAAGTGTTTAAAATCCTGACCATATAAGAGTCAGCCAGAAAAGCCACAATTTTTTGTGTCTGTTGGAAAGGAGAAAGAAAAAACAGAGTACAAAGTAAATGTGTTGTTCTTTCCTCTGCATCCATGGTTTGGCCTGTTCGTAAGGATCCTCTCATATTATTTGTTTCCTAACATTTTCTACTACTACTGACAGAAGTCCCACTTGGTACAAATCCACTTTCAAACATAGAATTTATAGAGGAATTGCACTTCCTCCTGTTGCTTTACACACACACACACACACACACACACAGTGAGGGAGGAAAAGATAAATTTCACATTCCTGTTAAGTACTGTACATTTCCCTATTCAGCAGTTGGCTGTTCTCTTATATCACTTAGACTTGAAACATGTAACATCTATGTAAATAATACTGTTAAACAGAACATTACTATGTTTCAAAATTATTTTTTTTACTATTATTTATTTTTTTACTATTATTTCCTTCTTCTTTTTTTACTATATTTCAAAATTATTATTAACTCTGGTCTCCTCCTCACTGTCATTCAATCTCCTGCCAAGATGTCTAGCATTTCTGTACTTTGCAAGGTGTGAGGCATGTCCTATTGGCTACCACAGTAAATTTAAAAAAAAAAAAAAACTCAAGAGAAACAGATAAGGCAACATGCAATCTAAAATTTTAATTGGTGACTCAAGGCATAAAACTTTCCCAGTCAACCTTCCTTGCCAATCACCTGCTTCATTTCTTGAAGGAAACCATTAGGCTCATAAAACTTGCCAACAAGTCATCAGACACTGTTTCAGGAAAACATGGTGCACATTTGTCTGGATGTGTAGTTTATTTGTTTCATATCCCACCTTTTTTCCAACAAGGGATCCAAGGGATTCAGCTCCATGGGGGGCACTGTAATAACAACATTGCCCTTCCAATAAGAATTCTGTTGTTGCTGCTACTGTGTGCCTTCACATCATTTCCAACTTATGGTGACCCTAAGGCAAACCTTTCAAAGCGTTTCCTGGGGCTGAGTGTGTGTGACGCTCCCAAGGTCACCCAGTCGATTTCCATGGTCAAGGGGGGAATCAACCCTTGATTCCAGGGTTGTGATCCGGATTCAAACCACTACATTGGCTCTCAAAAATTCTATACCCTCCATGAAATTTTATTTCAGTCCCCAGTTTCTAGCACTACAGTAACTTGAAATTTCAGCTTAGCATTTTGAAATGTAGTTTACGCTGCCAGTTTAGGTGAAGTGACCAAGGGAATGTGAACATAGAGAATGTAAGGGTTCTAGACCTGAATGATTTTTCATTGTCTCACTCTCTGCAATGCTAAAAATGTGAAGCCTGCAGGAAAATTTCATTTGGGAGATTGAATTCTTATTTGGGGGAGGAAGCCATCATTCCCCTCTCCTCATGGTTACACCCCTGGACTGACTATAGATTACAACATAGAGTAATAGAAAGTACAGCTAAAACATGATGGCCACCTTGAGTCCACTTTTGGGGAAAATTCAGAGCATAAATGAAGTTAACAATAATTGAAACATAGCAATGAGAATACAAGTACAGCATGTGCACCCACACATACTTTAAAAGATCCTTCTGCAACAACCAATTTTCAGCTGAAAAGGCCTTTACCAGCTAGCAGCAGGATAGCAGTGAAGTGCTCTGTAGAATATGAAGGAAAAAAATTAGACGGACTCATCCTCCTCCACTGTCCCAATTTGTCAGCAACAGTCCTAATTAATCTTATGTCATACCACCTTTTCAGCTGCATCTAAAACATCCATTTTTAATTCTTCCTCCCCCACCACCTTTGTCCTCAGCGTCAATTACTGCAAAGTTAGTTCGAAGTGGGAAAAGTAGTTTATATACAATTAACTCAACAGGGAGGAGAGAAGAGGACCAGGCAAAATCTTGTCTGTCCCAGTAGACATAGGCAAAGCAAACTGCTGCACCCTCTCCTAGTTTTTCTATTCTGTTGGAGAATTGAGAGAAATTTTAGTAATAAGTCTCCCAATCAGCAGAGTGTTTTGTAATGCACAGGCAGAAATTGAACAAATTACCAGTCCCACTTCATCATCTCCACCCCAGACACACTTAATCTAGCTCAAAATAAACACAAACAGTTTGGTTAAAAAGTATATAAAAAGGATTTACTCACAAAATCTGGTGCATAGCCTACACAGATTCAAATACTTGAAGATAGGTAAGAAGAAATTAAGAACTCACATGCTTACAAGATAGTGTGCTTGCCAGAGAGTCAGAGACCACATGCTTGCAGGGAAGCCATGGAACAAAAAGAGGATGAGGAAGAGAACATGAAAGGGGAAGTGGGTTTGACCAAACAACAAGAAGTTTACTCTAGGCAGTCCCCTCTATGCTTACAATAAACATGCAAACTAACTAGCCAGTTAATTAAACATGCAAAGGTTGCCACTCCCAACATATTCATCCCCATTAATAACTTTTGCCATCATGCCTACGTTCTGATGTTGTTTGGCTGTGCCTGTCCTAGTCTTCATCTGTGAAATGTTGGAGCGTATGTGGACTTGATGTGCTATTGTGGGCAATTGTCTAGCAGCTAAAGGTTGCAGGCAGTAGATCTCACTCTAGCATGCTGTCCTGATGGTCTTTCCTGGAGGTTTCTCTGCATTTCTTCCTTCTCCACTTTCTCATGGTCGTCATTCTAAGAATGGCAGCAAACAGGGGAAGTTTTGGTGAATACTGGAAGAGAAGAGATCTCTTGTGGAAGCTATAATAGCAAGTGCCCACTTTTTCAGTGACAGAACACGTTATACCAATGGTTACCAATCCAGAATCTGAGGAAAGATGATAATGAGAGGACATTTTTAAAAAGGAAAGAGAAAATGTTCCACATACTCAGTATGAGCATTGCCATCAGCTCTTATTGTTTCCACTATCCTTGTGGGGACACATTTTTATACAGTTACAGTTTGTTTTGAAAGACATCATTCCTGGGTGTGTAGAACAAATATCATAGAAGCCTGGGATTCTTGATTTCCCTCTTGTAGGATAACTCCCTATTTCAACAAGGTGTGATATGGATTTATACATGGCTCTTGTTCTGCTAAATCTTTTATGAGGTATTTTTAGAAGATAAACAACACCTTACAGCACCCCGCATGCTACAATAAGTATAAGTGACAAATGAATCAGGTTCACTTGATCAATGAGGCTTTCAAAATTAGGACTTAAAACCACATAGACTTTTGCCACTCCCACATTGAAAGATATAAACCCAGTCCAGGTATACATCTCTTTGGAATAAGCCTTTCCCCCAAGTAAGGGGCTCCAGAACCAGAACTAGGCCATTGATGATGCCAGAGAAGACCAGGCCTTTAGAGTTCAGTGAGTCCTTCTAGGCTTGGCCCACACGGTCACTGAACTGTCAGCCTAAGTTGAGTCAAGACTGGTGTCATGGCACGACAGCTCTTTAGACAACCTAGAGTCTCCCAAAAATGAACAGATGTTTCTGGGAGCTTCCTTCACTCATCTCAGGGTACCATTTATGAGCTTTTGAGTTGGGGAGCAAACTGGCTGGGAAAGGTAGCAGACCCCCAACTGTCCCAACTTTTTGAAATATCCTAGTTTCTCTTGCCTTCTCCCATTTTCCCTCATTGTCCTCAGCTTAAGTCAATTGCTGCAAACTGAGTTTGAAGTGTAAAAGTAGTTTGCGCTCAGTTAACACAGTGGGGGATGGAATCTTGTCTGTCTCAGCAGCCTCTCCAAGGCCATTTCTGCCCTACACTGTTATAGTGCTGTTATTCCACTTTCAACCTCCTATGGAATCCTGGGGTTTGCAGTTTAGGGAGGGGCCTTTAGAATTCTTAGACATGGAGCTCTTTGGCCTCAGGAAACTACAAACCCCAGAATTTCACAGGAGGTTGAAAGTGGAAATAATAGCACTATAACAGTGTAAGGTGGAAATGGCCTTAGTTTGTGTGTTCTACCTCATTCAAAACTTTTGTTATCTTGATCACACTCTGATGTTACTTGGCCACACATGCATCAGTTTCTCTTTGAAATTTTGGAGGGTACGAAATGGGGTGAGAGCCCCGACTGAAATGTCTCCCAGCAGCCATGCTGTTCAGCCCTCTGATTCCCCCCTTTAGGACCACAACTTCTCCCATAACTAAAGCAAGACATTTTGCTGTATGGATCTTGCTCATGTTGCAGGCATGACATGTTCAGTGTGACATGAGTTTAGAAAGCAGCAGTTGGGTTACTCCAAAATATCAGCATGATAGTGGCTGAAAAACAAAAAGAACTCCGGGATCTTCCGCTACTGGGGCAACCTGTCATCCACACTAGGAAAAAAAGTTGAGCAGAGAACAGCCCTAATTCAGACCTAGGTATCTGTCAATTCAAATCTAAGGCCATTTCTGCACTACACTCTTATAGCGTGGTTACTCCACTTTCAACCTCCTATGGAATCCTGGAGTTTGCAGTTTAGGGAGGGGCTAGCCAGCCCCTCCCTAAACTGCAAACCCCAGGATTCCATAGGAGGTTGAAAGTGGAATAATCGCGCTATAAGAGTGTAGTGCAGAAATGGCCTAAGTGTCTGTGGATGGGGCAAAAATATTTAGAATACAGTATTTTACAGTACAGTAGAAGTCAAACAAGCTGGGTGCATGTAGCCTATAAGAAAGGGATGGGAAATGGTTGGTCTTCCAGAAGTTGGAATGCAAATCTCATAAGCCCTACCCACAATAGTCAATAAGTGAAATGGAAATGGCAATCCACTATTAAGAAAGAAAGTTATGCATTGTTCAGCCCTATTATAGAAGCATAGGAAGAACTGTAATAGAGCAAACCAAAGACCTATCCACTACACTATTCTGTTTGCACAGGGACCAACTGATTGCACACAAGGAGGATGCAAACTTCCCATCTATGCAACAGGCATGGGTACCAAAACACCCTCTTGCTCACATTCCCCAGCAACTGATACATGGAGGTACACTGCCTTTGGTAGTAGAAGGAATATACATTTATCTTGATGAGAAGCTAGCCATGCATAACTTCATGCTCCATGAATTAGTTTAATCATTAAAAAAAAGCTGATGGATGTCACATTTTGTGTTAGCAAATTTTACCTTTTAAACTATGTTTTGTTTGAAGAAATAGTCTCGTTTATCTGTCCTGAATCTCTCAGCATTCAGTGTAATTTAATGGCCTTGGGGTTCTGATATTATGAGAGAAAGTGACAATGTTTTCTCTCCATGCATTATCTTCATGCTATGTATGTTGACAGATAGGGCTATATAAATATATATCAGGAAAGAGACTGAGTTGGGACATGACAGTGTTCTTCCACTCTCTAATGGACTCCTATATGTGTGTGTACCTTCAAGTCACCTGTCGGCCTATGGTGGCTTCATGAATTTTTCATAGAATTTTCTTCAAATTGCTTGTTGTTTTTGCCGGTTCCTTCCTCTGAAATAAATAGCCTACGGCACCGGACATTCATTGGTGGTCTCCTATCCAAGCGCTAACCAGGGCTGACCCTGCTTTGCTTCCAAGATCAGATGGGATCTGTTATCTTTAAGCAGGGCTGCTATATAGAAGAAGGTAATAGAAAAGGGTAAATTCTCTGCTGCACTAGGGTCAGGACTAGATTTAATGGGCTGAAGAATGGGAAAGTAGATTAGGACGAACCCTGAGATAGTAAGAATAGTTAAGCAATGAAACCCAATTAGCTGGTAGGTGGCCATGAAGAACTCTCCCTCCATGGTTTTAAAGCAAAAATTGGGCAGCCCTCTCTTGGGAATAGTCTGTCACTAGATTTCCTGCATCAAGCAGAGCAGTGGGCCAGATGACTCTAATGTGTGATACTATTTCACAGTACTCAGTGGGATCAAGGACACACATGTATCTCCAGTGACATGCAGGTACATCATCCCATTGCTTGATGTGGCTCATGTGGGAGTAGCAGGGAAAGTTTCAAAAGTTAAAGATGAAAGCCATGCCTGTCAGTTATGATAAACAACCAAACTGCACGGCAAGCAGCAGTCCTGAAGGAATTAGTGTTTAATATGACATCTGTCAGGATGTTGCAAGAAGAATTCTCAATCAATGGTACCTTTAATCCCTTTAATAAGGTATTGATCACCCTGCAATAGATCTCAAGAGTGGGGATTATGGAGTCTCTACTTAAGATGAGATACGGGCTGTCCCATCTCAGAAGCCCAGAAAATAAACAATCCCTGTGCAAGCACACCCAAAGCAACTGTTGGAACTTGCTGGATGTGTCTATTCAGGAAGCAAAAAGTAATACAGAAGAACTTCAGTCTCTTTGAAGGTATGGAGAGCAAAACATGCGATCACGAAGACAGAGTGGGAGGAGTTATCTGTAGAGAATGGCATGCGGAGATTCCCACACCTTTAAAATCCCCTGGATGGTTAGTTGTAATTCCACTGGTAGCCCTGGAGACACCTGGGCCCTCGTGACACTGCACCATTATAGCACTCTCATACCACTTTAATTGACATGGATACTGCTAGTGTAATTCTGGGGTTTGTCTTTTGGTGATGCACCAAAGTTTTTTGGCGGAGAGTCTGAACTACAAATCCCATCATTCTATAAGCAGGAGAAACAGCAGTTAAAGTGGTATCCAGGTACTACAATTTTATCACTTCCATTTCAAGGCAGTTTTTTTTTTTTAACTACTGAGTTATTCCATTCCTTACAAACATAACACAATAGTCAGTTTCTGTCCTCCCTCTCTTCTTCTTCCAACACTTAATTAATGAACATCAGTGTATATCACTGTCCATCACCACAGATACAGTACACTTTTAGAATATTCATATTATTCAAAACATACTTTCCAGAAAATTGCTTCATCAAAGAGTGGTTTAAATCCAGAATTTACTCACAGAACATAAATAAAAAATGGCCTATAAATTTCTTAAATATGTCTTCTCTGATACCTGATATCACTCTATTCTGCTTTGGTCAGAATTCCCCACCTGGAATACTGTTTCCACTTCTGGGCACCACAGTTCAGGACAACAAGCTGGAATGTGTCCAGAGGATGGTGACCAAAATGGTAGAAAGTCTGGAAACTATGAGGCCCTGTGAGGAACAGCTTAGGGAGCTGGGTATGTTTAGCCTGGACGAAAGAAGGTTAAGAGATGACATGATAGCTATGTTTAAATATTTGAAGGGATGTCGTGTTGAAGATGGAGCAATCCTGTTTTCTGCTGCTCCAGAGACTTTGCAATTTCTTCAGACTTCAAACTTCAGAGCAATGGCTTCAAACTTTGGAAAAAGAAATTCCATCTAAACATTAGGAAGAACTTTCTGATGGTACGAGCAATTTGACAGTGGAATAGGCTGCCTTGGAGTGTGGTGGAATTTCCTGTGGAAGTTTTTAAACAGAGGCTGGATGGCCATTTGCTGGGAATGTTTTGATGGTGTATTCCTGCATGGTGGGGAGAGGGTTGGACTTGATGGGCCCTGTGGTCTCTTCTGGCTCTGTGAATCTATGATTCTATGATTTTATGATCTCTTTGTAGTCTAATTTTATGTCCTAGGTTTTCTGATCATACTATGGACCACACTCAGACTAACCACTTTGGTACATAAAGTGCTTTCAAAGTTTTACATGGGTTCTCTATTTCAGACCCCCCTTTCGTGCCATTTGACGACAGATCACCACTATTTAGGAAAGTGGGTGGGTGGGGGAGAAAGGGGAGATTCTTCCCTTTGACTATGAATGCAGACTGAGTGGATAGGTATTGTCTAAAGCCATGGAAATATCCATATTTTCCAGGGAGGGAATTGTTGTTCCCTAAGTGAGCTCTAAGTGAGCATCTCCCTGCATCCTCCCAAATGAGCATTTGGTAATTCCATACAGTGGCAAGATGACATTGTTGTTTGGATAACTCATGCAAGCATCATTTATCTCTCCACCAGGAAAAGCATCACTTGCTTACATAACAATGGGTGAAGAACACTGCGTTCTTTTTCCATCCTACTGCTGCTGTCATGCACACATATCAGTTACAGCAACACGATGGGACAAGCAGTGCCAGCACAAATGTGTTACTAGGCTGGGCCAGCATGTGGAAGTAGTTGCATTTTTGTGTTCTACAAGCACCATGGGATTTAGCATCAGTTCTATCCTCTTCCAGCAGCTATAGCTTGAGGATGTGTTGCACTGTTGGCAGATGACAGATGAGGACAGGGTTGCTGCTAAATCATCTCTGGCTTGTAGAACTCAAAATTACAGAAGTATAATTTATGCATGTTGGTCTGGCATAGCAATACCCTTGTCTGGGCACTATGTTATGCTGTTTTAACCAGCAGTGAAATGGATGGGGATTGGACATTGACCAGGGTCAAAATCTTATGGTGTCTCAGAAGTCAGTCCCATTAATCACAACCAACCTGACAGATAAGCCATGGCTTGAAGCACTTATCTTGTACACTAAGGCAAACAGCTGTATCACTCAGCATGAGGGTGCCTGGTAGCTCCCATGTCAAGGGGACAGAGAATTGTCTTCTCATTTTAATCCAGGATTTGAAGGAGTTGTCTAAGGTGCTAAACCCCATTCCTAAAGAGATTAAGCAATGTGGATAGCTTCTTTAAAGCTGTTGAAAACCTGGAATAGTGTCACCACTCCTCTGACATGGGAGTCATCAGTTGCCACCACTCTGCATATCTAGAGAATTTAGACCATACAAGTGAAATCTTAGTGCTGGAAATTGAAACAGGGGTTGGCCAAACGAACAGCAAAGGATAACAACAAAGAAAGGTCAGGCTGCTTACACTTATCTTCTCCAAACTCCATACAGCAGCGCTTTCCCAGCCTGGTGCCCACTTGATAACTGAAATTTCATGTCTTATGAGTCCCAGCCAACATAGTTAAAAGTCAGGAATGGTGGGAGTGGTGGTCAAAAGCCATCTGGAGGACTTCACGTTGGGGAAGGCTGCCTTATATGTGCTCTGTTGTAGGACTCTAGGCACAAATATCCACTGGGACTCCCAATTCCACTGCTGCAATGGGGACTGCAGGGGCAAAGCACCATACACAAGTGGAATTGTGGGAATCCTTCACATCAGCCTCTACCAAAACTTCACATGAAAAGAAGATTGCCTTACTGAGGACTGAAACACTAGTAGCCTTAGAGTATCCCTGTTCCCTGTCCTCTGTTGGGAGACAGAGGTCAAAATCCTAGTGGTGACATATGCTGGTGTAATCTCCTGTTACATCAGTGTATGTGCCATCTCAATTGTTGTGAAAAGAAGCATTCGTACCCCATGCAAAATGGCACCCAACTTGCCAGTGCTGGAGGACTTCCCCACAGCCAGGTGACCAGGTGATTCCGGGCAACATCCTGCTACCTGGTGCTCTCCTGCATCTTCGCCATACCTGTCAGCTGCCAGTGATTAGAGTCAAAATTTCCTTAGTAGAGTAAGCATTTCTCCCTTTCCATTTACAATATTTGATTATTAATACACCATAGCTGAGGTGTTTTGGACAGTCAGGTTTGTAAACATTCTCATTATATAGAGATGCACTTTAATAAGAATGTTAAAGGGATAAGATATAGTGGGAGATTTCCAACATTTTGATTTTCTTATACCACCCATAACACATTTTTCTTGATTGCCTGCACTTTGGACACTGTTTACTCAGAAATGATGGCAAAAATTCAAGGACCAAGAGTGAGTGGGTTAGGAACAAGTATTTGCTCAGCAAGGCTTTCTGTTACGCTGTGACTGGATGGTGACCTTGACCAGACTCTGTAGAAAGCGTCAACCTTCTAGTGATGGACAGAAATGGAACAGTCCCTCTCCTCTTGAATGTTCTTGTGGAAAGATAACTGCTACACACTTCAGAGTCCTTATTGACAAGGAATAGGAAACTGACGAGGAATAAAACTGACAACAAATAGAATTGTTGACAAAGACTGGAAAATAGACTGTCAGAATCAAAAGAAGTGGAAACTAGAGAACATTCAGTGGAATCCACAGAAGGAACTGGAGACACATCCCAAGCTACTTGAAAGATATTTTATTAATAGTTGTGGGTTTTTAAAAAACTAACACTTTTTCTAATGGTTGACAACCATCTTTTGGACATCTTGAGATCTGTCAGAATCAGCAATATGCTTATAAAGTTCTCCTTAAGATCACAACATAATCTAAATTTAATTCCCTCTGACCACATATTTTGCTATTGTTCCAACAATGTATTATACCCAACATTTTGTGCTCATTTAGCCATGCAATCTTTCACCACCTCTGCTTCCATTTCTAATTTTAGCAAAAGTCTATACATCTTCCCAATCAAATTTTCACCATCTGAGTACAACTGTTTCTCAAATTCATTTTCAGTCGATTCAGAATCATACTTCTTAAAAATCTGCTTTATATTTTTCCACTATTTGTCTAAAAGAGAATGACTGAAAACTAAATTCTTCAGATGTTAATTTTTCAATCAGTTTAATTCTATATTGCTCATGTTCAATTTCCAAAAGATCTCCATAATTTGCCCATTTTTCTTTCGCCATCATCTCCTTCATATAAAAGGCTTCTCGTGAAAACATCCACAAAGCTATTTTAGGAAAGTATAAACTTATACTTTCCTAAAATAGTTGTTCCATATTCCACAAAGGTGTTTAGGAAAACATAAACCTTGGTTCATATTTGTTTCATATTCTCAGCAAAGCTTTTTTCACATAATGGTTATTAAAACTCACATTTGCTTTAGTTTCACCAAAGAACAAGTATCCATGCCACCTAAACCTCAATTCATACCCTGCCAGGTCCAGTAATCACTTATTTGTCAACATATCCAGTCTTTCAACCAGTCCAAACAGAATGCAGAAAAATACAATTTCAGATCTGCTGATTCCAGCCCTGTTTAGCACCTTGTAGAATTTTATATTTTACTCTAGGCATCTTTCCTTGCCATATGAATTTTGACAACTCAGTGTGCCATTTTTTAAAATAAAGTATCATTGGTCAAAACTGGTTTAATACGGAACAAAAACAACTTAGGTAATACATTCGTTTTAATCATAGAAATTCTACCCAATAATGATAGTTTAAGTTTTGCCCAGCTTTGCCAATATTTTTAAAAATCTCATTCCATGTTTTGATGCATTCATATTTGTCATTATAATAACTAAACACTTTGCTTTTTTCTCTATTTTGAAACCCAACTTTCCCATCAGATGCCCTTGATCTTCCTTTCTCATATACTTTGTCAACATCACCATTTTTTATCTTGAATCTCTCCATGCCCCAAAGTTCTTTTAATATTACTAATAATACATCTATACATTCAAAGGAAGCAAGTACTCTTAATTTATACACTTTTTTAAAAAAAATATTCCTTTAATCCTTTTATCTTGTCTTATCCCTTTATTCAAGACTTCCAGGACCAGAATAAACAGAGATGAAAATGGGCAACCTTACCTTGTTCCTTTTTAAATATTTACTTAATTCTCTATTAATCCAAATTCATGCATTTTTCATGTTATAGATTGCCTTAACCAAGTCATAAAATAATCTCCAAAACATATCTTCCAGAACACCAAACAAAAAAATCCCAATTCAGATTATCAAAAGCTTTGTCCACATCAGAAAAGTAAGTGCTCCCTGTTTCTCATTATGATTGTCTAAGTGTTCCAAAATATCTGAACGAGGAAGTATCATTAGTATTTGACACCAGGAAAGTTATAGATATTTTTCTCCCTTAAACTGGCTAGTCATTTTAAAGCCCTGGAGGTGAACAGAGCAGCAATATCAGAATGAGCTCTGATGTCACTGATTCTTAACCTAATTTTTTATGCTATTGTTGGACCCCATTAGGCCTTCCAGACTGAAGCCCTGGTTAGGCAACATTCTTGTAAATTTATATAACCAATATGATTCAGTCTTGTAATCAAACTGTTCTTGTAGACATTTCTTTGGAAGCCTAATTTATTCACCGATACTAGCTCGAATTAATATTCATATAGCCTTAGCTGAATTTGGTCTGAAACTGCCATAATTCCAACTCGCATTGTGACTGGGAGAACCATTCATACCCATATCCACAGGGTAGTTTTGGGGTATAAAAACCCTCAGTTTTGTGTGATTCAGTGCAGTACTTCACTTGCTGGTCATCATGCTGTCACTCTGATTTCTAAATGAGTACTGTACTTCAGTATTTGCCTGAGCCACATTGCTGCTTTATTCACTGCTCTCTGGATCAGTAATTATCACCTGAATCCCAAAATCCCTCTATTCACACTCTCTTCCCTTTTTCCTTTGGTTAGCTCTTGTGTGATTGTGTGAATGTTTGGATCTTTTGTGTGCATGTGCGAATCTTTCAATAAAACACAGTTTAGCTTATTTGGAATCTCTGGCTGGTTCTTTCCTGCAAGACCCCATAAACATTGGCAGAAGGCTCTTGTTAGGTTACCCCTCTTTTGCAGGCTTCCTAATGTGAGCTAATAATTCCCCACCTTTGAATGGAATTACTGGTCTGGTGGGTGGACCCCTGAGTCACCCATAATGCTGAGATCGTTAGTCCATCCTGGACATCATAGTCCACTCTCCAAATTCCATTGTTCACTTGGCTGGAGAGCCATTCATATGCATGCCCTCCAGGCAGGTATCAGGTATATAAAACTCTCCAATTTTAGTCACAGTACATCACTTGCTGGTAGCCATGGCATTACTCCAATTCCTGATCATGTATTGCCTTTCGACAAGAGTCTAAGCCACATTGCTGCTTTTTTGCTGCTCTCCAAGACTGGTAAATATTATCCACAATGCCCTGAATCTTGCTATCCAAAGCTTTTCCTCCCTTTTTCCTTCAGTTAGCCTTGTGAGAGTGCATGACTGTTTGGATCTGGTGTGAGTGTAATCAATTCCCCAATAAAACACATTCAGGCTTACTTTTGAATCTCTGGCTGGTGCTTCCTTGCAGGACCCCGTAAACATTGGTGGAAAGATCTCACTGGGTTACTCCCCTCTTCCAGGCCTCTGAACTAATATTCCCCATTTTGCATGAAGGTACTGGCATTGTGGGCAGACCCCTGAGTCACCCATGTTTTGGGGTAATATAAGAGAATTGGCATGAGGGAACCAGTTATATTGTTATTTCCCCAAATTAAGACTTTTGATTTCTTGCTGTTAATTTCTAAATCATTCTTCTTACAGTATGAGCTAAATTTCCTCAGTAACCTATGCAAACCAACCAGTGCTATAGACAATAATATTATATCATCTGCATATCAGAAAGTATACACTGTGGCATCAGATACTTGTGGTACATGAAACTTTTGCCAAGAAACTGTAAAGACCAAATCATTAATATAAAAGTTAACAAGAAATGGAGCAAGAATACAGAGCTGACTGACCCTTTGTCAGTGGGGATTTCATTGGTTACTGCATGATTCACTCCATTTCTGATTCCCAGTTGAGCGTTTGTATACAATGCTTTTATAAGAAAACAAAGCCTTTGCTCAATATTTGTTTTAGCCAATTTTGCCCATAACAAATTTCTGTTTATAGAATTGGATGCAGCACTTAAGTCCATGAAAGCAGTAAAGAGCTGGTGTCCAGTTGTTGGATATTTTGATACCAAATGGGACAGGATAAAGCAGTTGGCTATAATTGAACTTCCTTATCTGAAACCAGATTGCTCCTCTATTAAAACAGGCTTACATTCAGCCCAGTCTTCTAATGTCTGCAGGAGAAACTTAGCATAAATTTCGGCTGAGATGTCAATTGAGGAAATGGGCCTATAACTTTTTGGATCCCTATTATTTCCTTTTTCAAAGAGAGAAATTATTAATCTAAGTTTCCATCCACTGTGTATACAGGTGACCCTCCACATTTGCTAGGGTTGGGGGTGCAGGACCCTTGCAAAGGTGGGAAAATTGCAAATATCAAAATGTGTGTGCAGGTGTGTCTGTGGGAAGGGGACTGAGGCATGATGGGGAGAACAGGCATCCAGGGGCCAAACCAGATCAGGGAAAGGAGAAAGGAAGTGATCAGCATGGTGGCCCTCTTTTTTGCCCATCTCCTTCCTTGGGTGTATGTGAGGGCACTGGGAGAAGGTTTATGGTGCTGAGAAATTAGGCTGTGAGCCATCCTTAGGTAGCCAGCAGCGGCTGGTGGAAGAGGACCAGAAGCAGGTTTTTAAAGGGCTATGTGGCCTGATCAGAGCCACCAAGAGGAAAGTTTCCCTGGAAAAGAAGTGCCTGAGTTGGGGAGAGGGGCTGGAAAAACTTGTAAATAATCAAATCCATGAAAATCAAACCTGCAAATGTGGAGGGCTGACTGTACAGCCAGTGTTATTTATATGTGTGAACAAGCCAGCCAGTATAGCCGTCCAAAGTTCAGGAAGCAAAAAATCCTCTCCTGAAGCTTTATTATTAATGATCAGATAAGTGGCTTGATATCCTGGGTGGAGACTGGGAACCATTTAGGCAGGACATCAGTAACCCTACAGCTATCAACAACATTGACTGTTTTATCTGTTTTCATCTTAGTTTTAATTAAATAAAAGTAACAAACTTCTCATTCCTTAGCAGTAACTGGAACCACAAGATGGCAACTAAAAGTTCTAAGTTTAATTGATACTAATTGCCAAAATGCAACAGAAGCTTTGTTTCTGGCCTCTTGTTCCAAATCTGCCCAACGCTTTGCAAAATAACATGCTTTCTTTTCAGCAATTAACTTCTTATCATTTTATCTAGCTTCAAGCATAGATGTAAGTGTACTACAGTCTGAGTAATCATGAACCATTCTCAATTGATTTCTCAGATATTTCTTCATTATTCTGCAATATGCATCAAACCAGGCTGACCTTATATTCCTAGGTCCACTGCCACTGGCTTTAGTTGATAGCCAGGGCTTTATCTGAGGACATATTGAATGAAATGCCAGGATAACAGAGTCAATCACTGCATTTGGATCACAAACCATGTCTTTCAGAATGTTGCCCTCACGTGAATGCAAGAAACCTTTCGTGTTTAAAGTTTCCACTTGGTGCCATCTTAACTTCTTCTCATTTAACCTGTTTGTGATAGAACTATCATCCCAGGTCACTGGTCTCTAATCTGAATCTATATTTAAATGAACTGATTTGGGCTGGTGATCACTTTCTTCTTTTACATCTACCTGAAAACAAATGGACACTTTGACTGGAGACATATATATAGTCTCTAACACTGCTGCAGAATGTGTGAAGTACTGTATCTGCCAGTGCAAGACACTTTTTTCCCCCAGAAAAATACTGTTTGAAAATAGAGTGCATCTTATATGCCGGTGCATCTTCTACACCGGCAAACTTTGCATCTATGCATTCTCTGGCTGCTGCTGCCACTGTTCCCTGATAGAGAACAGCCCTGCCTTGCCCTTCCCTGGTGTCAGCCTAGCCCACCTCTGCTCTTTCCTTTCCTCCTGTTACCCTGATTTCTGGGGTCCCTTGGGGGACACCTCAATGTGCTCCATGCGATGGGGAATGGAAACTAGCTGGAGCATGAGCTATAGCAATGCAAGAGGCAGGGTAACTTAGCGGGATCTTTTACCCGGTTTTTATGGGGTCAGGCCAAGCCAAAAACCAAACAAAAATGTCCCATAAATGATTTTATTGAAGGAAAGTCTCATGCAGCAATGCAATCACTCACACACTCACTCAAGACCTATTAAGAAGCAAAAGAGAGGAAACTGCATACGGGAATATTGAAGAGGTGTAGCTGGGATGATACTGCACCTTGGTCTGGGAAAAATAGAGGAGAAGTGGGGCTCAGCACGGAGAGGGCTGAGGGGATCACTCAACGGATGGAACAACAGTCTGCTGGGATGACAGGGAGTGATCCAAAGAAGTGCTCAAAAACTGAGACTATTTGTAGGGGAAAAGGTACCTGGAGGGCTAATCCTTTCCCTGGGAGAACAATGGGTGTTGGGGCTATAACGAAGCTCTACCATGGCAATTTCCTTTTTGTGATGGGATTGCAAGGTGTTGCCAAAGTCTCAGGATTTTCGGCTGTATTAGTTTGTGGTGTGACTCCATGTAAATGGCCCTCGCCTGATGGAATATTTGCTCAACTTGGGGCAGACACACTAATCCCCTTAAGTCGGCTTCTGAGAGGCTGAGGACCCTTTGTTTATTGTTTATTGTTATTTGTTTATTGGGGGTTTACACACCTTGAGGTCTCCTGGTGCTACGTAACTGGGGATTTTACTGGCCTGACCTATCTTTGACCATTGCTGCCTATGTGGCCATCTGGGTGACCTCTCAGGCACATTGAATCATATTTTAATATCAAAATTGTAGACCCCGGGATAGGGTTTTTCCAGTGAGATAACACTCCTTCCTCATGCACTGGCATACAGACATGAGGGAGGGTGATAAGGTCGGTCTGCTCCAGACAGCAATTTTTAGGGGGCGTCCTGTGCAATGTGGCCATGCCCCTGTGTGACGTGGCCAGATCCCCACATGATGTGGCCACGCCCCACGTGATGCAGTCACACACACCATGCAATGTTGCCATGCCCCTGCCCCTCCACCCCCCTCATCCTGCCCACCCCTCATTCCAAGCTACACGGCTGTCCTCACACAAGTTTCCAAAGGGTGGATCAGCTTGGTGGCTACTGCCACCAGCACAGAACGTTGCCATGAGGGGCGTTTCTTGCTTTAAGCTGAGCTGTATGAGGCAATCACACCACCCAAGGGTGCTCATTCGCCAGCAAGGAGGCAGTTTGGGAATGCCTAGATGGGAAATACAGTAGATTAAAAATATACTAAAAAAAATTATAGATATTAGGCTTAAGCCTAAGGTTTTCAACCTAGGCTACAATGTGATTGTGGAGACTCACAACAACAGAAACAAGAACCTCAAGTCAACCCAAGTCTTCCTTTACCAAAATTGCTATCTTCCCCCACTGCTCTTCCCTCAGCTTTTATTTTACATGAAGATTTATACCAGATTTTATAAGCAGGGAGCGTATTAGTACTGCTTGTAAGCCACGTTTCTTGAAAGGCAATGATATCAAAGTTGCATAGGAATTTTGTCAATTTTTAATCCTGTTGGCAGGGCCTCCAGCTAGCACTATTCCAGGAAAAAAGTCTGACTGTCCCACAAGGCTGAGGATAATGTGGGCTGTAAGAGTGTGCATGCAGCACTGGACCAACTGACCCAGGGCTATCTGATCCAGTAGGGATCCATTCTGCAGTAACTCACATTGCTCTCTCTGTTCATTCAGTGCCTCTCCTTGCCCAACCTGTGCAAAGTACTGAGTAATTTTGGTTTGTTTTCTGCACGGACTTAAACAACCATCATAGGATTAACATGTTAACAAAGTATACCAAAAAAGAGAACCAGAGTGGTGTAGTGGTTTGAGTGCTGGACTACAACAGAGCTTTCCAAACTTTTCATGTTGGTGACATACTTTTTATTCATGCATCATTTCAAGATACAGTAATTCAGTAAGTGGAGGGAGCCCCTCCACCCAAGCCTGGCCCACCTCTGCCCTCACCGAGCAGCAGCATGGGGAGAGGCAGCCCCTCCAACTGGCCTTAGGCTGCAGTTGTTGCCCTTGGCCCAGCGTGGTGGCAATGGTGGAGGGAGAGGCAGCCCCTCCACCAGTTCTAGGCCTGGGCCACCCTTGCCGGGGCCTTCCTCAGCCCGGGGCAGTGGAAGAGGCAGCTCCTCTACTCGTTACCTTTGTGCGATATACCTACACACTGCAGCTGACACACTAATGTGTCTGGACTACAACCTTAGAGACCAGGGTCTGATTCCCCACTTGGCTGCATCACACAATCTCAGCCTCATAAAACTCTGTGATAGGTTCACCTTAAGGTCACCATAAGTTGGAAATGACCTGAAATCACACAACAACAACAGTACTGGGGGGGGGAGAAAGAGAGAGAGAGATTATCAGCAACGTGCTCTGCTGCTAACTAGAGCTCGAGGAAATTACATTTTTGGACTACAATTCTCAGAATTCCCCAGTCATCCCAAATGCCATGCTGACTCAGTCATTCTTGCATTTGTAGTCCCAAAAATTTCCTGGGTTCTGAAGACCTACTTCTTCTTTTTCTGAGGCCATTTCCGCACAAGTCTGTTATAGTGCGATGATTCCCATTGGCCCCTCCCAAAACTCCAAACCCCAGGATTCCATAGGAGGTTGAAAGTGGAATCATTGCACTATAACAGACTTGTGAGGAAATGCCCTGAGTGTTGGTTGAATTTGTGCACAGAGTCCATAGCAATATCTTCAAGTGCCCATGTGAACTCCTGGGGTGAGTGTTGCCCAGATGTACACCCCCCCTCATTTTTATGGTCTAATTGGCAAAATATATTGGAAGATATGTTTAATTGGCATAAAATATAAATTATACATAGGACTGGTAAGGCCATGTGGAAGAAAGGGACACTAGGTGGGAGTAAGTCAGAGATGACCCCAGCATGGCCAGGTCAAAAGTTACTCAAATTAGCCAGGAAAGCCTGACTTAATGGCTCTGAGCAAATCCTATCAATGCCACCTCAGAAAACAATAAAGTGCCTGGATGCAGAGGCCAGGACCCCTGCTGTGTGCATTTCTGTTGGGAAAATTCCAGCATTCTCTCTCCCCACCCCATCTTGTTGTTAGAACAAGTGGGCATTTTAGCATGGGGTCACCTTTCTGTTTTGCATGCCAGCGCTCCACCTTTCGTCTTCCTGTGTTCAGGTGATCAGATCATGTGACCCAGGACAGTTGCTTGGGTCATTGGTCCTATAAAATGAGACCCTCCTTCTTCTCTTTCTTTGAACTCTTCGCTTGCTCCTCTCTGACCATGCTTTGCATATCCATCACAAGATGGTGAGTTGACCAAAGCTACCTCTATTCTTAGCTAGCTAGGCAGTAGGATCTCCAATACATATGTAGATGTAGAATTCATTAGTAAAGTCTTCTAAGTTTGTAACCCTGAAGCTGCCTGCGTTTGTTTTATTTCTTCAGTCAGTCCCAGATCAGGTCATAGACAAAACTGGACACGTTTCTTCTGCTACTCTGCTAATTGAGGCTGAATCCTCACAGTTTTAGCTTCAATAGAATTTCCCAAATAGGGCTAACACTCGGGGAAACCCTAATTTCCAACATTTTTTGGGTTATTGGGGCCCAGACTCCAGTGCTTTGTCTGATAACCACGTGGCCCTGGAGACTGACTGCTTAAATAATAGAAGATTAAAAAAAAATGGCTTCAACTCATCCTAACCCATTTCTTACTACTGAAAAGTTAAATGGGAGTAATTACCAAACCTGGTCATGGAATGTGCAAATGCAATTAACTACAATGGGACTATTTAATGCTGTGAAAGGACAGCGGCCTACAGAAAAGGCAAAACAAGAGCAATTTGACCAGGAGGATGAGAGAACAGCAGCTTATATTTGCCTAGCAATTGATTCAAGCATTATTTACCATATTAGAGATTTGAAAAGTGCTAAAGAAATATGGGAAAAACTGAAGAAATTATTCTCCCAGTATTGCAAATCAAAGTGGTATTATAATAAGACTTGCAAATACAAAACTGTCCAATCCTCGATTTTTGAATGAGCATATTAACATATTTATGACTACACTGTCTGGATTTCAACATCCTGGAAAAATTTCTTCCAAATCTGTGAAACTGGGACTGTTGTTGGCTAGTTTTCCCTGAATATTATGGGCCAATAATTGATGCTTTGCAAATTAAGGGAGATATGACTTTGCAAATTGCTGTTGCTGAAGTTATAGAATATCAAAATAGGAAAAATTTGACAAATTGTAAATTTGGAGCAAAATCTTGAAACAGAGCTCGCTCAACTCGCTGCAGAAAATTTGCATATCAAAGCCTCTTCTTCACCCAAAACAAAAGAGAGCAATAAGCCTAGAAAGCAGCTGCAGAGGCCAAATGCCAAGAGTAATTTTAAGTCAACTTTTAACTCCAAGCAGAAATCTTCCTCAAATGTTAATGTTGGTCTAATTAATGAACAACTACTTAATCTACTGAAAATCAGCATCATGATATGATTGTTATTGACAGTGGTGCTACCAGTCACTATTTTAATCGCAGGGATTTGTTTGTGGATCTTGATACAAGCATACATTTTCCTGTT
Source organism: Iguana delicatissima (assembly GCA_948472985.1). Classification (NCBI taxonomy): domain Eukaryota; kingdom Metazoa; phylum Chordata; class Lepidosauria; order Squamata; family Iguanidae; genus Iguana; species Iguana delicatissima. The sequence continues at coordinate 267,573 of CAOKZL010001168.1, read as the reverse complement.
TACCTTGCCAATGGGCAACCAGTGCTTGCAAAAGGGAAAGGCACAGTCCTTTTGCAAACAAAACTTGGACCCAACAGGATAGAGACTTTAAGAATTCCTGATGCATATTATGTGCCAGATTTAAAAGCCTCTCTTTATAGTGTCAGAACCACTACAGCAAGGGGAAACAGAGTCATTTTCAAAAAGGAGTCCTGCTTTGGTTTTCATGGCAGAGATTTAATTTTTTGAGGAATCCTAAAAGGTGACTGTTACCAAATGCAAGTTTTGAATTCATTTGCAAATAATGTAGTCCAATGCAATCACAAAGACTGTCTGAACTTGTCATGCAGATTTGGTCACAGAAATGTAGAATGCATTAAGAGACTGGCCAATCAAGAACTTGCTAGAGACTTTAATTTCAAACCATGCTCTAACAATGAAAAATGCATAGACTGTTTAAAGGCAAAGGCAGTTAAGCTTCACATCCACCAGTTGCTACAACTATCCACCAAACCACTGGACCTTTTACATACTGATCTTTATGGTCCATTCAGCCAAAAGTCTGCAGGTGGAAATTCTTACTTTATGACTATTATTGATGATTTCAGCAGATATACATACACTTATCTTATCAAAGAGAAAAGTCAAGCTTTTCAAAAATTCAAGGAATACTTTAATCTTGTCTCTAATAAATTTGGCTACAAACCTAAAAGCCTACGTTCTGACAATGGAAGTGAATTTGTTAATGCAGAGTTTGATGAGTTTTTAAAAGAACATGGCATTGAGCATCAAACTACCCAAGTTTACACTCCAGAACAGAATGGGCTGGCAGAATGAATGAACAGAACACTCAAAGAGGTGGCAGTCACCATGCTTTAAGAGGCTAACATGCCTAAATGCTATTGGTCTGAAGCTATTATGACTGTCTCATATTTGTGCAACAGATTGCCAGCCAAATCCAGAGATGTAACTCCATTTCAGTTATGGAATGGACTAAGCCCAAATTGAATCATCTCACAGTCTTTGGAAGTAAAGCATATACCTACATTCCCAAGCAGAAAAGAGACAAACTTTCACTGTAGAAGTGAAGAGGGAATTTTTGTTGGTTATGCTAGAAATGGTTACCGAATTCTGAATCCAGATGGGCGTACAATAAAATTAACAAGTGCTGTTTATGTTGATGAAAGGCCACAGCCCAAATCTAATCGAAACCAAGATGTCTATCCAGATTTGTTTCCAGTGGAAGGAGACTCCCACCAGCAACCAAAATATGTGACACTCTACCATCCTCCAGATGTCTTGCATCCAGAAGGGGCTACAGATGTGGTGAACCAGCCAAAAGGACGAGGAACCGGACGGCGCTCAAGGAGCAGAGCCAGGTATCCAAGTCCAGGTAAGAAGATCTGAACGCAGCAACAGAGGTGTACCACCTGACAGATTCTCTTATCTAGCCACAGAGGAGAAGATTCCCAACCCTCTGACTGGCAAAAGATCAAGGGACTACCAAAGTCAGATTCTCAGAAGTGGGTGGAAGCTAAGGAGATGCAATCTTTATATAAAAATAAAACATGGACTTTGTCAGAATTGCCAAAAGGAAAAAGGGCAATTGGCTGTAGATGGGTCTTTACCACAAAACAGGATGCAGAAGGGAGATTCAAGGTACAAAGCCAGGCTTGTGGCAAAGGGATACACCCAAAAATTTGGTGAGGATTACAATGAGATTTATGCTGCAGTAGTCACACACACAACCATCAGAACTCTTCTAGCTGTTGCAGCCTCTAAGAAAATGCATGTTCAGCATCTTGATGTTAAAACAGTTTTTCTTTATGGACAACTAGATGAAGAATTGTACATGGAACAGCCTCCAGGATTTCAAGTTCCTGGGAAAGAGCATCTTGTATGCAAATTGAACAAGAGCATTTATGGCTTGAAACAGGCTGCCAGGGCATGGAGTGAGAAGTTAAACCAGCTTCTTGTCAAAGAAAGCTTCATTCCAGGCACTGCTGACAGTGTGTTTACAAAAGATTAGAAACAATAAATGGACTTATATTACGTGTTATGTTGATGATCTGATCCTGTGCAGTAGATAAAGTAGAAGTGAGGAGATAGTCAACAATCTCAAGAAAGAGATAGATATAAAAATTTGGGAAACATCTCACACTATCTTGGAGTACAAATAGAAAGAAGCAGTGATGGAAGCTTCTATCTTAACCAGAAACAAAGATAATTGATCTTCTGGACTGCCTTGGCCTAAAGGATGCCAAAACTATGCCAACCCCAATGGAAGTGGGTTTCTTAAAGAACACTGAGAAATGTGAACCTTTTGAAAAATGGAGACAAGTATAGGACTGCAGTTGGAAAACTCCTATACATCGCTAATTTCACCAGACCTGATATTGCAAATGCTGTTGGTATCTTATGCAGAATGGTTAACTCTCCTACTGAAAGGGATCTCACTGCAGTGAAAAGAGTTGCCAGATATTTGAAAGGAACTGCAGATTACAAGCTGATGTTGCCAGCCTGTGACCAACCACGACTGGTTGCCTATGCAGATGCGGACTGGGCTGTAGACCTGACAAACAGGAAATCAACCAGCGGAAACCTGATCTTTTATGGTGGAGGTGCCATAAGCTGGTCAAGTAAGAAGCAATCCACCATTGCAGATTCTTCCACAGGTGCTGAGTGTGTTTCTGCAAAAGCAGCATGAGATGATATAAAGTGGCTGCATAATTTACTTCTGGCCTTTGGCCTAACAGAGCCCAAACCAACCATTTTGATGCAAGATAACCAAAAACTGCATTAAGATTTCTGAAAGTGAGAAGCTACTCAAGAAAAACATTGACATTGCTTTTCATAAAGTGCAAGAGAAGTGCCGTAATGGACTTCTTCAGCTAGAATACTGCAATACAGAAATGATGATTGCTATATTCTTACCAAGCCTCCACCAAGAGACCAGTTCCAGAGACTACGAGAAGGCATGAAATCTCATGTGGGTCCAAGAGAATGACAAGGGGGCTGTTGGAAAATTCCAGCATTCTCTCTCCCCACCCCATCTTGTTGTTAGAACAAGTGGGCATAGTTAGCATAGGGCCACCTTTCTGTTTTGCATGCCAACTCCCCCTTTCGTCTTCCTGTGTTCAGGTGATCAGATCATGTGACCCAGGACAGTTGCTTGGGTCATTGGTCCTATAAAAGAATGAGACCCCTCCTTCTTCTCTTTCTTTGAACTCTTCGCTTGCTCCTCTCTGACCATGCTTCGCATATCCATCACAAGATGGTGAGTTAGACCGAAGCTACCTCTATTCTAGCTAGCTAGGCAGTAAAATCTCCAATACATATGTAGATGTAGAATTCATTAGTAAAGTCTTCTAAGTTTGTAATCTGAAGCTGCCTGCGTTTGTTTTATTTTTTCAGTCAGTCCCAGATCAGGTCATAGACAAAACTGGACACGTTTCTTCTGCTACTCTGCTAATTGAGGCTGAATCCTCACAGTTTTAGCTTCAATAGAATTTCCCAAATAGGGCTAACACTCTGGGAAATCCTAATTTCCAACAATTTTCTACCAACCCTGGCCCAGAAACCCCCACTTAACCAAGACAGAGAAACCAATCAGTCCACTCCAGACCTATTGTCTCTGTTGCAGCTCCATGGTCCACTAGAAAGCAGAGCATATAAACCCTTGGTTTTGAGAAGTCAGATGCAGTCAGATGAAATGCTGGACCCCACTATGTCGCTCTGAATCCTGATCTGGCCTTCCCTTAGACAGAGGTCTAAGTCACATTTCAACTTCTTCGCTACCCTTCTGGACTGGCAATTATAAATCCCCCAAAACCCCTCAGCCTCTCTCTATACAAGTTTTTTCTCCCTTTCTCCTTCAGTTAGCTCTTGTGTGAATGTGTGATTGTGTGTATCTTGTGTGCACGCATGAGTGAATTTCCCCCAATAAAAACACATCTTTAGCTTACTTTTGAATCTTTGGCTGGTTCTTTTCCTGCATAAGCCCAAAAACATTAGTAGCAAGATCTCGCTGATTTACCCTCCTCTCGCAGGCCTCCTCTTTGAACTAATTAATTCCCCACTTTTACAAGGAGGTACCGGCATCACGTTTTGGCTCTTGGAGCACCCACATTTTGGGGTAACAAGATTGGTGGAGTAACGCAGGCACTACCCTGTTCCCTTGCCTTGTGAAATCGACACACTTGACAAAGGAAGTGCAGACGTAGGTAACTGTAGGAATCCCAGCCAGTTAGGAACACGTATGAATGAGAATCTGTGTGCTTGAGCCAAAGGGCTACTGTTTGGGTTGGGAACATTTCTTCCCTTTCTATCTTGGTCCGCGTCTGGCAGCTGCACCTATCTCACGGCAGAACGCAAACGCTGGACATGTGGCTGCCCTGGGAAACACTCCCTAACTTGGGTCTATCGGTGTGGGATCCAGAGTGTTAGGGCTAAGAAACACACTAGGAACACACACACTGAATCTCTAGCGTCTCTGTTTGTGTGATCTGTGTGCTGCTTCAGTCAGGCCTGTGTGCCTTTGTAAAGTCAGGCTTGTGTGCCATTGTAATTGTTAGGGTGGGTAGGAAGCCCCAATCCCTTGTGTAAGTCTCTAGAGAAATTGTGGTCTGCACACTGTGTGTGGTGGTGACCAATAGTTGGGCAGCGTGCAATGCTGTGTGGGGCCACCATTGGCCCTAGGTTAAGAGTTTATCTTGAGTGGTAGGAAGGTACCCTTCCCTCAAGAAAGCATATAGACAGGGCTCAGTTGCATTCCTGATTCCTTTTCCTCCACTGTTCAGCCAAAGGTTTATTTTTCTAGGTTTATTTTTCCCCTTGGCAAGTGCTGTGTGTGGTCAGCACCAAGGATTTCCCCAAAAGGGTCACATGTGACCCTCCGATCCCTGAGTGCCTGGTCCTCTGTTTACTGCCTGTTCCATGGGTGTATCCTGGCCACTGGGCTCGAGGAAACATGAGTGGGCGTCCTCCAGTTAATTAGAAGTGTTTTGGAGTTCAATTCTTGTTTGCTTTTGTGTTTTGCAAGCATATTAGAACACATCCTTGCTTCTTTTTTCCAATTGGCAGTTGAAATTGGCAAACTTTGGATTCAGTGTCTTTGAATTGGCATTTTTTAATTGGCATCATGTTCCATCACAAGGAATTGGAAAACTGGGTTATTCAAACAGGCAATAACCCATGGAAGGAAGGATCCTTTAACACTGAGGGTCCCTTCCAAACCCTGTGGGAAGTTTACTGCACCAAAAGGAAAGAAAAATCACTTTTTGGCCCATCTAGAGATGCCATGGCAGTATGAGGATTCTGGATGGCTATGAATGATGCCACCCATTTAATAAAAGGTCTCTGTAGAACAGCTGACAATCTGGCAAAAGAACTGGATACTGTAAAAGCCCAAAATGAGATGCTGATGGTGGATGGCAGCCTTTTCTGCCTCAGCCCAAGAGGCCCATGCTGAATTGGATACAGCCATGGTGGAAAATCAAACTCTAAGGGCAAAAGTTGCCACCTGGAGAGTGATCTCACCAGAGCACAGTATGCAGCTCAATTTCTAGCTAACCAGGGAAAAACGAACCAAGAAAAGGTTAGCCATGAATCTTGTGAGTGCAAGGTTGCAGAAGAAACCCAAAGACTAGCTGCAAGGGAAGCTGTGACCTTTGCAGTGTGTCCCAAGGCAGTTTCCCCATTCCAGTGCATGCTTTGGAAGAATCTTTTCCTGAGGATGCATACCCCCAGACTCCCTTTAATCCTGACTGGGAAGAGCAAGTGCCGCTGAAACCTGATCCATGACCCAACGCAAGGCTGAAGTGTGAGATGACTGTGAGGAGGTCCAGGAATTGACAACAGTTCATGTTCCCTGGAGAGCCACCGAAGCCAAGGCCAATGCTGACCAGCTAGGCCTCTTAAGTAAGGATACAGGTATCATGTGGCTTAATGTCGTTCCTCATTCCTACCCCACAGCTAATGGTCAGGACTTGACCCAGTTAGCCAGACTTTGCATGTCCCCTGCAGACCTGCCCACCTTAGCGTCTGCAGTGGCAGCGTGTGAACTGGTTGCTTTGGACAACCATGACTGCATGAAAGAGATCATCCAGATCTTGTGGCCAGGGCAGACTGCAAAATGCACTCTTGGTTGTTGAGAGACAGGCTCCAAGAGAAAACCCAGAGGCTTATGTTGCCAGGAAGAAGCTCTTGGCTATCCTAGCTGGCAAGGTCATTCCCCCTCCAAGGCTAGGAACATTTGATTGTATATTATAAATGTGTGTTGTCAGGTGTTCTTTCTTTAATCTTTCTGCCTCTTTCATCTTCCCTGGAAACATTTCTGCTGAACTGGATAAATTTTTGCCAAATCAACCTCAACCAAGCTACTAGGCAACAGTGATTAATAGAAGATATCTCTCACCCTAACCCTCCTTTTTATGTGCTTTGCACCTGTGTTTTCCATCCTCCAAATTCAATAAATTGTAGATGTACGGCACCTTCTCCAAGGAAAAATGAAATTCTGTGGCACCGCCACAGCAGTTCCATTTTTGGGGAGTGTGTGTGGGGGGGTTACCAGGACGTACACCCCCCACATTTTTATATGGTCTAATTGGCAAAATATATTGGCAGATATGTTTGATTGGCATAAAATATAAATTACACATATGCCTGGCGAAAAGGTCTGCCATTGTTCTGGGCATGTCATCAAAATAATGGGGCAAGGGACATGGTGTAACAATGCTATGCTCCTGTCCCAAACATGGCATGTCTGCATTTGCCTGCTCCACCTTGTACATCTTTGTCAATAGAGTTGCAAAATGCCAGCATAGTGCTCTGCTGGTGTCTGGAAGAGTTCTGCTGGCATGCATCTCATTCTACCAGCCTTGCAACATTCTCTGTTGGCAGAATTGCACTCCTGTCACTCCCTATGCTGTATGTCATGGAAATTCTTGAAATGTAGGCACTCATCCTGACATTCTCCATAATCACACCTTCAAAGTGTGATTCAGAAGTTCAGGCAGTTGTGTTGATTTATATCAACAAACCTGTTTTAGCAGTTATCACCCTGACCAAAATGAGGTCTTTTCTAAAACTAATGGGTTTTAATTCTCCATCCAAGACCAAGACACCTCAAAATGCTGTGTATTACAATGGGGATGGCTTGTAATGTATTGTTTCCAAGAAAGCTCACTTTTTCACCAGCTGCTGTGAGAATTCCAGCTAAACTTAGAAAAACCAGGCAAGTCCAAGAGTGTTTTCAGCTTTAGGCCAAAATCCTGTTAGCTGATATAACTCTGCTGGCACAACATGAGAAAGTACAAAGTGTACAGTGGCTGCCTGGGGCGAGAAGAGAAAGCTTTCCCTCTTGTCATCCAAAGAGGAAGCTGCCAGCTCCTGATCAGCCAGATTTCTCCTTGGTCAAGTTTCCAAGTAGGTACTTCAAAGTTAAAGATGCTCTGGAGGGGATGCTTTGGGAAACTGCCTGATTTGGTTGGGGAGGGAGAAGACTTTCTCTGCCTCAGCCCCAGGAGGAAAGCCCACTAGACCAATGTAATGTAGCATTACACTGACATAAGGCAACAGGAACGTAGCTAATGTCATTTTCCCTGCTGTGTTGGGAAGCTCTGACTTCCATTACTCCACTATTCCCAATGTTGCTTATCTGGGAGGATGCCAGACACTCAGTTGCTCAAGGGGTTCAGAAGACAGTGTTGTGGGACAGGCTGTATTATTGAGCAAATTGAGTCTGTGCACAGGAGGCAGAGAACAACCTTAAGTATAAGCAATAATAGCACATGTGGAAGAGATGGGGTTGGGAAGCACCTATGCCATTTAGAGCTTGGGAAAGTTCATTTTTTAAATTACAGCTTCTGGACTCTTCCATCTAGCATGGCCACCGGGAATCCTAGCTGAGGGATTCTGGGGGCTGTAGTCTAAAAGAGGCAACTCTCCTGAGTTCTGGTGCTACCAGAGGTGTCCACTGCCCTATCTAGAGCTCTCCAAGTTCTTTCTCCCTCCCAACACAAACATGCCCTACTGTATCCTAAAAGAAAGAAGCAACGTGGAGAGCAGCACAAATGCAATTGGAGCAGCTCAGTGTGCAAACAACCAGAAGGCTGGGAAGACTCAGCAGAGCGAGAAATGTTAATTGACATCAGGTCAGGTACGAGATGTGACCTGCAAAAGATTAGTAATTTGTGCTGTTTACCACAGAAAGTCCTCTCTGAAAAAAACTGCCACCAGTGTGACAACACAATCAGATTCTTGAATCTGAAAAACAGCTTGAGCTCTGACGCACTATTTAAAAATGGAAACAGTAGCATGTGAAGGGACTGTGTTTACCCACATAAGCTTGCTCACAGACCTCCTCTTTGTGAGATGGGGCTGCTGGCTCAATCAGGTCTTCTCTCTTGTGTCAAAGAGATCTACACACACATCAGCATGCACAATTGTCACACTTCCCATGAACGAGTGGTTTGTGTGGCCACTGGGTGTAGTGGCAGCAGGACTGGCACCAGCTTACGTTGTCCTGTAGTAGTCCCTCACCCATGTTCTTTCTACATCCTCTCTGTGCTGAAAATCTGGCGCCATTTCTCCACTGCAGAAGTAAATCAGGGAACATTTGCTCACCTGTCCACCCAGCCATCTTCTGACCCTGAGAGAAGCAGAAGCAGCAACTGGAATTTCTGTGGGCTCCAGTCTGTCTTTCACGTATTGGCTAGTTCAGAGAACAGGCTTACAGGATTGAAAAGCTTTAGCCAGAACAGCAAAGAAACACCAGCACACCTTGGCAATTGCCAAGACTATTGCATTTGCAGTACCTTATAAGCTGTAAACTTTCAGTTTAGCACATGCTAGTATTCTGTTTGATAATTAGTTAAAACAACTCTTTCCCCAGACTTCCATCTCCTTCCTGGTTACCGATTCCTCCTGCCAACTGCATGGGCTTGCAGCCATATCTCTTCATCCTTGTCAGGGATCATTACAATAACATTCCCTTCTTCCTAGCACACTGTTTCTCACCCGATCCCATCATCCCCTCACAGCATCATAAAACCCATTTGTTAAACATCAATGAAAAGCTACTACTTTAAGCATGGCAGGGAGAGCAAAGCCAAGCTGACTGTAGCAGAGAAAAAAGGTTCAGTCCGTTGGAACGCTATGTAAGGAGAAAGCTTCCCAGGGGATTCTTCTGCCAACTCACTTTTCATGTAGGAAACCACCTCTTTTCCTTTTTAAACTTAATTTGTGGGGTGTTCCAGCACACTTGCTGATAGACTTTCAGTGGTACTTCCTCAAGGGACCTGCTTGCCAGACATAGTGTACAATCCTAAGCACACTTACATTACAGCAAGTCTCATCAATGGAAATTCAGGGACAGTGTGACCCTCCAGACATTCTATTGCATCCCCCAGCAGCCATAACCAGCAGAGCCAAAGGAATTATAGGAGTTGCAGTCCAGCAACATCTAGAGGGTCACTTGATTCCTATCTGTAGAGTAAGTCACTATACTATGGCCCTTTCCACACAGTGTAGTCACTGCGTAGCTGCGACGGCTTGAGGAGACGTGCATCCACACGACGTCATTGCTATTAAGTGGACATGAAGCTGCTAACGTGCCTTTGCACGTCGCTAAAGCATTTTATTTGAATAATGGAAAAAATGTGTTTTCACTCCCTCAGACCACTTCTACTACGTTTCTACAACTCCATGCAGAACCACTGAAGCGCTTTCTTACAGGAACGAGAGGACTGAGGGTGTACCTGGCTTGTCCCTCCATCACTTCCTGTCCTGATTTGTCCCTGCCCACCAAAGCAGAGGTTGTCGCCATTTTTCCTCCATGTGAGAAATGACGGAGGGGAAGAAAAGCTGGGAGAAAGTGGCAGGTAAGTTTTTTCTAATAAATCAATCTTTGCAGAACTTAGGAAACTTCTTCTCACTGGGCTTATTTTTAGGGGCGGGCGGGCTGGGGGACGGTCACTTCAGGCATTCTGGCTGCTCACACAGATGTTGGTAGTTTCAGCCCTTTCCCAAGTAAATGTTTCCAAGTCTCATGGGAGCTGCAGTCGCTCAGAACCCCCCCCAAACACACCACTCCCCTCCCCTCCTCTCACCCACCCATATCCCCCCGGAAACTGCCAAACATGCCCCACTACAAAAAGGACCACACCACAATGCGCTCTGCCAGCCTTGTGGGACCTGCTGTTGCTTAAATCCCTTCTCAAAAACATCCACCACCCTCCCTTGGCCAACAAACCCCTCCCGCCAAACATGCTCCACCACAAAAAGGACCACCCTGCTATGCGCCCTGCCAGCCTCATGGAACCTGCAGTCACTCAAATCCCTCCCAAAAAATATCCCACCGCCCTCCCTTGGCCAACAGAATCCCCCTTCCACCCTGCCAAATATGCCCTGCTGCAAAAAGGACCATCTCACTATGCATTCTGCCAGCCTCATAGGACTTGCAGTCACTCCACACACACACACACACACACACACACACACACAAAATCCACTAACCTCCCTCACCCACCCATGCCTCCCTGGAAACCACCCAACATGCCCCACTGCAGAAAGTCCCCCCTGATATGCACTCTGCCAGCCTCATGGGACCTGCAGTCCCTCAAAACCATCCTGAAAACACCAACTAACCTCCCCTGACCCACACATCTCCCCACTGGAAACTGTTCATCTTGCACCGCTGCACAAAGCTATGTGCTCTGCAAGCTTCATGAGACATGCAGTCACTCCGACCTCCCTCAAAACCTCCACTGACCTCCCCTCATCCACCTCTTTCCCCCTTACAGACCAGCCAAGGTGCCCCTCCACATGAAGGCCCTCTCTGCTATGTACTCTGCAAGCCTCATGGGACCTGCAGTCATTTCGAAAAGCAAATGACTTTTCCATCTTTTTAGGTACTTGGCTGCACCTACTTCTGCCTGACTGAGGACTTCATGGATTCTACAGTGTACTCTGAAGGCATCCCTTACAACAACAGAAAGCATCATGTTGAGCATCTACAGTTGAGCAGGCTGTCCATCTGGCACACAGGCATGATGGGAGCCGCAGGCCTTCCTACCTCAGGAAACACTCTACGAGCCTAATGGTACCTGCAGTCGCTCCAGCAGTCCCTGGACACAACTGAAAACTGTTCAGTTTGACTTCAGACCATATCTACTCAAGATGTTAGTGGTCCAAAGTTAAAAATTTAAAGCCATCATGAGAGTTGGCTAATACATATAATGCTTAGGGTTATTCATGTTCTTCTTTTATATACTTTGCTGATAAATGTTGCTCTTTGTTGTTTCCCAATAAAAGCTGATCTTTACCATCTCTCTGTGGCTTCTTCTCCCTTTCAGTAGAGGGGGTGGGCCAGCTGACAGGGGCATTTCTTGTGTAGCAGAAAAGGTACTGCACAAACACGGTTACTGTGAAAAAACATCTTTATAAGCCGTCAACGTCATGCTGGCAAGAATAGCCATGCTAAGGGCAGACATCCTCCACTCCCCAGGCACTCACAGACTGCTCTCCCCCTGTCCTTGCTCCCCCATGTGGCCCTGAGATGCCCCCAGAGTGGGCAGGGCAGCCAGCTCAGGTCCTCAGAGGACACTGTGGGGGAATTGGGGATCCCATCCTGATGCCCAGGAAGTGTTTTACAAGCCCGGGGGTGAGTACTGTAGAGCCCATGGTGCTGGCAACAGTAGCCATGCCAGGGCAGACATCCTCCACTCCCCAGGCAGCCACAGACCGTGAAATGCTGCCCTGCTGTCGCATTTCAAACGGGGCCGGAAGTTCCATGACGTTGTTTCTACATAGAGATGTTCCCATACAGAAATGTCATCTGGTAAAGTTAAAAAAAAAATTTGAAGTATCCAATCAAAGGTGCAGGGGCGGGTAAAGGCGAAGCAGAGGAGTGGTCATGGACACTGTAGTGCGGAAAGCGAAAGCGACCTCCTCTGCCTCAAGCGGAGGAGGGTGCGGAACACAATGTCGCAGAAGCACTGTCATAAACTACGCTCTTGCGACGCCACAAGGCGTTTCTGCCATCTCTCGGGGAAAGGGCCTACAGCAGTGTTAAGCAAGCTTTTCCTCTATACCTCCTTTGGACAGGGTACAGTGGTTCCTCAACTTTCGCGAGGGTTTGGAGTGCAGAACCCCCATGAAAGTTTAAAAAAGGCAAATAACTCCCCCCACCCGAGTGAGCGCTCTCCCTCCCATTCTCTTCCAGGGCTTCCTCCCACATTTGCTTATGTTTTGCATGAGTACATCTCATTCCAGGCGCCCAGGCAAAAGGCGAGTGAATGGGAGGGGGGAGCCTCACACCTGGAGAAATTGTGCATGTGCATCCCCCCATTCACTTGCCTTTTGCCCAGACATACTGCCTTTCTTCCAAACTTTCGGGTAAAAGGCAAGCGAATGGGAGGGGGCAGCCCTGTGCCTCCTCTCCACTCACTTGCATTTCACATGGCCACGCTGCATTCTAGGCACCCAGGGAAAAGGCAAGCAAATGGAGGAGGCAGACCCATGCCCAGAGAAACCACACGTGTGCCTCCGCCCATTTACTTGTATTGTTCCTGGGTGCACTGCCTTCCTTCCGGGTGCCCGGGCAAAAGGCAAGTGAATGGGAGGGGGCAGCCCTGCACCTGGAAGCCCCCAAGGTGCATGTGTGTCTTGCCCTCCATTCACTTGCCTTTTGCCTAGGTGCCTGGAAAGAAGGTACTCGTGCCTGAGCAAAAGGCAGGGGAATGGTAGAGAAGACACACATGCGCTTTCTCTGGGCACAGAGCTGCCCCCTCTCATTCCCTTGCCTTTTGCCTGGGTGACTGGATGGAGGGAATAATCAAATTCATGAAGGTCAAACCCACGAGTGTGGAAGAGGACTGTACTTGAACTGAAGGCTCCTCATCACCAAATGAACAGGCACTGAAACATACCCCAATGAGGTCTCTTAAAATGACATTTCTTATATTAGAACAATATGTTCCATAGTATTTGAGCTGAACTTAACAACATAAATAAGTTGCTTTTACAATGCATTTCTACCAAGGAGTGCTGGTTAAAATGTTAGCATTTAGCTCTAGCTTTCCATGCAGAGTCTCAATCAACAAACCTCCCAATATACAGTCATGTCCATGGAGAAGACACCATCTGTTAAGAGCAGAAGAATAGCATCTATGCAGGGCTGTACCAGGGCTACCCAAAACATTTTGTGAGTTAAAAGTAGACTCTTGGGCAGACAAACAGTCCACAAACGGGGGAAACATAACTATTCAATGTTTGACATCAGGATGCATCTAATCCAGTGGTTCTCAACCTGTGGGTCCCCAGAAGTTTGTGGACTTTAGCTCCCAGAAGCCCTGAGCATTGACCATAGTGGCTGGGGCTTCTGGGAGCTGAAGTCCACAAACATCTGGGGACCCACAGGTTGAGAACCACTGATCTAATCCTTCCTGGTGTGCATCTTTGCTGCTGCTTTGGTAGAACTCCCCATCGTCCTATTCTTCTCCCTTGGGAAGTCTCTCAGTACAGTAGTTACCACCAAGGGTGGGAAACTGCTGCCAAGGGCCACTTTTCAGCTTGGGCAAGTTCGGGCAAGTGGTCATAAGTAGCACTTTTTAATATTTTTAATTAAAAACATATAAAATTAGCTAAATAGGTCAAATATTTAAAACTGGTTGAACTAATTAACAGTCCTCAATGATCTTAAATTCACTAATCACTCTCATTCATTATTAACAAACGTCCCACCCCAGTCATACTTGATTATTCTAATATTTATATAGAATACTAGCGTATATAGCCGGCATCGCCCAGGATTTTATTTTCTCACAGGCGCTTGTTAGAAAGATTTGACATCCTGTGTCTCTAATTTCTCAAACTGTCTTGTCCAGTACCTACAACTTCTCCCCATATTCCCCAATCCAATCTGGATCCGGTTATTAAACATACAGAGGTTGGGCTCCTGAGGGAATACACTGCCCTCCTCCTTGCTTCTAGGCCTTGTCTCCATAGCAACCGGCCAGGCCCAAGAGCTGTCTCCCTGAGAATTCTAAAGGCCCCTCCCTAAATTGCAAACCCCAGGATTCCATGGAATTTTCACAGCCAGCCAATCATATGAGGACTTCGCCTGACACAGACAAACTTTGACTTTCATATATTAGATTAAATTGTCTTTAACATAATAAGATGTCAAACTTCTGAAAATGAACTAAAAATAAGTAAATTATGTTATTGAAAGTTCCACTTAGTCCCCTTTTCCACTGACTGTACTGCACACTCACTTTGCACTCTTACCCTTAAGCCCCTTTCCTGATCCTCATAGTTGAGCCCCAAGGTGACCCCTATATTGGACAAGTGGGTGTGTTGGTCAGTGTAGTAGTCTGTGGCCCAATCCTCCCTATCGCCTCTTAAATGTAAACGTTCGTAGAAAGTTGTAGAAAATAAAACCAATAAAGATTTATGATGCATCAAGTAAATTAAATAAGAAGTCCCTGATCTCTGTCTGCATTCCGATCTCCCAGCAACTCCAGATCCTCTTCCAGTCTCATCAGCGCCTCTCTTCCTACCTGACCCTCTCTAATTCTATGGCCATTTCTGCACTAGGTTGTAATAGTGCTGTTATTCCGCTTTCAACGTCCTGTGGAATCCCGGGGTTTGCAGTTTGGGGAGGGGCCTCTAGAATTCTCAGCCAGAGAGCTCTTGGGCCTCAGGAAACTACAAACCCCAGAGCTCCACAGGCTGTTGGAAGTGGAATAATAGCACTGTAACAGTGAAGTGTGGAAATGGACTCTGTCTAACCAGGTGCTCTCTGACAGTTTAACAGACACACCTCTAGTTTCATATTCCCCCACAGAGCCCCCTAATACCATTCCATGAGCTCTGAGGGTCTGGCTCCAGCCAGCTTTGACCAGCTTCTCACTACACACATCGGCAGCCTGCAAATAAAAGGGCTACTAGAGGGAGGTGGGAGAGCCCGGGCTGCCCATCCGTGTACTACACAATTCCAGAGAATCAGTGATCACAGAATAGAAGTAGTGAATCATGGCACCGTGAAACAATCAGAGGCTGACTCCGTGAGATCACTTTGAGGGCAAATGAAGTCACAGTGCCCTTGCTCTTACCAGCCCATCCAGCAAGACTGGGAAGGTGTGCCTGAGCGATAAGAGATTTCTCATCTCCTGTGACACATTCTCTCTATAAAAACTTTGTTCAAAACCATCTCCCATCCTGGGCACCAAAGAGTAAGGTGCGTGTTTGCTTTGTTTTGTTTTGTTTTAACAGAGGGCTGCTAGGGATGCAAACCAAACTCAGTAGTGGTTACTTAACTGTTTAACGACCGCGTTTATTTAATGCCTTTCTGAAAATGCACCGCAGATGATGCACTATGTAAAAGGCTTTAAACCCATACACGCTGTCCTATGGGGTAAGCTGCATTAAACCCGATGGGATTACTTGCGAGCAGACACACACAGGATTGCAAATAGATGCAGTCGCCTCTCCACATTTGCCTAGGGTTAGGGGCACAGGACCCCCATGGAAGTGGAAAAACTATGAATAACTCTAGGCCCTCCCAAGCCATATTTAACACACAAAAAAAGTATGATCAGTATATTCAACCCACCTTTGGTTCCTTTGAGGCAATCAGGGCTCCTTCACAAAGCAGAAGTGGGAGGCTGGTGGGGCTTACTGCCACCCCCACTGCTGCCCCACACCATTTTTACAAGCCTCGTTTGCAGTTTCTCAGTCTCATCAGGCTTGCAGTCCCTGTTAAAAATGGCATGGGGAGGCAGCAGAGGTGACAGCAAATACCCTAGGTGCTAGTGTATAAGACTCACTCCCCCCCCCAGAAACACTGTTTGAAAATGGGGTGCCTCTCATATGTCAGTGCATCTTATATGCCAGCAAATAGTATTTGCCAGCCTATAAATGGGATGTGTTTTATATGCTGGCGCATTTTATATGCAGGCAAATACGGTAATCCGTGAATAATCAAATCCGCAAAAGTGAAACCCGCACATGTGGAGGGCTGACTGTACTGTGCAAAAGAGCAAAAAACAGAGAAGGAAGAGGGTAATGATACTTTCACAACCTTACCGAAAGTAACAGTTTCCAGGGAGGGGAGTAGAGCTGGTGTTATGTTGCAGGAAGACCTTGCTCCACCCTCTAGACCAATCCATTTAATGCAACAATCATTTTAGACATCCTGCGTGCAGGGTTTAAGGGGCTGGAAGGTTTCTTGGTGGTTTCTGAAAGAGCAACCAAGTGACAGGGCTACTGATGGAGGGAGGAACAGCCGGCTGGGAAGCGGAAGAGGCCGCTGGCTCTCAGCCCAGCACCGTCCATTTGCCCATCGAAGAACCACAAGATGCTCAGATGCAGAGCAGAGCGGGCATCGCTCAGCCAGATTGCCGGTTTCTGTTTTTTCGCCACACAAGCACACATACACACCCAGCCCTGGGCAAGGCTTTCCTTCCCGTCCCCATCGGTGTCAGCAGAAGCTGCCTGTTCAATACCTGAGGGGGTTTCTCAAAGGGGGCAGAAGCCTTATGCTCCCCTAGTTAAGATCCTTCTCTCAATCCCCCCTCTCACACCGCCTGGTTTTTGTTTCCAAACTGTTAGGGCAGGGATGGGGGTGTGGACCCACTAACAAGACTAGGCTGGGGGGGTGTGAGTTCCCCCAATGATCTGGCAACACTGAGCCCCCAAAGTCACTTATGTAGCCGAGCCTCCTCCTCGGGAGTTATCAGTCGGAATTGTACTAACTGCACAACCACCAAGACAAGAGACTGTCCTCCCTCCCTCCCAGGAACCAAGGCTGGTCGCAACCTACCCCAACCCCTTGCATGAGATGTGCGAGAATAAACGCGTGGAGCAAAATACAGAATCCACAAAACAGCAAATACCTCTATTGGGCCAACTGAAAACTCAAAACCGAAGCTTCGCTGGCTTCTTCGTGGGGCAAAAATCATACAAGGGAAGAAAAGCGACACAAGAGAGAGCACTTTTAAACACATATCCTCCTTGGAAGGCCATTTCCGTATTATCCTCCTATAGCACGATGATTCCACTTTCAACATCCTATGTAATCCTGGGGTTTGCAATTTAAACTGCAGACCCCAGGATACCATTGATATAGGTATGAATTAGAAATAATAAAGTAGAAATAAAGTAGAAGCTGGGGGCTTAGGTCAGAGGAACGGAAAAAGATTTAAGAAGGGTAAAAAGGTCACTAGAGCCAATGTATCACGCAGCTAGGATGTTGATCAAGCAGCCAGGGTGTCATTTATTTCCGGGGTCTGAGCTAGTAACAGCATCTGTTATTTGTGACCCCGGAGGGGCGGACCGAGACATGCCTGCGATCTTTGCCTGTGATCTTTGTGTATGCTGTGAACTTTGTCTATAAAAGAGCTGTGAAACTTGAATTCAGGGCTTTTTGGTCTTTTGGAAACATCCAGCCAAAAGCCCGCGCGTAATAAATTACTCTTTTTCTTGCTCTGTGGTCTCTGGGCTCTCTGGGCTCCTGCAACATAAATGGTGCCCTGACTCGGATCGCTGCAGGCGCTGAGACACCGAGGCGGCGTTTTGCCTGCTCTTGAGTCGCCTTGCCGGGCGGGGGGGGGCCTGGCGCACGCAACACCATAGGATGTTGAAAGTGGAATCATCGCGCTATAAGAGTCTAATGCAGAAGAGTCTTAAAGGTTGCTGGCAGGATAGCGGAGGGGAAAGTAAGTTCCCCTCCTCTCTTAACCAACCGGCAGGTGGGCAAAATTCATAAGCTGCCCACCAATGTGGAGCCTCCCCCCACTTAAAACTGTCCCGGAGCCCGCGTGAGTGTGTGTGTGAGAGGGAAGAACGCTTCGTAGTGCGTTCCCAGAAACGTGGTAAGTAAGCGGGGGGCGGGGCGGAAGAAGAGGAAATGATCCCACCGGCGTGGACCAGGGAGATAAGAACGGGGCGGGAAGGGTTAAGGCGCCGACGTCACATCGTGCGTTCGGGACCCCTCCTCCGCCCTGTGATGTGGGAAAGGTTTGAAAATCACCCCATTGGAAGCCCCGCCCCTCGCCTTGCCATGAGGAGGAGCGCGCGGAGAGGCTCCAAACGAAGCTGGCGGCACCCGCGTGCGGTGGTGAGAGAGGGAGAGCTGGGCGTCGGGCGGCACGCGCGCACTTCTTTTCGGGCAGCACCCCCCGCACCCCCCCACTGGCCGCGCCCGCTTTCTCGGCTCTTGCGGAGATTCTCCGGCTGCAGTCCAGGCTTCGTGAGCGGAAGAGGGAGGAGAGACCTAACAACCATGAACCCAGGGGGTCTGAAAGCGACCCGGCTCGTCCTGGCCGTCTTCCTCATCGGCATCCTCGACCAAGTTTCGGGAAGAGGTAAGGCGGAAGAAGAGGCGGCGGCTCGTACGCGCTGGAGCCGGGAGTTTGGAAGTTTATAAGGAAGCTCCCGGGGCGCGCGCGATGGGTTCAGGAAGCAAAGGCCGTCTCCGCACTAGAATGTTACAGCGCTATTATTCCACTTTCAACATCCTATGGAATCTTGAGGTTTGCAGCTTAAGCTAAACTGCAAACTAAATTTGAACTGCAAACCCCAGGATTCCACAGGATGTTGAAAGTGGAATAGTGGCGGTATAACAGTCTAGTGTGGACGGAGAGCAAAGACTAGGCGCGGGGGGAAGGAAGTTTGGGGTGGGGTTTCCAGGGCTATAGTCGGTATGCACCGTCTGCTTCATCCAAGACTAGGTGGGAAATGCACCTTGCTGTGTGTGTATATACCTGGCTTAGTCCGAAGAGATGCCCCTTCTTCGTAGGAAAGGCGTTTTAGGACACCCAACGCGGGAAGTGTCGCTGCCCTCCGTCTCCTGCTTTCGTTCATTTGCCGGAGATGGAGGAGGAGGAGGAGGAAGAGCCGCTTCCTCCTCATGTTTTGACTATAGAGCTCAGCCCCACAGAGTGGTAGGGACCATTGGGGCTCCCACTTCATGGCCCTTGCGCCGTATGAACTTTTCTAGCCCGCAGCCGTCCTCCTTTCAAGCCTTCTCTGGTGGGACTGTGATGAGGATCCCTGTCGGACTTAGGAATCGATACTTGGCCCGTCCCTGGCCCCTCCTAACCGTCTGGAGGGCTGCGCCCTTTGGGACCTCAGCCAGGGAGGCGGAGGAGGGGAGGTCCCGGCGGCTGGTGACCCCCCCTCAACTCGGACAGGAGAGACGAGCTCCGCGCCCTCTTGCCTCCCTTCGGGACCGCAACTCAAACCTCCTTTGCAGCTTCTTAGGACTGGGCAGCCTGGCCCGAAAGCTCAGAAGTCCTGCCTTTCCCCTCCCGACGTGTTTCTTTCCCAGCAATCGCCCCTGGAGTCATTTCACGGTCTTACTAGTGTATATCCGCACCGGCCCACTGAGGGCTTCCTTGGCTCTTCTGACTTTAAAGGGCGCGCAGAGGCGCCGAGGGGAAAGGGCTTGGTTACCGCCCCCCACCCGGGGAAAGTCGAGTGAGCGTCGCCGGCGGAGGCCGCAAGTTTTCATAAAAGGCGCTCCATGGGGGAGGGGGAGGGGCAGGCGGAGCTCCTGCGGCGGCTCGCGCCCAGGCGCGGCGGAGGGGCGTGGCTCTCCGGGGGCGTCCGGGAGCCGGGGCCGAGAGGCGACGGTTACCTGAGGCGAGGTGGGATGAGGCGCCGAATTTTGAATTCGTGTGAGGGGTGTTTGGTCTCCCTGAAACCGAGCTTTGTCCCTTTTCTTCGGCCGGGAGCCCCCCTTTCCCTTAGAATGGTTGAGAAACTTTTCACCAGTAAGTCTTCTTCTTTCGTGGGTGTCTCGTGTGAAGGAGTAGCCTGGGCAAGACAGGCGAGCGAGAGTGGCCGGCAGGGCCCTTTTTTTTTTAAGGGGAGGATGAATGTATGTCACGAGCGGGATGCGTTGTATTTTGTTAGCATGTGGCAGCCACTGGGAGGGGGAGGGTAGCTTTGCCTGTTGGCTTGTGGGGAAACCGAGCGGTCGCTTTGCCGGCCCATTGAGGGAGGCCGGTGAGAAGCTGAGCAGGAAGCCGCGCGCCTCGGCTCTGCTTCCGAAGAAGCAGCGTGCAACTGTTTCTGTGTGAAATTTCGCTTGTTTCAATGTCATCCCTTCAGAATTCCAGGCCTATTTTCCTCCCTAATCCTCACCTCTGCGGATTGGAAATCCCTTGTGTGTTGTGAGGATGGCTTTGTGGTTTCTAAACTCTTGACATGTTTCATTGTCCAAAGGAGTGTCAAGTTAGTTTGTTTTTTATATATTGATGAGAGTGCATGTTAATATGTTAAATTTCTTCATATTAAAATCAGTGATGAAAAATGGGCTGCCTTTCCCAAATACATTTAAGCTTAGTTAATAAGTTTAATTGCTAAGCAGGTTCAGGCCTGGGTAGTACTTGGATGGGAGACCACCAATGAATAATAAATGCCATGTGCTGTCAGCTATACTTCAGAGGGAGGAACTGGCAGAACCACCACTAGTATTCCTTGCCAAGGAAAACCCTATTAAATTCATGGGCTCACCATAAGTTAACAGGTGATTTGAAGGCGCATCTGAACACATGATGTGGCCAAAATACACAGAATTGCTTCATCCTGTCAGGATAATATTGTGTATCCCTACGAAAGTTCCCTCTATGAAAAGTTTTTGAAAATTGCACTAATGTTTTTGTGTGAAAAGACATCTCTTCTTGGGCAGTTGTTAATCATTGTGGGATTTCTGTGCCTGTCTAATGTATCTGCCCTTTGGAAGCAAAGTTCAAAAGGACAGTAACACCAACCTGACCGTGCCTAAACTGTTTGCTTGTGCTGCAGTGAACTTCAGTCATGTTCACAAAAGGAGGCTCTTGACCGTATGGTTGGTGCTCATATGTGTATTTGATGGCCATACTCAAATTATTAAAATTTTTAAGCTGCCACCCTAGATAACACCTTTCTGAATATTGTGCTGTGGGTACAAATTCTGAGGAATGTGTATTCTTATGCCATAGTGAATTGCTGCAGGATTTGTTGCTGGTTTTTCCGCAACTACCAGAAAAATTGAACATTTGCTATAATTTTCAGTGTTCTCGATACTACACGGAGCCACATGTTTATCCATGCTGGGTTATTGCACTGCGGTCAATCACATTAGATGTAGTAAATATAGGATATGATGATCTCAGGAGGCAAACATTTAGGGACCTAAGTACTCAGAGAAGTACAACAATAAATGCGCTGCTAAGCTTCTTGCTATTTAAGAAAATCTTTTACTTCTTAGCCACAAATACAGTGTGATAAGTTTTCTGTGCCCTAACCTGGCATATATCCTTTAGTGGAACAAAGTTGTACTGAATCAATTTTTTCTCGATTTGAAATGGAACAGAGACATAGTACAGAGAATGAATGAGTGAATCTGAAGGTACTATAGTTATACATCAGCAAAAGGTAGCTGAACTATTGAAATAAGATGGATCAGGTACATTTTTTTTTAATTTATGTATGTGACCTTTTTTAAAAAAGTGGTTTTTAGGTGCAGTCTTTTTGTTAATTAAAAGAGTACTATATGCTAATCTCTTTACATTAGTACAAATATTGCAGTAAAATAATTCCTGTATGTGTTTGAATATGTTTCATACATTAAACCAAACTTCCTAAATTGGAGGACGTTGTTTGGAGCACTGAAAATCAACTTTCTTCAGAAACCTTCTTCATTGCAAGAAACTAACATAACAATTCTGTTAGAAATCCTTGATCTCAGTAATTTACTGGTCATACCAGTGTCTGCATTTCAGTTCATTCCTGTTGAAAAACTGCTGCTCCATGTTTGCATCATGCTCAGATCTTTAGCCCAAGATGTCCTTATTGGGCTGTCCTATGACTTGTATGCACATGCAAGGAGACACGCCTAATTTTTATATCCTTTGGAAAATGAAAGGAATGTAAGTTTTTGTAACGAACATTTCATCAGGTTTTGTGATGGTGGTGGTACTTTTTACACTACCAAATTACCTGTTAACTTTCCAAGAAAACTTATTTTCCCATACCCTTTAATTTGCCACTGGTTGCTTTGGTTCTGCAAGTGATGCAGTAAGACTTCATATGTTCCATTTTGAAATACAGGGGTCATTTTCTCACACCTGCTGCTGAGACTACAATAGGAATTGGGGAGTGAACATCTTCAGCTCAATACAGAGTAAGCTAGAATGACTCAAAGAAGAAGAAGCTTCTTGTCACTGTGACTCAAGCTTTCTGATGAATCTAGCAAAATATTTTTCTCAACCGTTCTGATGAATCTAGCAAAATATTTTTCTCCTTATTTTCTCCATATAGTCATTACAATAATTCAGAAAAGTCCCACTGTGTTTACACTTCCAAATTAGCACTCTACCCTCTTGCAAGTTCTCTTTTTGACATCTTATCCTGCTGCTTGCGTGCCTTGGTAAGGTGGCCATGTGTCCTGCTTCTTATAGAGGGCGCCATTCTGTTGGAAGGGCTGTCTGGTACAAGCAAAGAACCCTAAGATTGGGCAAGCAAGAGGCTTAGGTGTTGCCCGTCATTTGTGAGCAATTCAGCAGCAGGTTAAGCCAAGAGACACACTAGTCACCTGCTCCCAGCCTTCCCAATGAAATGTGTTGCAATTTTATTGAAATTACAGGAATTGTTGCTAAAGTCGTAATTCCATACATAAATTGCCACATTTTGGTTTTATGCAAATATACTCCTATTTTTTTCCTCCATTTTTTCCGGACGTATTTATTTCTCTCCCTCCTCCCTCTCTCTCTCTCACTCACTCACACACAGAGTTTGTAAAGTGACAGGGCTAATAGGAAGGAGGTTGAGTGTTGTCTCAAGGGAATTTCTGAGCAATCAGTTGTTGGCTTTAAGTATGTAGTTGGCTTTAAGTATATAGTTTATGCCATTTACATTGCACTGCTTTCTGGCACTAACAGTGGTTTCTCTTAGGCCACAATGCTAGAGCTGGGAACAAGTCCCATCTGAGGAAACATAGTTAAGCCCAGAATCAGGCTGAAGTTCAACATGCATTATTACAGTCTTAATCCCGTTCATCCACCCAGCAGCTCTGTGAGGCAGTAAACAGGTCCAACTTGAACTGACACATCACAGATTAATTTTGCTCTTGAGTATCACCTGTCATGCAATTGTAAGCTCATGATTTTTTGAAATGAATGTGCGTGTGGGTACATGCATACGCATACAAACTGAAGAAAAAGACATTAATTTCATGAGACATTTTCGTCTTTTTAAAATAACAGCATTTATATGCCAAATGAAAAGCTTACAGTTTCTTAAGCAGCAGTGGTTCTTGAAAGGACAGGACAGGGCAGAGGGGCAAGGCAAAGCAAGCAACTTACCCAGAAATAGATTACTACCAAATAAAAATAAATATAAATTAACTTACTGTATGTGTTCTCCACAGTATTCTTCCAAGTTGCATCTCAGATATTCTGAGTCTAAGGATGAAGAGGTTTTACATACTGCAGTTATGTCTGTATTGGCATCCATTACATTCAAGAATTTTGAATAATAAAAATTAGCCTTTGGTTTATCAGCAAATTTCTGTGCTCTGCTTCCTGTTAAGACCTAATATACTAAGCCAGATTATTCCCCCCTTCATGCTAGTCCACAAATACGTACTGTCTGATTCTGCTTTCCTCTAAAAATGTTTTTTTTCCTTCGAAGGACTATGTTTTCTGTTCCTAGTCTTATGAAAAGTTGTGAATCAACATGATTTACCAGAACAGATAAAGCAAGCAATGTCTTTGCCTTATGTTCTACTTGCTAAAGCACTTCATGTGTGCTTCTCACACATAAGTTGTCACTCCCCTCTCATCGTGTTCAGCAGTGCCTTTGCAGTATCCGGTAGGTATTCTCATAGGCTGGCTTGTGCTGGTGGAGGAAGGTTTAGAAGTTGTAGATTGAAATAACTTCTCCAAAGTCTGTTGCAGCCAAATGCCCAACTAGCAGTTTTATGCTGCAGCATTTTATTGTAGAGCCACAATTGTGTTGCTCCTAATTCAGAATAATGGAGGAACACACAGACACGCAACACTCATTGGTGGTCATCAGCTAATAATTACTGGTAAATAGGAAGCTTGGGTGTGATGACATCAGGTTAATTAGCCAAGAAACCTTTGGGATCCAATCTTGGAAGCAAAGCAGGGTCAGCTCTGGTTAGTACTTAGATGGGGCACCACTAACAAATACCAGGCTATATTTCAGGGGAAGGAATACCTATGAGTATTCTTTGCCTTTAACCCTCCCCCTATGAAACTCATGGGATCTCTGTAAGTTGAGAGGTGACTTGAATGCTCATATATACACACACACGTGGTTTTGGTCACTTGACCTGCCCAATCATTTGACATAACATTGGGTATGGCTATTGTTGTTGTCCATGTCCCAGACAAAGATCTCTTTGAGGTCATGAGTGAAACACAAATTCATGCCTCTCCCCTGAAAAAGAAAATTACAGTGAACATGGGAGACATCACTGGCTGGCCACTTCTGGCAGCTTTCCTTGAGACTGTATAGCTTTTAATTCACATTACGCTGCTGTGTAGCTTTTAATTCACATTACACTGGTATAATTTTTATGTAGCAAGTGTTCTTAACTTCTGTTCCATATGTCTGTAGGTGGTCCATTGGTGAGTTTCAGGGGGTCTGTCAGTGGGACACAAGCCCATTGTGAATTTTCCTTTTTCATTTTCTTCCAGTTTCTGTGCAAATTGTGTGTCTGCATATGTGCCTTCAAGTCACCTGTCAGCTTATGGCAACCTCATGAGTTTTGTAGGCTTTCATATGTGTAAGTGCATATTTCTGGGAAGAGGTCTGTAACTGCCAAAAGGTTAAGAACTGTTGCTTTACTGATAGTGGGCAATATTGGTGAACTTTCCAGCAGACAACACTGGGCATCCTTCTAATGCTGTTTCTTTCTCGTGTCTTTCTTCATTGTTACTTTCAGTTGTGTTCGATTTAAAAACTGAACATTGTTAATAAGTAGTATTTATAAACACTCCTGCAGTTAGACTTGATAATTTAAAAAATATAATGTATCCAGGAGACTGTGTAAGCACATTATTTATATATATATATTTAAAAAACAACAACTTACAAACTTTTGTAGATTAATATATGGATTTGCTTTGTTCAGTAACATCTGTGGATATATGCAGCTTGAAGGAATATGTAGCTTCTCAAAATATTTTCATAGTATTTGGCTGCATCTGATGGTCAGATATAAATAAAAGCCCAGTGAGGTTTATGATAGTAAGAATGCATGATATTACAGGTGCTTTAAATTGCATTTAAGGAAGATCTGTGAAATCATTCTCTGATTTCAAGGCCCTCAGTCTCCAGTGAAGATGCCATAGGAGGAGGGCTGGATAATAAGACAGGGTGTGTTTCCCTGCGTGGTTGCGTGGTGCTGCCTGTAGAGAGGATATCCTTGTTTGTCTCTTTGTATTATGATTCATATCACCGTGGTTAAATCGCCTGATAGTGAGTGACTGCTGTTGGCTAAGCAGAGCCTTGTGCAAATAATGTGGAAGGCTGTGGGACCTCCCATTCTCCCTTTGATTATCTGTCTGTGCCAATAGCAGCAGAGAGCGTAAGAGAGGCCAGTGGTGTGACTGGAGCTCTGCCTCCCAGCTTGCGTGGTTAACACTGACAGATAACCTGGGAAGAAGCTCTCTTCCTCTCTGTGGCAAAAGCAGCACTCAGGAAAATTACTTGTTGTACACTACAAACCCCACATTTGAGAGGGATTCCTGGTGAAAGCACTTTTCTAAGTTTAAAAGGTACTGATTTGCAGAAAGGAAGTGAATAAACTTACTTTTATTCTTCCTTGCAGAATAAGTTGATTTAAATCACTGTGAGGATGGGGAAGCACTAATTTTACAGCTGGCCCTCCACATTCTCTAGGATTAGGGCACAGGACCCCCCTGCTAAAATGCAGTAGCCACATATATCAAAATGTTTGTGGGGGAGTCTGTGAGGGAGCAATCATGGTGGGGAGAGCAGGTACCCAGGGTCCAAACCAAGACAGAAAAAGGAGAAAGGGGTTGGGTCACCATGGTGGGCCTGTACTTCCTCTCTTTTGCCCATCTCCTTGCTTGGTTGTTTGTGGAGCATCAGGAGAGTGTTTGCAGTGCACAGAAATCAGGCTGCCATCTGGTGGAGGAAGAGGAGGACCAGAGGCAGGTTTTTAAAGGACTGCACAGGCTGATTGGAACCACCAAGAGGGAAGGTTCCTCTCAAAAGAAGCACTTGGGGGGGCAGGGGGAGAAACTTACCGTGAAAGTGAAATGCACAAATGTGGGGGACAACCGCGATCATTTTTTTTTATTTTAGCATTTGCATATTTCCTGAAGCAAGCATGCATTCTAAGTTGTTGCTCTAACTATTAGAACAAATTGGGTTGAAGTTAAATAGAGCTTTTGTGCAGCCTGAAATCATAATTCAAAATCTCTGGCCCTGAAGCCTGTTTTGCTTTTGTGCTGTAAAATTATGTCTGCTTAGAGACAGAATGTGTAAGTATGCAGGGATATTAAGAAAGATCACCTGCTTGTAGGCTAAGGCTTTGTCCTGTGCATGCTTACTTGGAAATAAACCCCCCACTGAGCAAAGTGGAACATATTTCTGATAAGCTTTGGTATAGGTTTAGAGTGCAGCAAAAGCTCTACAACTTTCCTGAAGCAACAAATGGTGCTTACTGAGGAAAAGTGAGTGGATATGTATGTAAAGTGGGGAGACTATCCTTGTTCATGTTCTCTGTTTGATAGAGACATAAATACTAATTCAGAATGGAACATATTGTTGGAGTTTGATTGTTGTGCATAAAATAGGAGTATAACTATAAAATCAGTCACATGGGCTCAGTGGATGATCTTGGTGACACACAAAAAAGACAAATATGTAACTGAAGTATAAATCGGTTTTTTGGGGGGAAAGTCATTTTGTATCCACTCTGCTTTATTGCTTACAAATACTATGAAAGAGCTCCAGGGGAACGTAAGCAAACTCTGTATCTTTACATTTTTGAAAAGGAATGAGATTTTTCACACAGTCTAAGCCAGTGGTTTTCAAACTTAGACTTCAGCTCTTATAAGTCTGTGCCATTGTGGTCAGTGTTCAGGAATTCTGGGAAGTGAAGTCTCAGACATCTAGAGAACCAAAGTCTAAGAACCATTGGTCTAAAGCTGCACTTTTAATTGTGCATTGTATCTTGTCACTAAGATCACTAAATGAATGGATTGGTTTCTCTAACTATTTTGTATATCTGTAATACGAAGTAGGGGGTGTAATTCTGTAGTCAAATACACTCAGTTGTTAATGGTGATAATAACAGCTTTTGGCAGTGTGGTGGTAGCTACTGTAGTGCATGAGAGAATGTTTCTGTATTCAGATATGCTTGGCTGCTAATGGGCATGACTGCTCACACAGCCTGTCTCTCTCCAGTGGTGGTGATGGTGATAGTGCAGTTCTACTTCTGTAGATTAGATAGATCTTCTCCTGCAATAATGTACATGGTCAGAAGAACCAATTCCTCTCATACTGAAGCACCACCACTGCCACCCCAGTTAAGTGGAGTTGGATAAATGTCTATGTCTCTGTCTCTGTGACCCACCTTTTTTTTGGCAGCTGTCAATCTGCTGGTGAGAGCTGCTCCGCAGAAACTTCTCTGAACCTGCTGCATACGTTATCTGACAGCTGTCTGGCAGTGATCCCCAACTTTATGCTCTCCTATATGTCTTTGACAACAACATACTTGGTCAGGCTGGCTGAAGGTAATGGGAGAGGTAGTCCAAGTCATTTGGAGGGCACAAGGTTGAAGGAAGAGCTGCTAGCTTTAACTTCATTACTTTTACTCCTTTGACAAATGTGCCAGATGAAACGACAAAATGATAAATGTGCTAGATTGGCTGAAACCTGCCTGGAAGTCAGGCCTCTGTTGGAATATCTTTCTGTAAGCACAACCAGGGTGAGTTACATATGGACTTCGAGATGATGGTGAACTTCCATTTTCTGGGATATCTTTTTTAAGCACAACCAGGGTGAGCTGCATATGGCCTTCCAGATGATGGTGAAGAACAGGTTGCTTACCTGTAACTGTGGTTCTTCGAGTGGTCATCTGTGCCCTCATACATTAGGAGCTTTCGCGCCTGCGCGGTAGCATTCGGAAGATTCTAGAGCTCGTTAGCTTTGGCGGGAACCCCTCCCCCATGCCGGTGCTGCGCATGCTCCTCCTGCCGACTAACGGTCTCTCCTCGGTTCTGGTCTGCCGAAGCAGATGGGACCTGAAAAAGAGGGAAAGGCAGGGCGGGGATGTATGAAGGCACAGATGACCACTGAAAGAACCACAGTTACAGGTAAGCAACCTGTTCTTCTTCTTCGTGGTCTCTGTGCCTCATACATTAGGAGACTGTGTAGCTTACCAGTAGGATGGTGGGTCAGGTCCCAGATCCTAGAGCACAGAAGACAGCACAGCACATCCAAACCGGGCATCTCTCCTGGAACGGCAGTCGAGCCTGTAGTGGCGCACGAAGGTCGACGTCTGGGACCGGGTCGCCACACGGCAGAGTTCCGACGGGTCGACGCCTCGCAGGAGGGCAGCAGATGTCGCCACGGCCCTGGTGGAGTGGGCGTGAAGCAGGTCTGGCGGAGGCTTCCTGGCAAGCTCGTACGCCAGGTGAATAGTCTGTACCACCCACTTAGAGAAGCGCTGGGTGGATACCTTGTGGCCTCTCCGGCGCCTGCCATAACAGACAAACAGGTGGAGTGTCTGTCTGTAGGCTGCAGTCTTGTCTTTGTAAAAGGCCGGTGCCCGACGCACATCAAGGGAGTGGAGGGACCGCTCCAGAGGTGTCGTCGGGTCCGGGTAGAAGGCCGGCAGGATGATGTCCTGGCTCAGATGGAAGCTGGACACCACCTTCGGCAGGAAGGAGATGTCAGGCCGAAGGACCACCTTGTCCCGATGAAAGACCAAGTATGGTTCATCGCACCGTAGCGCCGTCAACTCTCCCGCCCGCCTGGCAGAGGTGACGACCACTAGGAACGCGGTCTTCATCGCGAGCAGCCTGTCGTCCGACGTGGCCATGGGCTCAAAGGGCGGCCTCGTCAGCTGGGACAGCACCAATGACAGCGACCACGGCGGTAGTGGCGGTGATACTGGCGGGTAGAGGTGCTGCAGGCCCTTCCTGGCTGCGGTCAAGACGTTCCCGATGGCCGGGTTGTCTAGGGCGATATCCTCCAGGCACGGAGGGCCAACACCACCAGGTCCGGGTGCAACACCAGTCCGTCAGAGTGGGACAGCAGGTCCGGTACCGTGGGAAACCTGAGAGTCCTGCCCCGGGCGGCCTCGATCAGGGGTCCGAACCAGTGCTGCTTCAGCCAGTACGGTGCCACGAGGATCGCGTCCACCCGGTCCGCGATGATGTCTGCGATCACAAGGCCCAGGAGCGGGAACAGAGGGAAGGCGTAGATCAGCCCTTCGTCCCACGGAAACTGGAACGCGTTGCCGATGGTGCGGCGATCGTGGCCGGCCCTCGAGCAGAACAGGCAGCACTTCGCGTTCTGGCTGGTCGCGAAGAGGTCCATGGTCGGCTCGCCCTGTCAGTCCTGAAGCATCCGGAAGGCCTCGCCGGACAGGGACCACTCGTGGTGGGAAGCGGTGTCCCTGATGAGCACGTCCGCTGTGGTGTTCTCCTGCCTCGCCAGGTGAACCGCCACAGGGTGTATCCGGAGCAGGACGCACCAGTTCCAGAGTTCGAGGGCGATGCCCAGCAGCATGGTGGAGTGCGTCCCTCCTTGCCTGTTCACGTAGCAGACCGCCGTCGTGTTGTCAGTGAGGATCAACACCGTGTGGCCCATGACCAGGTGTCGGAACGCTCTCAGGGCCTTGTGGATCGCCAATAGCTCAAGAGAGTTGATGTGGAGGAACAGTTCGTCGTCCATCCACCAGCCTTGGACCCGGAGATCTCCGGTGTGCGCTCCCCAGCCGAAGAGCGAGGCATCCGTCGTTACCGTGACCGACAGCCTGGGTTCGCAGAACGGCATGCCTGACAGGAGGTTCCTGTACAACTGCCACCACAGGAGCGATCGGCGTACCTGCTGGGGCAGGTGGTACCGGCGGCGCTGGTCGTCCCTGAGTGGATCGAAGGCCCTGACGAACCAGTGCTGGAGCGGCCGAGCGCGTAACCTGGAGAGGTAGGTTACGGCGGTGGTCGAGGCCATGTAGCCGAGGAGTTGTTGGATCCTCCTCGCTGATACCGTCGAGGCATCGAAGGGAGCGGACGCCGCCCGACGAAGCGTCCGCACCCTCTCGTCTGGAGGAAGGCCCTCGCCGATACCGAGTCAAGGGTCGCCCCGATGAAGTCGAGAACCCGAGTGGGCTCGAGATGGGACTTCTTGGGGTTGACCCTGAGTCCAAGTTGAGTGAGAAGAGACAAAGTCCGATGAATGTCCCTGTACAGTTTCTGTCTGCAGCACGCCACCAATAGCCAATCGTCCAGGTAACGGTAGACGGAGACGCCCTTCGTCCGCAGGAAGGACACGACCGGAGCCATGCACTTGGTGAACACCCGCGGTGCGGTGGAAAGTCCGAACGGCGGCACCCGGTACTGGTAGCTGGTGCCATCGATCGCGAACCGAAGGTGTCTCCTGTGCTGCGGGCGGATCGAGATGTGGAAATAGGCATCTTTGAGGTCTATGGACGCAAACCAGTCCCCTCGGCAAAGGAAGGGGAGGATTGATGGCAGCGTGACTATCTTGAACCTCTTGGGGCGGATGTATTCGTTCACCCCTCGGAGGTCTAGGATGGGCCGCAGGAATCCGTCCGCCTTCGGCACCGTGAAGTACCTCGAGTAGAAGCCGGTGGTCTTGGCTGAAGGCGGGAGCCTCTCGATCGCTCCCTTCTCGAGGAGGGACTGGACCTCTCCCAGTAGAGCCGAGCTGGCCGGGGTGGAGTAGTAGACACCCTGTGGCGAAATAGCCTGGAACTCGATGGCGTACCCCAGGCGGACGATGGTAAGTACCCAGGAGTCTGCAGTGATCTCCCGCCAGCAGTCGAGGTGCCTGGCCAGGCTCGGGTGGTGAAACAGTTCTACCGGAAGGGCGAAGGATGGCACGGGTAGAATCCTGCGAAGGCCGTCAAAACCGGGACTTCACTCCGGAGGGCAACTTCTTGGACAATGAAGATGGGCGTCGTCTGGGAAACCTCCTCGAAGCCGAAGACGTCAACGGCCTCTACACGGTCGACTGCGGGGACCGCGGCTGGTACGCCAATGATGAGGAGGACCTTCTCCACATAGGCCTCGGCTGGAAAGAGCGGTGAGACTGGGCAGGTTGGTTAATACCCATCTTCTTCGCTGTCAGCCGGGCCTTGACGAGGTGATCCATGGCCTTGTCGGTGGAGGTGTGGAAGAGCCCTTCGCCGTCGAACGGAAGATCGTCAATCTGTCGACGGCTGTCCTCCTGAAGCCCAGAGGACCGGAGCCACGCGTGGCGTTGGAGGGCTACGGCACCAACCATCACCCTTGAGGTGGCGATTTGCTGTGTAGCCACCGCAACGGTCTCGCCAAAGATCTGTGTGGCTGAGGCGCATGACTCCTCCGGCAAGTCAGCAAGGAGTGGAGCGAGTCGGTCAAAGAGGTTCCGATGGTAGGCCGCGAGGCATGCCATCGTGTTCACCGTCCTGGCCACCAGGGACGATGCCGAATAGAACCTTCGGCCGAAGGCATCGAGCTTCCGTCCTTCACGGTCTGGAGGGGTGGTATGCGCTCGGTTGCCTCCTTTCGTTTGAGCCGATTCTACCACAATAGAGTTCGATACAGGATAATTGAAGAGGAACTCCGTGTTCTCCTTCTGGGTCCTGTAGAGATGCTCTAGCCTATGTGGGATAGGCTGTGCTGATGCCGTCTTCGCCCACGGCTGCTTCATCGCTTCCACCAGGGTTGGTAGGAACGGCAGCGGTGCGGTCGATGGTGGGCGGGCTTCCAAGTACTGGAAGACCGGGTCCTGGGCTTGTGGAGTAGGTTCGGTCACCTTTAGACCAAGGGCTGTGGCCATCCGGAGGAGGATCGCCGAAAACTGGCATACGTCCTCCGGTGCAGACTCTGGGCCTGGCTCCCCGAACCCCAGTGGTGGGGATTCGTGTGAAGAAGGGGTGGACTCAGCAGAGTCAGAGTCCGAGTCGTAAGAGTTGCTGGATGGTGATGGCGACCTCTCCACCTCCTTCTCCTCACCTGGCCTACGGGCCGGAGGTGCCAGGGTGACTGCTGGAACTGCAGGCTGCGTCGGTACCGGTGCGGCTGATGTCGTGGCCGGTATCTGAGTCACCTGCAGGGGCACGACCGCGGGCCTAGGGCGGTGTGCTGCCTGAGTGGTAGAAGTCGCAGCTACCGCCAGCTGGGCCACGGTGGGCTGTGGCGTCGGGCGGGTAGGTGTGGCCATTGTCCGCGGTGGTGGAGAAACAGCCCTGTAGCGGGGTGAGGGCTCCCGGGACCGACGGTGATTCGGTGAACGACGCAGCAGTGACCTCTCATAGCGGGGGTAGTGAGCCTCCCGCGGTGGCGAGCGAGACCGGAGACCTCTTGCTTTTCTATGTGCACAGATGTATGCAAGCACAATTCAGAGTGCTAGTGCTAACTTTTAAAGTAAAGTACATAGAGGACTTTTTTCTTCTGGATGCGTCTCCTTACTAGTTGAGACCATTTTCAGGGGCTATTTTCTAGGTGTTTCACCTTTAAAGTATGGACAATTGTGTAAATTATATGAATATATAAGGCAGAGCTGGATTTTCCTAAAAGGAAGGTGCTGCCTTCCACGTAAGTGGCTGCTAAAATAAAACATGTTTGATTCACAGTTTAGAGGCTCTGGTCAAGGATGGTGGGTTGTACGTTTTGGGAGATTCATCCCTCTTTCTAATGGTTAATGATGCTCCATTTTGTTTTGTAGCTGTGGATTCATGTGGAAGGAATGAGTTCCAGTGTGGGAATGGAGAATGCATCCCTTACAAATGGATTTGTGATGGCAAAGCTGAATGCCAAGATGGTTCTGATGAGTCGCTAGATGCCTGCAGTAAGTTAGCTAACCCTGACCAGCCCTCTTTTTTCTCTTGCTTCCTACCACAGAAGGCAACTGCATTCTCATGTTAGAGTACACTTCGAGTTTCTCCAGACACTTTCAAGACTGAAACTCTTTAGGGCTTCTTTGCACAATTCTGTAAATCATGCTCCAAGCTTACTATATGGTCTCTTACATATCTGCATGAAATTATAGATAGGAAGAGGGAGCATACCTTGATACTGATCAATTGATTGGAGGGCTTGCTGTCGGGTTGAAATGGTATATCTCAAAATAACGTGTGGACAGAACCACTGTCCCATCAATTTGCCTCATTTTAGTGTGGGACTACAATAGCACTGTTGGAAGGAAAAAAAAATACGTTAAAATGGGGAAATCGCTACATGCCTGTCAGCTAGAATTGAATATAATGGCTGTTAGTCACAGCTTGCATCACACCATGTCTCTGAGAATTCTGCACAGAATATTATGTGAGTGCTAGATACAATGTCATTTCTGCAAGTGTGAGAAGAGGCAGACTACATGCTATTGGCAACTGCATATTTGACCAGTTTTTAGGGACAGGTGTATCAATGTTAGTATCTTGCTCAAGAAACAACAGAATGTTTTTTTGGGCAGCAAATTATTTATAATAATAGTCTTTTTATGTGCCACAAGACTTTGTTTTGTAAGACAACTATCAAGAGGTCCTAACAATTGTGTCTCCTTTGATCAACTCTGTTCTCTTATCCAAGAATAAAAAGGAGGCAACAAAACTTAAGTCAACCTTTCCCCCTTCCTCTCTGCATCATTCTCTCCAGGTGATGTAGAACTGTAATTCCGTAGAAATCATCCAAGAACAAACACAGACTCTCTAACTAAATTCTGATGAAACTGAGATGAGACGGTATAGCAATGCTGAATGTGGTCTGTTTTTTTTCCCTTTAGAATCTGTTACCTGTGATCCAGGCCAGTTCAGCTGTGGTGGCCGGATAAATCGTTGCATCAGTATGAGCTGGCGATGTGATTCTGAATCTGATTGTGAAAATGGCTCCGATGAAGAAAACTGCCGTAAGTCAGGCTGAGGGCTTTGCAGATCATTGCTAAGTCAGAAAGCCTGTTGCATCTTTGGGTGGGTGGGGCAGGGATGCTGTTGGGCCAGAACCTTAGATTCTGCTCCTCTGGCCAAATTTGGAGTCCAGTATTCTTGTGGTGTAGCAACACTGGAATTTAGGTAATCTATTAATTCACTTGTACAAGACCAAATTACATTTAGCAGAATCAGCAATTTAAGAGGCAGCCTTGAGAGAGCAGCCGAGGTGACAGTTAATCTAAATGGAGAAATAGCAGAATTTTATTCCTTTATTTATTCCCCATGCTTTCAAATATATTAGTGGAAGCTTGCAATGCTTTTAAAGAGTTATTCTCAGGAAGCAGATTTTTGCTTATTTTGATTTGCTGTAGTTCACTGTAATAATTCTATTAATGCTGATTGTTAACCTCCTAATGCAGAGCTAGTCAAAGTGCAGCCCATTTTTGGCTCCCAGGGATAAAAACATTTTTACTCCAAAATGCACATTTTTAAAACCAGAAGTAAACTGAAAATTGTGACTGATACACTTGTCATTTTCTCTTTATAGCCCCGAAAACCTGTGCAGACAATCAATTCCAGTGCAAAAATGGGAATTGTATTACTTTAGAGTTTGTCTGTGATGAAGAACATGATTGTGAGGATGGGAGTGATGAAGAACACTGCTCTCCCCCAACCTGTAACCCTGAAATGTTTCACTGCAACAGCTCAGAGTGCATACCTAAACTCTGGGCCTGTGACAATGATGTGGACTGTAAGGATGGCTCAGATGAATCACCCGAACACTGTGGAAAGCGAGAGGTGACCAATCCTTGCTCTAAATTGGAGTTCCACTGCGGCAGTGGCGAGTGCATCCACCAGCGTTGGAAATGTGATGGTAGCTTAGACTGCAAGGACCGATCAGATGAGGCAAACTGTGGTAAGCTACAAGAAGTGTGGGCTGGAGGGTTACCTACATTCCCTATGGAAAGCGAGGTGGGAGGTTGTGATGGGTGTGTGTCCGGAATGTTCCTTATCAGAGAAGGGTTTTAAGTATTCAGATCCTTGCTCTGGGAGGTTTTTTGTACTGAAGAAAGGCAATAAAATGCGATAGTTGAAGCGTATAGCCCTTTGCATGCAGTTGGACTGCAACTCCCTGCGTTCACCACTTTGGCTTTGTTGGGTAGGGAGTTTGCAATTCAACATTATCTGAAGGTCTCCGTAATTCCTGCTTGTGTAATTGCTTAAAAGAAAACTGAGGCACACTTCCCAGAGATGCCTTAAGCCCAGTTGAGAGTCCCAGCTGGAGTAGACTCATTTCTCTAGTGGGATTTACGTAAGTGTTACTGTTCGGTAGTGGATCTACTCTATTTTGAAATACCACCCTTGTCAGATAGGTTCTTCTTCGTGGTCTCTGTGCCTCATACAATAGGAGCTTTCGCGCCCACGCAGTAGCGTTTGGAACATTTGAGAGCTCAGTAGTTTGGCAGGAACCCCTCCCCCATGCCAGTACTGCGCATGCTCAGCCCACCTAGGAGCGGTCACTCCTCAGTTCTTTCTTGTCCGCCGTTGCAAACAGAAGGTTCTTTCAGTAGCTTGCGCTATCTTGGCTTTTTCTTGGCTTTTTGATCAGTTTTCGGCTTTTAGACTACGGTTTTCGGATTGCGAATTGGCTTTGGTGTTTTGGCTTCTGGTTTTCGACCCGGTTTTCGGCTTGACAAACGGTTTTTTTGGATCTCAGACTGGTTTTTTCAATTTCGAACACCCGTTCTTCCCCCACTCTTCTCTGCTTACTGGCCTTAGTCTATGTCGGCGCTGTTCAAAAGCTGCGTCTCCTGTGGACGGAAGGTCGCGCTTTCGGACAAACACCGTGAGTGCCTTTTCTGTTTGGGCAAGGACAATAAGGTCCAGGCCTGTCCCGTGAGTAGGCAGATCACCCACCAGACCCTCTGCAACCACTCAGCAAGACTGAAGTCTTATTGTTGGGAGGAGTCCCTGTGTGCACAAGAACAGACTGAGGCCCATGGTGTCATGGCCGAAAAATCGGCTCGTGCCGTCCACTTTGTCGGTACCGGGCTCGGTACCAACCCTAAAGCTCCCGAGGATGCCAAAGGTATTGGCTTCTCCGGCTCGTGAGGATCCTGTGGACTCGCAGACGTTGACCTTCTCTAAGCTCCTAGCACCGGCACAGGAGAAGCGTCCTCTGACTCAGGACACCAGTAAAGAGAAGGAAAAGATGAAGATGAGGAAGGAAAAGAGACGCTCCCCTCAGAAGGAGACTCACCTCCCGACACCTCCACCCACTCAGCTCACTGGAGACCCAGAAGAGCATCCGGACGACCAAGAGGTCCTCGAGGTGTCTGATGTGGAGCAGACCATGGAGGTCCTGCCCTTGGAACCGCCCGAGTTGACGGCTGCGGTTACCCCACCGGGTCACCATCCATTGGTTGACCGCCGGGAGGAGGCTGTCGTCTGACAACAGCCCTTGCCTAGCCACAGGCCAGCCTCTAGACAGAGCGAGTCCCGCTCTCCTGACCAGAGAACCAGGCCTCCGTCCCCACAACATCGCAAGATGTGCCTGGAGAGAGCCTACTCTGGGGACTCCGTCTATACCTCCGCTTCCTATCTTGGTAGGTACAGCCAGGAGCACCTCTGGCACGAGTCCCCAGGGTTGTATTACTTATACTCCCCATTGTACGGGGACCGGTACCACCTGGACATACAGTACTGGTCACCACGACATTGGTCTCACTCGCTCTCCAGGGAAGCCCATTGCCCACACTATGAGGGGCTACCAAGCCGATCACCTGGCTGATCTATCTCGCCGCGTCACTGGAGGTCTAGGGAGCCCTCACCCTACTACAGGGCAGTGTCACCTCCCCCCGAGGACAACGTCAACAGCGACGCGTGCTGTGCCTCAAACCACCTTGGCGCAAGCGACGTGGGCGATGACGTCGACGATACAGGCCGTTCACCACCCTCGGCCCTTGGTGGTGCCCCTCCAAGTGACGTCGATCCCGACCACGACATCTGTCCTCGGTACCGGTGCAGTCTACTGCTCCGACGGTGACCCTGGCTCTCTCCGCCCGCAAACCATCTCAGGAGAGGACAACAGAAAGATCTCCGACTCCGTCTTCGAAGTCGTATGAGTCGGACTCTGACTCCGCGGACTTGATCCCATCATCCCACGAGTCGCCTCCGTTGGCGTTTGGAGAACTGGGACCAGAGTCAGCACCAGAGGACGTGCGGCAGTTCTCCATGATCCTCCTCCGCATGGCTACGGCCCTTGGCTTGAAGGTTGTGGAACTGGCCCCAGCGGCGCACAATCCCGACTTCCAATACCTGGAGACGCGCTCGCCATCCACTGCGCCGCTGCCTTTCCTGCCGACATTGCTGGATGCCATCAAGCAAGCTTGGGCAAAGCCGGCTTCAGCTCAGTCGAATCCACATCGGCTGGAGCATCTGTATAAGACAGAGAGGGTGGACACGGAGTTCCTCTTCAGTCATCCGGTCCTGAACTCCATCGTGGTTGAGTCAGCTCAAACCAAGGGTGGAAACAGAGCACACACGACCCTGCCAGACCGTGAAGGTTGTAAACTTGACGCCTTCAGCATTCTCCCTGGTCGCCAGGACCCTCAACACGATGGCTTGCCTTGCGGCATACCATCGGAACCTCCTGGACTGGCTCACCTCGCTGATCTGCTGGAGGAGTCCTGTGCTACTGCCACGCAGGTCTTCGGCGAGGCCGTTGCACTCGCTAACCAGCAGATCGCCTCTTCGAGGCACACCGTGGAAGCTACCTCAAGAGTGATAGTGGGCGCGGTTGCCCTTTGACATGCGTGGTTGCGTTCGTCGGGACTACAGGAGGACCGGTATCGGCTCCATACCATCGTGGTGGAGGTCCTCCTCCACATACCAGCTGTGCTCACCACGATCAACTGCGTCCCGGCTGTCCACTTCATCTGCCGCATGGAGACCTCTTTGAAGACGCCCATCTTCTTCCAAGAAGTCTTCGTCCAGGACGAAGTCTCGGTTTTGATGTGTTGCGCAGGTCTCCACCGACGCCAATCTTTACCCTCCCAGCAAACCTTCGAGATCAACCGAGCTTGGCCAGACACCTCGCTGAGTGGCAGAAAATCATTATAGACTCTTGGGTACTTACCATTGTCCGCCTGGACTACGCCATACAGTTCAACGATATTTCACCGCAAGGGGTCTGTTACTCCACCCCGGCCAGCTCGGTACTGCTGGAAGAGATCCAGTCCCTTCTACAAAAGGGAGCGATCAAGGAACTTCCGTCCTCAGCCAAGACCACTGGTTTCTTCTCAAGGTATTTCACCATACCGAAGATGGACGGAACCCTGTGGCCCATCCTAGATCTCAGAGGGGTGAACGACTACATCCACCCCAAGAGGTTCAAGATGGTCACGCTACCCTTGATCCTGCCTTTCCTTCGACAAGGGGACTGGTTCGCTTCCATCGATCTTTGGGACGCCTACTTCCACATCCCCATTCGCCTGCAGCACAGACGGTAACTGCGGTTCGCAGTTGACAGTACTTGCTACCAGTACCGGATCCTACCATTCAGCCTCTCGACCGCGCCACGGGTCTTCACCAAGTGCATGCCCCCTGTGGTGTCATTTCTGTGGATGAAAGGCGTCTCAATCTACTCCTACCTGGACGGTTAGCTCTTGGTGGCGTCCTGCCAACAAAAACTTTACGGGGACATACACCGGACTCTGACTTTTCTCACCCGGCTGGGACTACAGGTCAACCCGAAGAAGTCCCATCTCGAACCCACAAGGATTCTCGACTTTATTGGGGCGACCCTGGACGCTGTATCGGCAAGGGCGTACTTACCGCTGGACAGGGCGCAGATGCTTTGTCGGGCAGCGTCTGCTGTCTTCCATGCTCGGACGGTGACAGCCAGGAGAATCCAACAGCTCCTTGGCTACATGGCCTCGACAACCGCCGTGACCTACCTCTCCAGACTTCGTGCACGACCGCTTCAGCACTGGTTTGTCCAAGTCTTCGATCCACTCTGGGATGACCAGACACGCCGCTACCACCTTCCTCAACAAGTGCGCCACTCCCTGCTGTGGTGGCAGTCTTACAATCACCTCCTGTCGGGCATGCCTTTCCGGGAGCAAAACCCCAACGTCACAGTGATGACAGATGCCTCCCTCTTTGGCTGGGGAGCACACTGCAGCGACCTCAGAGTCTGCGGCCAGTGGATCGGTCACGAGACTGCCCTCCATATCAACGCCCTCGAGTTACTTGCCATCTCCAAAGCTCTGTGGGCGTTTCGTCACCTCATTACAGGCCGAACAGTGTTGATCTGGATGGACAACACAACGGCAGTCTGTTATATCAACAGGCAAGGAGGGACTCATTCAACCACCCTCCTCAACATAGCCCTTGATCTCTGGAACTGGTGCGTCTCACTTCGAATCCATCTGGTAGCAGTGCACCTGGCCAGGCAGGAAAAAACCACAGAGGATGCCCTCAGCAGGGACACCTCTTGCCACCACAAGTGGTCCCTCTCGAGCGAGGCGTTCCGGATGATACGAGACCTCTGGGGCGAGCTGACGATTGACCTCTTTGCCACCAGCCGGAACGCGAACTGCTGCCGGTACTGCTTGAGGGCCTGTTGGGGTCGCGACTCCATCGGTGACGCCTTCCAGTTCAAAGGGAATGAGGGATTCCTCTACGTGTTCCCTCCGTTTCCCCTCCTGGGTCGAGTGGTTTCCCAAGATCCTCACGGACCGAGCCAACGTCGTCCTCGTAGCCCCGTACTGGCCGAGGCAGCACTGTTCGGGGCCACCCGCGGTCAACTCCTCAGGCTTCTGTCCCACTCCAACGGTCTCATTCTCCACCCAGACCTGCCGCTCCTGGCCCTCCATGCCTGGTGGATATCGCCTTAGACGATCCCGTTCTTGGTAACGTCTTGACCGCGGCCAGGAAGGAGTTGACACGCTGCAACTATCATTACAAGTGGCAACGCTTTGTTTCCTTCGTCAAAGCACGAGGGAAGCCGGTATCACCTGTCAGCCTGCCTACCGTGCTCCACTTCCTTCTACACCTTCAAGAGCAGGGCTTAGCCTTCCCTTCCCTGAAGGTCTACCTTGCCGCGATCGTGGCGTACCAAACTCCACAGTCCCCATCAGTGGCTCTCTTCCGTGATGCGACCGTCAAGCAATTTATGAAGGGCTTGCACCACCTCTATCCACCTGTATCACCACCACTACCACCGTGATCGCTGTCGTTGGTGCTATCACAGTTGAAGAGACTGCCCTTCGAGTCCATGGCGACCGCAGATGACAGGCTGATCACCATGAAAACCGCCTTCTTGGTGGCTGTCACCTCAGCCAGGCGGGCGGGAGACTGACAGCCCTACGGTCTGATGAGGCGTATCTTGTGTTCCATAGGGACAAGGTGGTCCGTCGACCTGACATCTCTTTTTTGCCGAAGGTGGTGTCTAACTTCCATCTCAGTCGAGACATCATCTTGCCAACCTTTTACCTGGACCTGTCTACACCCTTGGAGCAATCCCTCCACTCCCTTGATGTTCGTCAGGCCTTGGCCTTCTACACGGACAGGACTGCCTCTTTCCGACAGACCTCTTTGTGTGCTATGGCAGGCGTCGAAGAGGCCACAAAGTATCCACCCAGCGTTTCTCAAAGTGGGTGACCCAGACTATCCAGCTGGCGTACGAGCTGGCCAAGCAGCCTCTGCCAGAATTGCTCTGGGCTCATTCCACCAGAGCCGTGGCAACATCGGCAGCCCTCCTGCGAGGAGTCGACCTGCAGGAACTCTGCTGTGTGGCGGCCTGGTCCCAGCCATCGACCTTCATGCGCCACTACAGACTGGACTGCCAGTCCCTTAGAGACTCCTGTTTTGGACGTGCAGTGCTGGCTTCCGTTCTTTAGGACCTGACCCACCATCCAACCAGTAAGCTACACAGTCTCCTAGCGTGTGAGGCACAGAGACCACGAAGAAGAAGAACAGGTTGCTTACCTTTAACTGTGGTTCTTTGAGTGGTTGTCTGTGCCCTCTCACACACCTGCCCAGCCATCCCCTCTGTTTCAGGTCCCTTATCGGTGGACTACAGAACTGAGGAGTGACCGTTGCTCGGCGGGCTGAGCATGCTCAGTACGGGCATGGGGGAGGGGTTCCCGCCAAGCTACTAAGCTCTAGAATCTTCCGAACACTACCGCGCATGCGTGAAAGCTCCTAGTGCAGTGGTTCTCAACCTGTGGGTCCCCAGATGTTTTTGGACTTCAGCTCCCAGAAGCCCTGAGCATTGACCATAGTGGCTGGGGCTTTTGGGAGCTGAAGTCCACAAACATCTGGGGACCCACAGGTTGAGAACCACTGTCCTAGTGTATGAGGACACAGATGACCACTCAAAGAACCACAGTAACAGGTAAGCAACCTGTTCTTCCTCTTGCTGGTGACAGCTTTGCAGTGGCCAAAGAGAAATTCCCTTTGGCTCTTAGTGTATGAATAGTGTGGTAGTTGCACTTGTAGCTTTCTGTTTGCTACATAGCATAGGAAGGGCCATTGGTTAACAAGCTGAAGTATATGTTCCCCCCATGAGCAACACTACCCTGC
The DNA here is from genome assembly GCA_948472985.1 of Iguana delicatissima. Taxonomy (NCBI): domain Eukaryota; kingdom Metazoa; phylum Chordata; class Lepidosauria; order Squamata; family Iguanidae; genus Iguana; species Iguana delicatissima. Next base: position 225,848 of record CAOKZL010001168.1, on the reverse strand, counting down.
TGTGACCTCGTAATACATGAAGCCTCACATTTCATGGAGGCGGTTGACCTTGTGGTCATTTCTGTCCCTAAAAATCTTTGCTTTCTGTCTAGCTAAAGTCACATGCCGGCCAGATCAGTTTCAGTGCGATGATGGTACTTGCATCCATGGGAGCTTGCAGTGCAACAAGGAAAACGATTGCAAAGACATGAGTGATGAAGTTGGCTGTGTCAATGGTGAGGGTTGCTTCCTGGTCTTATGGGTTTGGGGTGAGAAATGCAAGTGAGGATGGAAGTTCACTGGGATTGTAACCCAAGCTTTACAGGGCAGAGAGGTTATTGTACCCTACTTGTGTATTGGGATCACATAGGATCTTCTGTAAGGTCTGTCACTGAGAAAAACGCATTATAGGCAAGCATTGTGGTAGATCCATGGCCCTCCCAAATGGTACAGCTGCTGCCAACTTGATATGTTTTTATTTTATTTTTGGTGCAGGCATTTAAAAGTAACTTTGTTCATTTGGCTGGTTATACCTCTGTTTTTTTGTCTTTGTTGTTTTTGTAATGCTTGTTTGTTTTTTAAATCTTGTCCCCCAGTCTGAGATCCCTTGTTTACTGAGAGTGTTTTAGAATTCAGGCTTTTCTTAAAGAGATAGATGCAGAGCAGGCTGATGGACAATGTACCTGCCTTGCCTTGTCCAACTACTTTCTTAGCCTATGCTGTCTAACCCCATAGCAGCCTTTTCAATATAGGAATATGAGAAATGTAATCCCAAAGGCTACTGTGAGTTAAAACAATGCTCTCTTACATTTGCGACAGTGACAACCTGCAAAGGGCCAAACATATTTAAATGCCGTTCTGGGGAATGTATCACTATGGACAAAGTCTGCAATGGCGTGAAAGACTGCAGGGACTGGTCCGACGAGCCCCTCAAGGAGTGCCGTAAGAAGTTATAATTACGTTTTAGCTACAGTGTAGTATTGTGTAGTCCAGTGTTACCATTGTATACTGCCTGGCTATGTATTGGGTAGAATGAGTGATGTACCAGATTACAGTAGCTTGCAATAGACTTCCCACTGCTTCTTGTGCTTCTACCACTGTGTGAGTCACTCTCACCATGAAAGAAGATAAAATTCAAGTTAAATTCATGTTTACATCAAAATTACACTTCAGTTATTTTAAAACTAATTAATGGATTCTATTCTCAGTAATATTCAAGGAAATTAAATATACATACAATGCATTTGTTGTATGCAGTCCTTTATAAACAGCCATGTTTTAGCTGAAAGGGCAGGGCTAACCTCATTTGGAAAGACATGCTACAGGACTGGTGTCACAGCTGAGAAAGCCCTAATTCGCTTATAGTCACCTGCTGCTAGGCTCGAAAGGTGAAATGGAAATTGTTTTAAGGGCCAGACTCTCTGGTCAGTTTCAGAGGAATTTTACTCAGTTGTATTGCCAAGTAGATTACCATGGAAGTAAGGGTAGGCTTGTAGGATAATGGATTAAAAAGTGAACTGTGTACTTCAAGATCCCTGGCACAAATTTATCTGTCTTCCTGGCTATACAGAAAGAGCCTGTGGATCTTCTTGCTTGAGCAGAGCTTTTCCACTTCAGTAACTCTATAGTGAAATACCTAAACAGCCATTATGAAGGGAACACTTATGCTTTCCCAGCAGTTTTTAAGTCTGTTGGAAGAGCCAGCTGTAGCTCTCAAAGAACACCCATTTTGAATAACTATGTGTCTGCTTCTGCCACTTCATGTATTTGTTTTTATCTGAAAGATTTATGAGTTTTCCAAGTTGATGCTGAGCAGAACTTAAACCCACAAAATATAACAATTTACAAAACCAATAAAAGGTCATTGGAAGTGATATCTCAGAGGATAGTGCCATAATATATTCTATTTTTTTTAATCCCCTTGCAGGAACTAATGAATGTTTAGCCAACAAAGGTGGTTGTTCCCACATATGCAATGACCTCAAAATTGGATATGAGTGCTTATGTCCTGAAGGCTTCCAGCTGATTGACCAAAGAAAATGTGAAGGTAAACAGTTGGACTGTTCTTTCTCTTTCTGCAGAATGTCTCTTTCTTACTCAATGTATCTCAAATGATTTTGCCTCTTCATCTTGTTGGAGATTAATAGAAGATGAGAATTAAGGTTTGAGCATGGAAAATTTACTTTTTTGGACTACAGCTTCCAGAATCCAAGTGACTGTGCTGGTGGGATGATTCTGGGGGTTGTCTAAAATATAATTTTTCCAAGCTTAGGTGAGTTAAGTGGGTAACAATAGTTGAGTCCCATAGTTTGTTGGTTGGTTGGTTGGTTGATTTAATTTATCTCTCACTTTTCTTTTACAGTACTCGAGGTGACTCACAATATGAATTAAAACAAAATACAATAAATAATGGCTAATATGTTTTTTTTAAAAAATTAAATAGTCAGAAGTATTACATTCACATCTCAACTTTTGCAAGGGTTCAGGACACAGACCCCCACAAACAAACAAACGAACCAAAAAAACCACAAGTACCCCCCAAGCTAGCACTCCCCCTCCCATTCCCTTCCAGGGCTCCCCCACCGCATTTGCTTGTGTTTCACCCAGGCACACAGGCTTCCAAGTACCCAGATGGTAGGCAAGTAAAATGGGAGGAGGCAGCAACAAGCCCAGAGAAGGCAGGCTGGTGGGGATGCCCCTTGCCCTTCACTTGACTTTTGCCGAGGTCTGTGGAAGAAAGACATACGTGCCCAGGGAAAAGGCAGTGGAATGGGAGAGGGAGAGTGGGGGAGACAGGTGGGCGCCTCATGAATAATTATGTTCATGAAGACCAAGCCCACATTGTGGAGACAGGACTGTAACTTAAAACAGTTCATAAGGGCTGCTAAAATGAAAAAAAATAAAATAATGCAGCGTTCTCCAGTTAAGAGACCTGTATTTGACTGTTAACATTCAGTGTCCTGGGTGAGCAGAAAGAAGACAAGTGAGGCCAACCTAGCTTCCTGTGGGAGGGAATTCATTGATCTGGGAGCAGCTGCCAAGAAGGCTCTTTCCTGTGTCGTCATGTATGTGTCTGATGGTAGAGGCAGTGTCGGTGTGGTGTAATGATTTTGAGTTTTGGGCTGCAGTTCTGGAGGTGAAGATTCAGATCCCCACTTGGTCATAGTTAACTACTCAGTGACTTTAGGCAAGTCACATTCTCTCAACTGCAGAGGAAGGCAGAGGCAACCAATCCCTTACCCTGGTCCTCCATTATATCACTGGTAGTGGTTAGTACACAAAAATTCAGTGTGTGGTATGGCAAACCCAAGATGAGGCTGTTTCTGTCTCCTCTTTGTTTGATGTGGTGTAGTGGGAGCTGCGTACACTAACAAATTGCATGTCATCCTGGTTCCACAGAACAGCTTTGTTGCACCATAAAGACCTATTTATGTTTTAATCAGGTGTTTATTTTCATTTGGCTTTGCAGATATCAATGAGTGTCTCAATCCTGATACTTGTAGCCAAAGCTGTGTGAACTTGGAAGGAAGCTATAAGTGTGAATGTAAAGAAGGCTATCAGATTGATCCTGCAACAAAGACCTGCAAAGCAATTGGTAAACCCAAGTTAACTTCTGCATTATGGTAGAAATTCAACCATTTCAAGTTGAGGAGAATTAAAAGAGTTAGAAAAAAAGCTTGAGTTTCAACAGTGTTGGTGCACTGTGCACGTCAGTACCAGGTAGAACACATCAATCTGAGAGAGATTTCATGTTCTTTTCTACAGTGTTAGAAGAGCTGCAGCAGCTTATTTGACCCCTGTCTATTGTACTCCTGACTATTACAGTTTATTCTACTTCTGACATCCACACATCTTACTTTTGGGGTTTCTTTACTTCATGTAAATAATTGGTACTTAAATTTATTTATATCCTTTCCCTGTGGTCCTGCCTATTAAATAGTGAGCTGCTGTTTGCAAATCCTGTTGCAGAAAGACACGTGTGTGTGGGGGGGGGGTAGGAATTTCCCAAGTTTTAGTCCTAGCTCTGTTACTCATGAGAAGGCCAGTCTTTAACATTCTAAATTCAGGATCTCATCTGTTCAGCTGAGTATAAATAAATAAATACTGTTCATGATCGTTTACTGCATAAGCTAATGATAATGTTTAACAACACAGAGACAATAAACTTAGTAGGCCTTCTTCCACAAATTTGTTTCAAAATAAGAGATGTGTTCTGATGCAAAATATTTGTCAGTGGTGTAATGGAATGTCACAAAACTCTGCAAATCTGTTATTTAAAGTCAGTACTTCCAAAACTATAAATTTTTAAAAAAGCATCTAATCATTAATAGCCTGGCAAGGGTCCGTGCAGGTAATGATTCTAAACACCTGAAGGACCAAAATTGCTTCACTTGTCCTACATATAAAACTTTAAAAAGAGCAAGATAAATTGTTCCTTTCAGACACTGTTACAAGCAGCCGTCTTAAGTGTTTTCATTGATGCTGTTAATATGTTTTATAGAATGAAACCTACTGGTTTTTAAAATTTGGGTAGTATTGTAGGTTACTATTAGCATATGTAATAAAGAATTGCTTACACTAATATTGCTCCTCTACCCCAGTTTTGATTTGGCAAAATAACATTTTGTTAAAAAAAAAATCAATGTCTTTTGTTTTTATTCTCAGCGAGTGTAAGCCACCAATTCTTGATGGCAGGTGACAGCATGCCCTTGAAGTTAAAATATTACCTTTAAGATTATACTGTATTACTTTTACCTTGAAGTATGCTAACTATCTTGATTTTAATTATTTCAAGTTTTTGAAAGTAACTTGATTATTATTAGTTAATAACTTCTCATTTATTATGTGCAATTAGAGTTTTCTACCTAAGCTTGTGCCCTTCCTGTGTAGTTTCTTTTTTTTTTTAATGTGGATTAATTGTATTGATTTAAATCTTGGAGGTTGCATCTCTGAGGACTAAAATTAGTCAACTGTGGCTTCTAAACTGTGGACTTCTCTCTTGTTTTTTAGACTGGAAGGTCAGGTTTTCCAGACTTTGAACTGAACTCTGCTTGTGTATTTAGGATGTCACACTAAAGGCCATAGAGATCTCAGTTTGCCTCTCTTTCCTCTTTTGCTAGGCACAGTTGCGTACCTCTTCTTTACCAATCACCATGAGGTCAGGAAGATGACTCTGGACCACAGCGAATATACTAGTCTGATCCCCAAGCTGAAAAATGTAGTGGCCCTGGATATGGAAGTTGCCAACAACAAAATCTACTGGTCTGACAGCTCTCAGAAAAAAATATTTAGGTAAATATAGAGTATGGGGCTTCTCTAAGTTGGCAGGTACCCTATGGTGGGAAATTAACAACTCCTTCTTGAATTGCAGAGACAGAAGTGGGTGAAAATGGCTGCTATTTGCCCACCAATCTTGCAGCCACAGAGCAGACTTCATTCATTTTCAGAGGGCTTTCTCTGTTTTGTCTGTTTTTCTCATAGCACCCCCATAGATACAGCTCACAACCACTCCCACCATATCACTGTGATTGACAGTGGCATCCGATACCCAGATGGCCTAGCTGTTGATTGGATACACAACAACATTTACTGGACTGACTCTGGCCCCGGCACTATCTCTGTGGCCAGCAGTGAAGGCACCAAGAGGAAAACATTGATCAAGGAAGTTGGCGCTAAGCCACGTGCGATTGTGGTGGATCCAGTTCATGGGTATGTGAGCTTTGGAAGTGTGATTAAAGAGGCTGAAATTTGTGAGAAATGATGTGCTGTTTTTGAGAAAGCTGTGTTATAGAAGAAGACAGAAGCAAGTTTTGAATGTTAGTTTTTGAAAGCAGTTTGTTCAAACTCATTGCAGACCTGCTACACCTTGAGTAATGTGTTGATAGTAGTAATCCATCCATCTACCCATCCTTTTTTGAAAGAGAAAAAACATCTTCTAAAAAAGCAAGAAATCATCTAACACCATCAAGAAAAACCTGTTAAAATGCTCTGAGAAATAATTTTTAGTGCCCTGGAAGTAATAAAAAATAATAAATGTGCCTTATTTTGTACATGGAAAATTATGTCACCACAAATTACATTTTGAAGAAGAGCTGCACTTATACTCTAGTACAAAGCTTTCCAAACTTTTCATGTTGGTGACTTTTTAGACATGCATCATTTAGAGAAGCAGTAATTCAGTAAGTGGAGTATGGGCAGGTACTAGAGCAGAGCTTTGCAAACCAGCCGAGCCTGGCCCACCACTGTTGCCCAGCATGGTGGCAGTGGCAGAGAGACAGGCAGCACCACCCCCTGGGCCTAGCCCTGTGCCACCCTCATGGGGTTCTTCCTCAGCCTGGGGTAGTAGAAGAGGCAGCTCCTCCACCCATTACGTTTGTGTGACACACCTACACACTGCAACTGACACACTAAATTGTTGCGACACACAGTTTGCAAAGCTCTGCTCTAGTACCTGCCCATATTCCAAAGTAACATGTTACAGGTCAGATCTTCTCAGCACTGAGAACAAGGCTGGGCTTAAAGGAGTGGAACCTCAGCAGAGGACAAACAACATGAATTGTTAGGCAGACCAAAACCATTCAAGGCAGAACACCTGTTCAGTTTGCAGAAGATCCTGGGTTGACTCACGGGCATCTCCAGCTAGACTGTACTGAGCTAGTGGGGGCCAGTGATATAACTTGATAAAAGATAGCTTCCTGTGGTAGCTCTGTTTGATCTGACAGAGCTTTTTTAAAGAACACTTTTGTTTTTAAACAGCTAAGTCTGTCTACTGTTTTCTTTTAAATCAAAACTGTAGAACCTTTAATCCTCCAGATATTTTGGATTGTGGCTCCCATAATCTCTTACTGTTAGCCATGCTGCATGGGGCTCGTGGGAGTTACAGGCCAGAGTTTTCCTACTTCGACGGTGTGTTGTAGGCATATGTGGAAAGAGGAGCATACCCCTGGAGGCGAGAGTTGCCAATAGGGGTGCTTGGTAGGTGTGACATCCGTTGAAGGAAGGGGCATGGGGTTAGCTGGTCTAAACCTAACACTCTCTTTGTCTTTTTGTGTCTCTCCTTTCCCTTGCCCTGTTAGGTTTATGTACTGGACTGACTGGGGCATGTCTGCTAAAATTGCCAAAAGTGGTTTGAATGGAGTGGACAGCTTTCCCTTGGTGACAGAAGGCATTCAGTGGCCTAATGGAATAACGCTTGGTACGTCCTATGTAGCTGTGGAGAATCTCTTAGTAAGAATAGGCTAGAAAAGTTGGGCAGCTTCAGTGGCTCATGGGAGCAATTTTGCATTACCCCCATTGGTTCCCACTGTAAGCTAGACCCTTCCCTCATGCTGCCACTCATTGCACACAAACTGAAGCAACTAGATCTACATTTAGTTGCTAAAACAGGGTGCTTAGGGAATGGGTCACTTGTTTTAGACTGAAATACCACTTCTTGCAGGCTTTGATTCTAGTCTAAAACACCATGAGCGCTCTATGCACACCTTGTTTTAGCAGCAAATGATGTTTGTTTTCTCTGCCACCAAATTCAAAAGCTGCAATTTGCCCTTTCTTGTGATAGGAAGAGGGCAGTTGGGAGAGTCAGGAAATGCAAAAATAGCTTTGCAGTGCTGCATGCAGTCTCAGGGCTGATTTTGCCCAGCAGTTTATGAATCTGAACACTTGAAATAGACACTCCAACAATAAAAGCATAATTTGGAACCTTTGCTTTTTTAAAAGTAGTTTCATTGCTCATTACTATTGCCAAAGTCATTGATTTCCTTTAACAATTTATTGGGGAGTGTATCAAAAGAAAAGATGCTTATTGGATCCACTTGCAAAAACAGATCTTAAAGATCACCAGGACTCGTTGGGTGTCTGAGCTCATGTGTTCCCACTTTGATGGTAGAGTTTTCCACAGTGGCAAGGAATCAGATGTAGCTCTTGGAGTCTGCTAGGGTGTTTCATCAGGCAAACAGATTGAACACATCATTTTGGAAACTTGCTGCACCCTGCAGAAGTGTGGTAGTTATGTCTAAAGTAAAATAGGGATTTAACGTGTAGAATCTTGATCTGAAATTGGTGACCATTCTTTGGAACTTCTGGCTCAGTTTGAAAATTGCTCCCTGAACCTGAACAGCACGGGATCCAGGGATAAATTCATGAAATATTCATTGTTCTTCATTCTCAAATCTCATATTGCTTGGCTAGTTTCTGTGCCTATACACAGAAAGATGTGATTTCCTGTCTCTGTGTGACTTCTGATACCTGCTTTCTTTGCTAGACTTGGCCAACCAGCGCCTCTACTGGGTTGACTCTAAGTACCACTCCATCTCCAGCATTGATGTGGATGGGGCAAACAGGAAGACCATCCTTGTGGACGAGGAGAATTTGGCTCACCCTTTTGCTGTCACGGTCTTTGAGGTGAGGCATGATGTGCCTGAATGCATTGGGGAATGCGTGTAGTCAAGAGGTGCAGCTTCAGGCTATGCCTGCTGAGAGGCTGAATGAGCTTTGCTTCTGGTTTTCCCCTGGATTTTTTTTTGTGTTTTTTTTGTGTTTTTTTGTTTTTGTTTTGTCAAAAACTCCCCACCACAGCAAAGCAATTGCTCAGCCATCATTGCTCCCTTTCTTCAAAGTGTGTATTCTCTTTGTACACTTCTTATGAGAGGAAACTTGAGTCCTGGGTAGTTCAGAACAGTACCGGATCTGCTGGCTGCTGGCTCTGTTTATTTGCCCAGAGTAGACTGAGTACAATTCTCCCTCCGCATTTGTAGGTTTGACCTTCATCAATTTGATTATTTGCAAGTGCACGTGCCTCCCCACTTCTCCTCCCCCCATTCCTATGCATTTTACCCCTGTGTGGAGAACTCATGCCGAGAAAAACAGAAGAGAGCAAAGGAAGGCTTGGAGGAGTTTTCACACTGGAGTAGAATGCATAGGAATGGCAGGGGGAGCTCCGGAGGGGAAAGGAAGACTCAAGCAAATGTTTCCCACTCCTCATTCCCTTCCATTTTTCATGGGAAGGAGAAGGGACAAGCTCCGGAGGAGGAATGGAAGGCTTGCACGAGCCTTACCCCCCCGCATTTCTTTCTGTTTTGTATGGGAACAAGGAAGGGGGAAGCCCCAGAAGGGAGTGGGGGGAGCCAGGGGCTATTTACTTTTTTTTCAACTTTTGAAAGGGTCCTGCACCCTGAACTTTTGCAAAAGTGGAGGGGCCACTGTAATGTGATGTATGTATTTCTGGAGTGGCTCAAGTGATAAGCAACATTCTAATTCCTCTCAAATATTGAATTGTCACCCAGGATAAAGTATTCTGGACAGATGTCATGAACGAAGCTATTTTCAGTGCCAACCGCTTGACAGGCTCAGGTATCATCAAGGTGGCACAGGACCTGTTTTCGCCAGAGGGTTTGGCTGTTTTCCACTCCGTGCGTCAACCAAAAGGTATCTGTTCATCTGCCTTGTTCTGATGCATATATATGGGCATATTTCCCTTTTCTCTGTTTCATGGTTTTCCTCTTCCGTACAGTGCGTTTTGTTTGTAAGTCTGAAGGTGGAGCCTGTGTTTTGATTTGTAAAAAAAAAAATGTACAGGAAGTATACATCTGTTAGAAAAAACTGACTGTTTTATAAATTGTAAGCATTCAACTTTTTTGCTTACCTGTGAAAATTTCAAAAATTTCCTTCTCAAACTCGTTGCTCATTTACCTTCCTTTACAGGTGTGAATTGGTGTGAAAGGAACGGCATCCCTAATGGAGGCTGCCAGTATCTATGCCTTCCCGCCCCACAAATCAGTCCCCACTCTGCCAAGTACACCTGTGCCTGTCCTGATGGCATGTTCCTCGCCACAGACATGAGAAGCTGCACAACAGGTACAGAGGCAAAATGGGCATTGCTAACAGGGACCAGGTGGCGCCAGGTTTTGTGGAATGAGAAGGGGGTGAGAAGGAGTATTTGGGTGTGAAAGGGAAGATGTGTACCTCACCCACCATTTCTGCAAAATCAGGAGGTATGGTCACTATGACTGCAGCACAGATATGCTCTCTTGTCCACTGCACAGATCCTATTGCCCCTGTTACGGAAGCTTCTGCCGTCTCTACCTCTCTGCCATCCACCACAACGACCAGTTCTTTGGTGTGGCCCCTCTCGACACCTGGGGCTCCAAGAGTGAGACCTGAACCTGTCACTGTCTCTACTGTGCCAAACAAACATCTCACTGGAATCCCTGAACACACCACTCCTGAAATGGTCACCCTTTCCCAGCAAGGTATTGGAGACTTGTATTTCAGCAAGTTGCTCTTAGCGTGGCCTTTCAGATTCTTGTCCTGCAAGACTTCAAAATTTCTTCACCTTTTTGGAAACTTTATTTAATGGATTATACCAGTAGCTGAGACTCAAGTGATTTTTTATTTTACTTGTTGAGTCCTTTTGCCTGCTAACATTCTGGAAGCAAATAATGTTGGATGTCTGTCTGTGATTTAGTTCATGCCAAGAGAGCCAGCAAGGTGTAGTGGTTTGATCATTGGACTATAACTCAGGAGACCAGAGTTTGAATCCCCACTCAACTGTGGAAATCTCCTGGGTGACCTTGGGCAAGTCACACTTTCTCAGCCTCAGAGAAGGGCAAAGGCAAACCCCCTGTGAACAAACCTTGACAGGAAAGCCCTGTGATAGGGTCACCCTTGGATCAGCATAAGTCAGAAATGAAAGTGCACAACAGTAACAATAACAAAGTGTTTTTACAATGTGATGGTTACTATCTGTCTCGCTATCCTGGAAAAGCTCCTTTTTTGGAGTTTAACTCCCAGAATGCCTCAAACAATATGGTCAGTGGCCAAGTCAGCTGGAGACATTTCTGAAAGCTGCAGTCTTAAAAACGTAACTTTTTCAAGCTATTGGGGAAAAAACCAACTTTTGCACTGTGGAAATACCTCAGCTTAGTGACATCTTATGGTTCTCTATTATAATGTACCTTAATTCTTTGCATACATTTTGTAGTAGGCAAGATTTTAGACTTTGAACTTTTGTAACTAAGTAGTCTCAGCTTTCATCTAATCCTAAAATGGAGGAAGTTGGTGTGGACAAGGGTTAAAATGTGTTTTAGGCTTAGCTTGAAAGGAAACCATTTCAAGAAGTAGAGCAGTTCATACTTTTCTTCTCCCTCCCGCCCAAATCTGCATATTTTGAAAGAGTTTCATTTAGTATTTTGTGTCTTCTCAGCTCAAAATGGGATCGCTGCAGAAACAGATGGAGCAAAACAGAGGGGTCCACCAGCACTTTCTGTTGTCCTGCCGTTAGGTAAGATCTGAGCTCTTTTTTCAGAGCAGCTTTATTTGGCATGGGGTTGGGTTTTCCACCATCCTACAATAAATTGTTTCTGCTAATGGCAGTAGCCAAAATTAGCATTTATGCTCAAGGTACCCTTGAGCTGAACCTCCTTACTACAGTCAGCCCTCCACAGTCAGTAGGCTTGGGGGCACAGGACCCCCCAAAAATGGAAAAAACCACAAATATCAAAATGTAGGTATGTGTCCATAGAAGGGGTGCCAAGGCATGGTGGAGAGAATGGACCCCCAAGGTTCAAACCAGGTAAGGAGAAGGAAAGGGAGTGGAGCATCATGGTGGCCTTGCATTTCCTCGTTCTTGTCCATCTTCTTCTGTGTGTGTGCGTGGAGGCATTTGGAGAGCATTTGTGGTGCTGCGAAATTGGGCTGCAAGCCATCCTTAACTGCCCAAGCAGTGACTGGTAGAAGAGGAGGAGGAGGATCACAGGCAGGTCTTTAAAGAGCTGTGAGGCCTGATGTTCCCCAGAAAGAAGCACTTGAGATTGCAGGGGGAAGGTTGGAGAAACTCTTTAAGTAATCAAATCTGTAAAAGTCAAGCCCACAAACATGGAGAGCCAACAGTAGTATAGTTCCATTAGCCACACTGTGTTTTACTAGTTTTTATTCTGCATTATTCACTGAGTAGCAGTTCACAGTTTTCTTAATTGTATAGCATATTCTATGCTCTTCTAAGCTGTTATGATCGTTCAGTTAAATAACGAGTCTTCTGGGCTTGCTTTTTTCAGTCCTGATTTGCTTAGTCTCGTTTGGGGCTTTCCTTGTGTGGAAGAACTGGCGACTCAAGAACACCAACAGTATCAACTTTGACAACCCTGTCTATCAGAAGACAACAGAGGATGAGATTCACATTTGTCGGAGTCAGGAAGGATATACATATCCATCAGTAAGCTAACATTTAAAAGCTGAGGGAATCCTGATTTCTTAGTGTGGGTTGTGGATGGCACTGGACGGTGTTTCTGGGTACCTCCCAATAGACTTTGGTTCCTATTATTCTAATTATACTGAAGAACCCAGCTCATACTTGCCTGGGGGATTATTTTGACCCTTCCTTGGTATCCAGGGTAGAGCACCTTCAGTAAAGTCTTGTGCAAAAGCTGTCTGTGTATCTGTGTGCATTTGTGTTCCCATGGCTTGCATGCATTCGGAATATAATGAACTGTCAGTTTTATGGAATTTAGAAGCACCGTTTCCATATACTGAGGAGTACTGAGTAAGTGAAGCAGTACTCTGCTGAGCCTAGATTGTTTTCCGTTTTTCTCCTCCATCATTTAGTTCAGCTTTGAATGAATCGGGAGGTTACATCACACTCCATATCGTTAAACCTGGAATCTTCACTACCTAATAGGGGTTTGATCTATTACACACTGCTGAATGAGTCTGAGACACATAAGAACCATAAGTGTTTCTGGTTTTGTTTTCATAGATGGAATTCAAATCTAGCCACTAACAATTTCAGCTGAAATTCTTCCTTCTCCCTCCTTCCTTTCCCTGCTGGAAACAGCTATTTTATTCTGTGTCTGCGTGCTCTTCTCTTATTATCCCTTTGTCATTTATAGACTTGTCTTACTAGTTGTCAGGGGTGGAGATGGTGGCTCAAGAGAGTTCCTGGTTAAAATGGAAAATGGAATGTGGATGTTTAAATACCTGGTTTTCATGTGATTACTGAGAGCTAGTGTGGGATGGTGGTTTTAGTAAAATCCTGGAGACCATGGAAACCCACCGGGTGACTGACCTTGGTCATGTCACACATTCTCAGTCCCAGAAAACCCCAGGATAGTTTCACCTTAAGGGTCACCATAAGCTGGAAACAACTTGAAGGCATACAACACAAACACACATAAACTCTTCACTGTATTAGGTCAGCACTGAAGCAATTACTGCAATGAAAAAGGGGAAGTTTAATGGGATCTGGTGTGATTAGAAGTTGTCTTTCCCCATGCTTCTGTTTATATACCAGTTCAAAATCTTGACAACACCAATAAGTTGCTCCTAAACCACAATTTCCCTTCAATTAGGTTTCTGTTCCTCAAATGAGTTACCATGGTGTTTGAAGAGATTTGGCTACAGAATACCATTGCCAAGGGCAAATGAAAATAATTTAAAATGGGGTTTGCTACTTTTTGTAAGAGTTAGTTTTCTTTAATGATGTTCTCAGATAGCCTGTACTATTTGGCTCCATGGTGAAACATTTAAATTCAAACTCTTGAGAGCTTTGCTGCTAAGGGAGGATTTGAACTCAAAAGCTTCTACAGAAACCCAGTGTCCCACTAAGAAATGCATTCATCTTTTTCTCACACAGAGACAAATGGTCAGCCTGGAGGATGATGCACCGTGAACATGCCTCAACACCTGTGAAGTCCCTCTCTCCAGATTTTGCTGCTTATTTTCAGGGAGGAGAACCTCTGTGCCCTGGCCTGGCCTTCAGTTCTCTTTCAGCCGTCCAACACCATGCCCTGAGTGACTTGATGAAACTTTCCCCCCTCCTTAATTATTATTATTATTTTAAGAAAGAGTGTGTTGGTCAACTGCTGTCTATGGAGGACGTCTTGTTGGGTTTTTACATTTTTGTGTATTTATTATTTTTTTCTTCTTTTTGTATCCAGTACTGCCAAGACACACTGTGTCTGCTGTGCTGCAGTTCTCCTTCTTAATCTGGGCAGGGTCACTATTTTCTTGCAACTGAAGGAGAGTAAGGATTTGACAAAAGAGAAGGCTCTTCTCTCGATGCACAGCTAGGTGTCTCAGGGTCCTCTCAGGAGCTGGGCTTCATATCCTGCTGCTCTACTTTAAAAGTACTCAGAAGCAGCCATGAGTCCACCTTGGAAGGAATAAGAGGCCAGAAGCCAGGCCTGCCTTGTCTGTGAGCCTCAGGAGTCCTTTCTCTCTTGGGCTGGCTCAGAGGAACTTGAGAAATGGATTCCAGCCATCCATGCAACCAATGAGAAGTAGTGACTTTGTTTTCTCTGGTTCCAAAGAAGAAGCCAAACACAACACAAAGCTCAAGCTCGTGTGTCTCCTGCTTGGATCCTGTTAGAAACCTCTTGGTTGGTTCAGGGCTGCCAGTTCCTCTTCAGCCTTTTCCTGTCAGCCCACCTTGCACTTTTGTTCCATTTGTCTTTGCTTCTGTTCATGGTCTGTGTAGCCTGTTGTCTTGTATATTTGCACTTGATCCATTTTCCTAGCCTCTGGCTCACAGAAGCTGGAAGGATAAGAGGAAACCAACCAACCAAGACTTCTGCGTGGCTTGGGTACAAGTAGGCACAGGACAAGTAGATTGTGGTGGCCAAGAAACCAGGAAAGTGAAGCCATTCCTCCTGCTTGTTCTAACTTGACCACAGATTTGCGGTTGCCTTACGCTGCACCTCTATATGTCAGGAATCTTTCACAGCTTCTTTTGTCTTTACCTTTTATATGCCTTTCCCTCCCTTTACTAATGGAGGGGTTTTTAACATGGCTGGAGCAAGGTGGAAATGCAGGGTGGACTCTTGTCCTCTTCCACCCATCACTGTCAGCTCTGATACTGTGCTTCAGACAGGAATAAATATGCTTTGTATGTGCCGCTGCTGCGGATTGTCGTTATTCTGAAGCAGGTTGAGTTGGATCTGGTGTATTCACTTGCCATCCATGTGACTTTTCTGTAACAGCAAATGGGTGATTGCACATCAGCAATTTTAAAAATGCTGTTAATTGATAACATCCTCACATGTACAAGGAAGAAGAATCGGTGCAAATTCAAAAACAGACACTAGTTCAAACCTCTCTAAATGTCTAGCAGTGGAGAAATAAACTTCATATATTCCCATTTCCCCCATAACACCAAGCAAATGTTGGCAAGATTCTAGAATAACTAATTGGCAACTTTGTGTTCTTCGCCTAGTAGAGCCTATTTCCCTTCCCGTTGATGGGGCAAAGCACTAAATACCAGATCTTTGGCCTTGAGCTGTGAAAGATTCCAATCACTTTCTCATATTTTATATGTAAATAATGTATATGTACAGTGTTGCGATATATATACACACACACACGTATATATATTTTCTTTGCACACAAATGTTGCCTTGTCTATTTGTACATATGTTCATAAAATATGAGTTATTTATTTAAATGTATATTCTTACAGTTGTTAATTTGAGTTTCTCTTTCAACCCCTCTCTTCCTCTGATGATGCCTTTTTTCATTCTTTGTGCTTAAACAACACTAGGATGGACAAAATAAGTGTGTAGGGATGTGTTGGGGGGCAGATCAACTGTGATTAAATAAAGTGCAGGCCTGTTCTGGAACAAATCTGACTGTGAACACAATGTAGAACATGCACTTGTAGAAGTGTACTTTTAAAAGAGAATGTTTTATACACTGTTATATCAAATTGTTGAGTTCTCCTCACCTATGTTGATGCTTCGATGAATAAAAGATACTTGCTGCTCTTACTGGTGCTCTTAACAGCAGTGCCCAAAAGTGAGGAGCCCGAAACCAAAAGAATGATTAGCTTTATGTTTTGTAAGATTTACTCATATTTCTAGTTTGATGGGAGCACATTCCCCATACATGTATGCTTTCATACATCTCTAACAAGTTGCAACACAGCATGTTCCTCCAAATTCAGCAGGGAGTGGTTGCAGCTGGAGATGATCTGAAACCTTTTGCTGTTTTTGAGTCTGTTGCTGTCGCATATTCTGAATTGCTTAAACTCATGACTATCTTTAAGCAGACCTGCATGTGGCTGTCCAAATTCAGAAGCACAAAAGTTGGTCAAGTATGGCTTACAGCATTCTGTGTATGATTGTGTTAGTGGCCTAAACAGCTTTAGAATGTTATGCTTTGCATACCCTTGAGAGCAGAAATTGTCTTGAACTAGGGGCCTTAAAATGAGCTTCAAGTGGGTTTTTTGGGGGAGTAAAACTTGACGTGGGGGGGAGTTCTGAAAGGAAGGATCAGTTGGTTGACTTGCTGGGGGGAAAGAAAGAACTGACAAGGTGCACTTGGTCTTTGCCTGGCACATTCCTACTTGTCAGGTGAATCAAGAATCGCCCTCTTACCTTGGGATGCTTCAGTGCGTATGTTTGTCATTGCAGGAGTGGCAAGACCTGAGCCAATACCCCTTCCAAGTGTGACAGGTCAAAACAATAGCCTCCAGGCCTGTGTATCACCCATTAAGCCCTCTTCTGGTTTTGTCATCCTGCTTTAACTGTTACAAATTCTGCAGTAGGAAATACATTTTCTACACAAGTATTAATAATGGTGCTAATTGGGAACCCAAAGAGTGGCTTTTGGTGAAACAAGGGAAAATGACGACTTCTGCTGCTATTTTTGTTTTCCCTGCAGTAGCTCAGTGGGTTGCTCTAGCTTCTTTCAGTGAGCCTATTTGGTTCTGCAGGGTCAAAAGACAGGATTCTTTGGTGCCTTCCTCTCCTTACTGAGTTTTAGGAGAATAATACCTGTCTAGGACTCCTGGGCCATGGTGACCAAACTTGGGGCATGATGAGGTGAGCCAAATTTCAGGTGGTTAATACTAAAATTTCAGTGCATCCTATGCGATGCAGTTTCGCCAAAGGGCAGGAAACTTGTGCAGGATTGTCTAGAATGCAGAATGTTGAGGGGGTGTGGTGGGGAAGGGGAATGGACATCTTACTTGCAATGGTATGGATAAAGTCTTTGAAAAATGGCCTGGAAATTAGTGGATGACAGGGCTATTTCTCCCTCGCTTTCATCCTTGCATAAACTGACACTTTGTCCTTGCTGGATGAAGCAAAGAAATCGAGATGACACCCTTTTAGCTCCGAACATTCTAGATTCTCTTTCTGGCTAGAAGCTAAGAAGGCACAGATTTCTCCTTACCAGTTTCTAGTTGCCAAAGCAAAAATACTACAAGTCTCTGAAAGCAGGAAAGAGCTGCCAGCCTTAAACATCTTTCCTCAACCTGGTGTTTGTAAGAATTTTTGGGCTGCAGTGCTGATGATCATTATCTGTCACTGCTCATTGACTGCGTGGTTGGGAGTGATGAATGTTATAGTCCAAAACATGTAGGGTACCAGAGTGAAGTTGGACCTAAAGTACATGGTTTTGTGCAGCTCCTTGAGCTATATGCAAGAGGCAGATGAATGAGAGGTGTATTTGTGGCTCACCGAGTTACACGTTTTTTAAAAAAAGTATTCTCTGTTTAAAATCTATGGGGATCTTTCCCCAGATTATGGCAAAGTTCAATAAATCTTTACATACACTGAAACTGACTCTTAATCTTTTTGGCTGTTGTGTCCCTACCAACTTTTAGTATAATTGTTCACTAGGAAAATGATTGAGATTGTGGGAGGAGAAGGAGGGAATTGCTTCCTAACCAATAGTAGTACCGGGAGAAGATTTGGGTTGAAGCCTGGCAGAAGGAATTGCAAGAAACCTAAGTGTTCTGGATACACAGGAAGCTACCAAAGTTGGGGGGAATTTAAAGGCAGGTTTGACTGGGCCATCAACATCCAGATGACCTACCCCCAAGAAAAACAGTCCCATCCTGCATGAGAAGGGACTGCAGGATGAAATACGGCAGGTACAAAAACAAAATGAGTTAGAAACATGAAAACTTGGTCAGGCGGCTAAAATATTGCATGCTGGAAGCAGGTCACTGTAGCATGTTTATTGTTACTCTCTTGCCTCTGTCCACCAGAGAAGGATGACTAGGAGATTCAGAACTGTGATTCAAAAAGAGAACTTTCCCTATGCCAGCAATGCTGTTCTTTCTGGAATGGGGAGGATTTTCCCCATGCCGCTGTTACATTCTGCCTCTTACTGGTTTCTGCACAGAGTGCTCTACCTGGAAGTGCCTTCTGAGAGCTCCATGGCAAAGCAGCCCTAACTCATCTGCCAACAAAGCTCCACCCTCTCCTCCTCCCACGTACTGACTCCATTTCTCCTCAGGAGAAGGTTTGGAGTGTTCCATCCCCTCGTAGGCTTCAGAAATCCACCCTGCTCCCCCGCAACACTACCTGCCAAGGCCAGGGACAATTCACCTCGGTGCAGCTCCTGCCAAGGCCTGGGCTGGCTCCTAGGGACTTGGCTATCACAGCACCCTCATATGAGAAGCAGGAGTCTGCTTAAGCAGATTGCCCAAAGGGGTTCTTGGGAGCTCGCTGGCTTTTTAATTAGAGAAACTGGTTGCTTTTTCTGCTGAGTGGCTTGCTTTTTCATTTTTCCATGACACTGACAGCTATTTGTGGCAGTTCATAGCCCTCATTTTGGCTAAAAAAAGGGATTAGACCCTGTGCCAGGTTGGAATTCCCAACCATGTCCCCTGAGGAGGCAGAAAGTCTGTTTGCTGGTGGTGTATTGGTCTCTGCACCTCTCTGGCTTAGGAACCTTTTTCTCATGAATCTCTTAGACTTGAAAGTAACTCCAACAAGGAGAGCTGGCCCAAGACCTCATGGTGCTTGAGGGGACAGTATAGGATACCCCCCCTCACTCCCCAACTTGAGGTGCATAAGTTCCCAAGCCAGGTAAGTTATTTTGGGACAGAAAGCAGAAAATCCAGCATCTCTCTCTTTACAATGCCCACCCCAAAACTTCTACCCCTCAAATGAAGCATGGCTATGTTGTCCACCCAAAGACCTCTCCCTTCTGATCACCTGCTGGCACCTTTTCATAGTTATTTTTCCATTCCAACATTTTTTCTTGGCACTTTGTCTTGTGTCACTCCGATTAGTAATAGTTGACATATAAAATATGGGTTTTAATGTTTCATGTTCAGAGTAGAACTCTGCTTTTCGTGAAAACTCCACAAAGACCCTCAAAGTCTAGCTTGTCTTTGGAGGAGTCAAATAAGATCTACCGTCATGTCAGGCTGAGGGCAAGTAGAGTGACTCTGAATTTCAGCAAAGATCGCGACCACCACAATCTCTTTTCATCACACCAACAGTGCTTTTTGTCCCCAGATGGAGCACTAGGAGGAATGGCTTTGGAGAAGAAGCAGGCCCGGATTGGAATTTCTTGCCAGATATCCTGAAAATCAGTATGGTATAAACTTAACATGCACTCCTCTTCTTTGTGCTCTGTCTCTTCCTCACCAAATCCTTTCTCTTTGGGTGTTTCAATTCATCACAGCTGAGCCACTTTTGCAAGCATCGTCTGGTGTCCTTAGTAAGTTGCAGGAGGTTGTGTCCTTTAAATGTAAAATTTGTTGGCACTGTGCTCTGAGATAGGCCAGAATGTGAGAGTCTTCTCCTTATCTATCCCAGTGCTACCATCAACTATGAGTGCTTCCACTTGTTCCCACCTCTGCCACCAATGTGAGAAACTCCTCCAGTCCTGTAACTATGACACCCAGCATGAAGACCTTCTACATGGTATCAACACAAGACTTTGTTAATCTAATCTCCCCAATGGACACCACCACCCTTGACTGACTGCTGCCACCACACACATCATGTGACCAAGAACTCAAACTGTCCATATACCCTCTGTGGCATTCGCAGAAGCTCAAGTATATTATACAAAAATGACTTATTGAAGATAAACTGACTAACATCATAGATTACTTAACACATCTGAATCCTGACTGACACTGCTGTCTCTCACACTCTCTGATATCCAAACTGACTCGGACTCTGGTTCTAACTAATCTCTATAGAATCATAGAATCATAGAAATGTAGAGTTGGAAGAGACCACACAGGCCATCCAGTCCAACCCCCTGCCATGCAGGAACACCCTCAAAGCACTCCCGACAGATGGTCATCTAGCCTCTGCTTAAAAACCTCCAAAGAAGGAGACCCCACTACACTCCGAGGCAGCATATTCCACTGCCGGACTGCCCTGACCATCAGGAAGTTCCTCCTGAGGTTCAGGTGGGATCTCCTTTCCTGCAGCTTGAATCCATTGCTCTTTGTCCTGGTCTCTGGAGCAGCGGAAGACAAGCCCTCTTCCTCCTCTATATGGCATCCCTTCAGATATTTAAACATGGCTATCATGTCCCCTCTTAACCTTCTCTTCTGCAGACAAACATCCCCAGCTCTCTAAGTCTATCCTCATAGGACATAGCTTCCAGGCCCCTCACCATTTTGGTCGCCCTTCTCTGGAGTTGCTCCAGCTTGACCATATCCTTCTTGAATTGGGGTGCCCAGAACTGACCCAGACTAACTTTCTTGGAATCTCAAATGCCTAAACCTAACTGATACCTCCCACTGACCAACCATCACACACACCTGCCTT
The DNA here is from genome assembly GCA_948472985.1 of Iguana delicatissima. Taxonomy (NCBI): domain Eukaryota; kingdom Metazoa; phylum Chordata; class Lepidosauria; order Squamata; family Iguanidae; genus Iguana; species Iguana delicatissima. Next base: position 205,353 of record CAOKZL010001168.1, on the reverse strand, counting down.
TAAAAAAAAAAACCCTCAGACATTCAGCTGATCACCAGTCACTCCCATTTTCTCACTCCCTATCCCAACAGATCCTTGCCTTATAACATATATTCTTCTTTGTGGTCTCTGTGCCTCACACACTGGGAGTTTTCGCGCATGCGCAGTAGCGTTCAGAAGATTCTAGAGCTAAGCACAGTGTGTGAGGGCACAGATGACCACTCGAAGAACCACAGTTACAGGTAAGCAACCTGTTCATATTTTACATTAATTGATCTAATAACTGCAACTACATTTTCTACATTAATCCAGAACATCACAGAGAGCAGCTCTGTGCTGCAGGCTCTGCATCGTTTTATTCTAGTTCCTGAAAAAGGAACCCAGACAGGCACTACCTCCCTGTAGTTGTGGGACTATGTGCCCCTGTGAGGCTATACTGATGCTAGCAGCACTGGTGTTGGGAGGGTCTCCACAGTAGAGAGGCTTTCACCAAGGAAGCAGAATTGGTCAAATGGCTAGTGGGCAGTAACAGTGAACGGCACTGGCAGAGAATTTCTCAGAGATAACAGCAGTGGCATCACAGTTAACTCTAAATCACTGCACAGAAGAAAAGGCCATGGTAAACCGCTCCCAAAGACTTTTACCTTGAAAATCCTATGATGAGATAATCCAGAATGAAACAAGAGATAGTGCCAGAAGAAAAAACTCCCATGTTGGAAGGTGCTCAGTGGAAAAAGCAGAGGACAAGCATGAATAGCACTGTGTCTAATGACACAAGTGGGTTCAAGCCAACTGGATGTTCAGCTTCTAACATGCACAGAGGTGAAAGAAAAGTCCAAAGCTGAACATCAGATGTACTACACAAGTCAACGGAAAAGAAATAATGCTTGGTTCAAGCAGACTTTTACTGCGGGAGAGATTTTTTATATTATTATTATTATTATTATTATTATTATTATTATTATTATTATTATTATTATTTAAACTTTTGTATGTTTTTATAATGATTTTATGCTGTTTTATATGGTTGATTTTAATTATTTTTAAATGTTATTGTAAAAAGTTCTTCTTCGTGGTCTCTGTGCCTCATACATTAGGAGCTTTCGCGCCTGCGCGGTAGCGTTCGGAAAATTCTAGAGCTCGTTAGCTTTGGCGGGAACCCCTCCCCCATGTCGGTACTGCGCATGCTCCTCCCGCCGACTAACGGTCTCTCCTCAGTTCTTTCTTGTCCGCCTCAGCGTTCAGAAGGTTCTGCTTGTTGGCTTGCTTGTTGGATTGTTATTTCGGTATTTTCAACTTCGGATTTGGGGTTTGACCTTTTTCTGGCTTGACGACGATTTCGGATCTCGGACTGTGTTTGGCGTTCTTTCTGGCCTTGCCCTCCGTTTATGTCGGCTCTTTTCAAACGCTGCGCCTCCTGTGGAAGGAAGGTCGCTCTCTCCGACCGACACTCTAAGTGCCTGATTTGTTTGGGCGAGGGGCACAACGTCCAGGCCTGCTCCATTTGCAGAGAGTTTACCCACCAGACTCTCCGCAACAGGTCGTCAAGGCTCAAGTCCCATTGTTGGGAGGAGTCTCTTCGTGCAAAGGGACCCGAAAAGATGGCCGAGAAACGCCCGTCGTCTTCTTCTTCTTCGGCAGCAGCGGCGGCTGCCGTGCCCTCGACCTCGTCGACATCGGTACCAGGCTCGGTACCGATAATGAAGTTGCCGAGGATACCTAAGGTCTCGGCAACTCGGGCACGTGAGGATCCTGCGGGCTCGCAGGCCTCAACCTCCTCCTCCAGGCCGTTGACCGCGGCTCAGAAAAAACGCCCAGCCACTGAGGGCCTGGGGGAGAAAGGAAAAGAAGAAGAAGAAGGAGAAACGACGCTCTCCATCGAAGGTGGTGCGACCCCCGACTCCACCACCCACCCAGCCCGCCGAGGAAGCCCTGCTGATGGAGCTCCCCGTGGAGGAGGAGCCTCCGGATGAGGACGTTATCCTCGAGGTGTCGGACGAGGAGCAGGCCGTGCTGGTCTCGCCTCCTCAACGGCCCGAGCTGGTCGCGGAAATCACTCCGCCTAGTCGCCGTCCGCCCTCGGCAGAACGCCGAGAGGAGGCCGTGGTCAGACAGCGCCCGGCCTCTCGACGCGACGAGTCCCACTCGCCGGAGCAGCGGGCCAGGCCTCCATCCCCGCGATATCGGGAGATGCGCCTGGAGAGGCATCGCTCGGGAGAGAGAGCGTATTCTCCGGCCTACCTTGGACGGTACGCCCAGGAGCAGGTGTGGAATGAACCGGCCGGCTCGTACTACTCGTACTCGCCGTCCTACAGGGACCGGTACCACCCAGACCCTCGGTACTGGTCGCCTCGTCGCCAGTCTCGCTCGCCACCGCGGGAGGCTCACTACCCCCGCTATGAGAGTTCACCTCTGCGTCGCTCGCTGAGTCGCCGTCGGTCCCCAGAGCCCTCACCTCGCTACAGGGCTGTTTCTCCACCGCCGCGGACGACAGCTACAGCTACCCGACCGACGCCACAGTCCACCGTGGCCCAGCCGGCGGTAGCGGCGACTTCCACCACGCAGGTGGCACACCGCCCTAGGCCCGCGGTCGTGCCCCTGCAAGTGACTCAGATACCGGTCACGACCGTATCGGTACCGACGCAGGCTGCAGCTCCGGTGGCTATCCTGGCACCTCCGGCCCCTGAGGCATCCGAGGAGAAGGAGGCAGAGAGGTCGCCATCTCCATCGGGCGCCTCCTATGATTCCGACTCTGACTCTGGGGAGTCCACTCCTTCCTCTCATGAATCCCCACCGTTGGGGTTCGGAGAGCCAGCTCCGGAGTCTGCGCCGGAGGACGTCCGTCAGTTCTCGGCAATCCTCCTCCGGATGGCCACAGCCCTTGGCCTTAAGGTGACCGACCCTGCTCCTCAAACCCAGGACCCCGTCTTCCAGTACTTGGAAGCCCGCCCACCGTCAACCGCACCGCTGCCATTTCTGCCTACCTTGGTGGATGCGATGAAGCAGCCGTGGGCAAAGCCGGCGTCAGCGCAGCCTATCCCCCACAGGCTGGAGCATTTGTACAGGACTCAGAAAGAAAACGCGGAGTTTCTCTTTCACCACCCTGTACCAAACTCCATCGTGGTCGAGTCGGCGCAGACGAAGGGGGGCAATCGAGCGCATACCACCCCTCCGGACCGTGAAGGACGGAAGCTCGATGCCTTCGGCCGAAGGTTCTACTCGGCATCGTCCCTGGTGGCCAGGACGGTGAACACGATGGCACGCCTCGCGGCATACCATCGGAACCTCTTCGACCGACTCGGCCCGCTCCTTGCTGACTTGCCGGAGGAGTCACACGCCTCAGCCAATCAGATCTTCGGCGAGGCCGTTGCGGTGGCTACTCAGCAGCTCGCCACCTCGAGGCACGCCGCGGAGGCTACCTCGAGGGTGATGGTCGGTGCCGTAGCCCTCCAACGCCACGCGTGGCTCCGGTCCTGTGGGCTCCAGGAGGACAGCCGTCGAAGGATTGAAGACCTTCCCTTCGATGGCGAAGGGCTGTTTCATTCCTCCACTGATGAGGCCATGGATCACCTCGTCAAGGCCCGGCTGACTGTGAAGAAGATGGACATAAACCAGCCTGCCCAGACTCGCCGCTCCTTCCAGCCGAGGCCTACGTGGAGAAGGTCCTCCTCTTCTTCGGTGTACCAGCCGCGGTCTCCGCGGTCGACCGCGTCGAGGTCATCGACCTCTTCGGCTTCCAGGAGGCTTCCCAGACGACGCCCATCTTCTTCGTCCAAGAAGTCGTCCTCGGGAGCTAAGTCCCGGTTTTGACAGCCTTCACAGGACTCCACCCGTGCCATCCTTCGCCTTCCCAGTAGAGCTCTTCCACCACCCGAGCCTGGCCAGACACCTCAACTGCTGGCGGGAGATCACTGCAGACTCCTGGGTACTTACCATCGTCCGCCTGGGGTACGCCATCGAGTTCCAGGATATTCCCCACGGGGTGTCTACTATTCCACTCCGGCCAGCTCGGCTCTACTGGAAGAGGTCCAGTCCCTCCTCGAGAAGGGAGCGATCGAGAGGCTCCCGCCTTCAGCCAAGACCACCGGCTTCTATTCGAGGTACTTCACGGTGCCGAAGGCGGACGGATCCCTGCGGCCCATCCTAGACCTCCGAGGGGTGAACGAATACATCCGCCCCAAGAGGTTCAAGATGGTCACGCTGCCGTCGATCCTCCCCTTCCTCTGCCGAGGGGACTGGTTTGCGTCCATAGACCTCAAAGACGCCTATTTCCACATCTCGATCCGCCCGCAGTACCGGCGATACCTTCGGTTCGCGATCGACGGCATCAGCTACCAGTACCAGGTGCTGCCGTTCGGACTTTCCACCGCACCGCGGGTGTTCACCAAGTGCATGGCTCCGGTCGTGTCCTTCCTGCGGACGAGAGGCGTCTCCGTCTACCCTTACCTGGACGATTGGTTTTTGGTGGCGTCCTGCAAACAGAAACTGTACAGGGACATCCATTGGACTTTGTCCCTTCTCACTCGGTTCGGACTCAGGGTCAACCCCAAGAAGTCCCATCTCGAGGCCACCCGGGTTCTCAACTTCATCGGGGCGACCCTCGACTCGGTATCGGCGAGGGCCTTCCTCCCGGACGAGAGGGTGCGGACGCTTCGTCGGGCGGCGTCCGCTGCCTTCGAGGCCTCGACGCTGTCAGCGAGGAGGATCCAGCAGCTCCTCGGCTACATGGCCTCGACCACCGTCGTAACCTACCTCTCCCGGTTACGCGCACGGCCGCTCCAGCACTGGTTCGTCAGGGCCTTCGATCCACTCTGGGACGACCAGCACCACCGGTACCGTCTGCCCCGAGAGGTGCGTCGGTCGCTCCTGTGGTGGCTGTCCTACCGGAACTTGCTGTCGGGCATACCGTTCCGCAAACCCAGGCCGTCGGTCACGATAACGACGGATGCCTCGCTCTTCGGCTGGGGAGTGCACACCGGGGATCTCCGGGTCCGAGGCCGGTGGATGGACGACGAGTTGTTCCTCCACATCAACTCGCTTGAACTGTTGGCGATCCACAAGGCCCTGAGAGCGTTCCGACACCTAGTCACGGGCCGCACGATGCTGATCCTCACGGACAACACGACGGCGGTCTGCTACGTGAACAGGCAAGGCGGGACGCACTCCACCGCGCTGCTGGGCATCGCACTCGACCTTTGGAACTCGTGCGTCCCGCTCCGGATACACCCCGTGGCGGTTCACCTGGCGGGGCAGGAGAACACCACGGCAGACGCTCTCAGCAGGGACACCACCTCCCATCACGAGTGGTCCCTGTCCGACGAGGCCTTCCGGATGCTTCGAGACCGATGGGGTGAGCTGACATCGACCTCTTCGCGACCAGCCAGAACGCGAAGTGCCGCCTGTTCTGTTCGAGGGCCGGTCACGATCGCCTCTCCATCGGCGACGCCTTCCAGTTCCCGTGGGACGAAGGGCTGATCTACGCCTTCCCTCTGTTCCCGCTCCTGGGCCACGTGATCGCGAAGATCATCGCGGACCAGGCGGACGCGATCCTGGTGGCACCCTACTGGCCGAGGCAGCACTGGTTCAGACTCCTGATCGAGGCCGCCCGGGGCAGGACTCTCAGGTTTCCAACGGTACTGGACCTGCTGTCTCACTCCGACGGACTGGTGTTGCACCCGGACCTGCCGCTGTTGGCCCTCCGTGCTTGGAGGATATCGCTCTAGACGATCCAGCCATCGGAAACGTCTTGACCACGGCCAGGAAGGAGTCCACACAAAGGAACTACCACTACAAGTGGCAGCGCTTCGTGGCCTTCGCCGAGGAACGTCGAGAGCCGGTATCGCCTGTCACTTTGCGTACCATGCTCCACTTCCTCCTCCATCTCCGGCAACAGGGCCTGGCCTTTCCGTCGCTCAAAGTCTACCTCGCCGCGATCGTGGCATACCAGCCGCCACGATCTCCGTCGGCCACTCTTTTCAGGGACGGTACCGTCAAGCAGTTCCTGAAGGGCCTGCAGCACCTCTACCCGCCGGTATCACCGCCGCTACCGCTGTGGTCGCTGTCATTGGTGCTGTCCCAGCTGACGAAGCCGCCCTTCGAGCCCATGGCCACGACGGACGACAGGCTGCTCGCGATGAAGACCGCGTTCCTAGTGGCCGTCACCTCTGCCAGGCGGGCGGGAGAGTTGACGGCGCTACGGTGCGATGAACCATACTTGGTCTTCCATCGTGACAAGGTGGTCCTCCGACCTGACATCTCCTTCCTGCCGAAGGTGGTGTCCAACTTCCACCTCAGCCAGGACATCATCCTGCCGGCCTTCTACCCGGACCCGACGACACCTCTGGAGCGTTCCCTCCACTCCCTTGATGTGCGTCGAGCGCCGGCCTTCTATAAGGACAGGACTGCAGCCTACAGACAGACACCCCACCTGTTTGTCTGTTATGGCAGGCGCCGGAGAGGCCACAAAGTGTCCACCCAACGCTTCTCTAAGTGGGTGGTACAGACTGTTCTACTGGCGTACGAGCTTGCCAGGAAGCCTCCGCCAGACCTGCTTCGGGCCCACTCCACCAGGGCCGTGGCGACATCTGCTGCCCTCCTGCGAGGCGTCGACCCGTCGGAACTCTGCCGTGTGGCGACCCGGTCCCAGCCGTCGACCTTCGTGCGCCACTACAGGCTCGACTGCCGTTCCAGGAGAGATGCCCGGTTTGGTCGTGCTGTGCTGTCTTCTGTGCTGTAGGGTCTGGGACCTGACCCGCCATCCTCTGGTAAGCTACACAGTCTCCTAATGTATGAGGCACAGAGACCACGAAGAAGAAGAACAGGTTGCTTACCTGTAACTGTGGTTCTTCGAGTGGTCATCTGTGCCCTCATACATCCCCGCCCTGCCTTCCCCTCTCTTTCAGGTCCCATCTGCTTCGGCGGACCAGAACCAAGGAGAGACTGTTAGTCGGCGGGAGGAGTATGCGCAGTACCGACGTGGGGGAGGGGTTTCCGCCAAAGCTAACGAGCTCTAGAATTTTCCGAACGCTACCGCGCAGGCGCGAAAGCTCCTAATGTATGAAGGCACAGATGGCCACTCGAAGAACCACAGTTACAGGTAAGCAACCTGTTCATATAAAATGTAATGCGATGTATTTAAACTTTGTTTGTTAGTTTATTTTATATTTAAGTAGATGGATCTAATTAAAATATTTTAAAAAAAGAATTACTTTACCTCTGCTATAGATGGGTTCTCCAGCCCTCCTTCACCATCCTCCAATGACAATTCTGTTAAAAGAGTTTCCTGGTAGATAGAAGAGAAGGGAGGAAAAAAGGATTGGGAACAAAGAAACTCTCTGCAAAAGGGATTTTCACTGTCAGAGGCTTTGTTAAGTAAGCTGGGGAGACCTAGCTGTGAAAAGGAGGAAAATACACTTCATCCCATCCTTCACTCCCTTTTCCTTCCCAACACAGGGGAGAAGAGGTCGTGGAGCAATTGGCTCTGCTAGTTTTTTTAAAAAAGCTAAAAGCAGTGATGTAGATTTGAGTTGACTGGACTCAAGTCAGACTTAAGTTGCTTGAGAGACTCAACTCAGACTTGACTCAGCAAATACTACACACTGACTTGACTCGACTTGAGACTTGTATATTTTCAGTGACTGACTTGCTGCCCTTGGTTCAGTAACACAACACATTCATCCAGAAGCCTTACAACTTACCGGTCACATGACAATCTGTCTCAAGCCCAAAGTGTGGACACATTTCTCAGAGGGAACAGCAATTGGTTCAGGCAATGGGCTTGAGGTGGGGTTGAGGTTTTAGCAGCCTGTCCCCTCTACATTATTAAGAGGAGCTCTCTAAAACTTTTCCTAAGAGCAGAAGGCAAGACTTGTGCCCAGAGCGCAGGGTGCGTTATCTCAGAGAGGAAAAGAAAATGTGTTAGGCAATGGGCTTGAGGAGGAAGGATCCTTCCTTCTAAAGCTCTTGAAGCTTCAGTAATGGGGAAGAAGAAGAATCTGATTCCCGATTTCTGAAAAAGCCTCAAGTTTTGCAAGTGGGAAGTGAGAAGGATCCTATTCCCCACTTTTGAAGCTCCAGATGACAAAAATCACAAAAGTGGAGGGCCAACTCTACTTAAATTGTTAAAACTGACTTTATTCAACTCTGTCCAGAAATTTTGGAACACAGGTCGGGGTATAAAGTTGTCTCTTAGACTCGAGACTTGACTTGAAAGTATTTTGCAAGGACTTGAGAATTGACCAGACTTGAAGGTAGAGACTTGAGACTTGACTTGAGACTTAGAGTAAAAGACTTAAATACATCCCTGGCTAAAAGCAAAAAACAGAAAACATTTGTTCTGGCAAAGCAACCCTTTTTCCTTTGAGGCAAAGGAAAGGAAAGGTCAAGGAAGATCACGGTGGAGCCTGTCTGGAAGCCCCGAAGCCTTGGGGTGACAGGTCACTGAGATTTGAACCGCTTTCTCCAGTTTACCCTTTCCGAACTGAGCACTAAACCCGCCCTTCACCTAGGACAGCAGTGAGTAAGCATGGGAATGCTCAGCAGTGGAGGAAGGAGTCTCTGGAACCACCCTCCACAGGGCCAAGCCGCCTTGTTTGCTTCCTAGCACATTACATGTTGTGATTTTTCTTTACCACAATACATAATTTTATATCTTACCCAGAAAGTTTTGGACTTCAGCACCTCCCACTTCCCTCAATAATGGTTCTGTTTTGGTTTCCTTGTGATGTTACAGACTTTTCTAAAAAAAAAACAAAAATGTGATTATTAGACCAATTAAAGTAAAATAAAGTTATGGACGTCACGGATAGTACAAGTAATAAGGTAAGTATGGAATGTGGGGGTGATTGGATGAATGACAGGATTTTAAAAAGGCCGGTGAATATGTCTCAGAGGAAGGCAAAGGCAAACCCCTTGAGGCTGTGTTGCTCAGCTCAGCCGATTTCTTTGATGTGTCTACAAAAAAATTAAGAAAGTATTGACAGGGATCAGAAACATACAAGAAGTCTTGGTGGAAGGGAAGGCTGAAAAGGGGAAAGGAAAACAGGAAGAGCGGAGCTTTGTAAGCTCCTAAGGTTGGAGTCAGCCAGGCCATTTCCACACCCCACTGGTATAGCCTTATTATTCCACTTTCAACATCTTATGGAGTCCTGGGGCTTGCAGTTTAACGAGGAGCATTTAAGACTTCTCAGCCAGAGAGCACTTGGCCTCAGAAAACTACAAACCCCAGAATTCCACAGGATATTGAAAGTGGAATAATAGCACTATAATAGTGTAGGGTGGAAATGGCCCCAGTCATAGCTCAGGGAATACTGTGAATGGCGGGGAGCGGTCTGTTAGGGAGAAAGGATACAAAACTGAGGCTTATCTCTGAAAGAAGACAGAGAAAACAGAGCCTCGAGATAGGAGAAGGGCTGCAGAGGTAGAGGGGAAATATGGCATTGTTGTTGTTTGGGTCGTTGTCAGGTTGTTTCCAACTTATGGTGCCACTAAGGTGACCCTATCATAGCCTTTTCTTAGCAGCATTTGTTCAGAGGGAGTTTGCCTTTGTCTTCCTCTGAAGCTGAGAGAGAGTGACTTGCCCAAGATCACCCAGTGAGTTTCCATGGCTGAGGGGGGAGTCAAAACCTGGTCTCCATTTTTTTAAAATAAACCTCTATATCAGCTTCATCAGCTCATGACAAAGTAACTCCAGACTCTTTAAATAGACTCAAAAATAGACTTAAAGTCGGATTTGTTTAGAAGGCCCACCCATAATTTACTGTCAATATATAAATATATAAATGTGTTGTCTAGTCATACATACATGTGTTCCATCCTCAATGAAAAGCATGTATAATTGAATTATCCATGTTGATTAATAAATCTGTAACTCTATTCCAGACCTGATCTTTTCTAAGATTTTGTGATACATTGTGACATCTATCAATTTGTTATGTCATACCTCTGCTTGTAAAAGGTTTTCATTTACCAGGGCCAACTCCCTTTTAATGTTTTCCTCATCTTTCCCCTTGATTATGTGTGTTAAGATGTCCACGGTTTTCATTTTGAAAATTTCATATTGCCATTCCTCTGTTGTTGGGGTACCACTTTTTTTTTATTTGGATTCAACACTGCTGTTTGTCAACTTGTTTGTGTGTTTTATTTGTGGGTTATCTGACTTTGTTTTGTTTGGTTTGGTTTGGTTTTGTATTCAATTTAATAAAAATGATGTCAAAAAACAAAATCTGGTTTCCAGCATCCTAGCTGAACACTCAAACCACTACACCATGCTAGGTTTGTAAAGATGGCACAGAGGTAGAGAAAAGCAGTAACACAGATAGGACAGTACCCAGAAGGAGAACTGAATAGGGTTTTAAGTTCATCAGATTAAATACTTCAAGGGCTAGATTATTTCTAATCAGGTATTAATAAACTTTCCAGTTGGCCCTCAAGTTTGCAGATTTAATTTCTGTAAATCTGATAATTTGAAAGTTTGCCAGTTAAGCAGCAGCCACAGTCGCTATAGCTGTAGGTGGTGATAGCATTGTACTATAATGACAAAGAGCAGCTCCCTGGAGGCTGGTTCTGCCTTCCTTACCCTCCTCCTCCTCCTCCTGTTGTTTGGCAGGGCGGCTGCAGTTGGTCCTCTTCACCCAGCACCCTCCAGAAGCCGGGCATCATGAAGCACTGTCCAAAAAGGGATTTGTGCACATGAAAATCAATAACTTGGCTCCCCAGAAGGGGGAGAATTACAAAGGAACATCCGCAAAGGGACTTGTATGAAAGTCAATAACTCTGCTCCCAGGGTTGGGTGGGCATAAAGCACAAAGGACTGTCCAAAAAGGAAATCAAGCCTGTGAGGATCTAGGGCCTTTCTAGGGGAGGGCTGGGAGCCCCCCCCAAGGCAGCCCTGCAGCAAGGGGGAGACATAGCGGCAAAGGTAATAAGGGAAAGAGCTGTTGGCAGCTGCTGCAAAATCTCCTTCAGTGTTGCACTCCTTCCCTTCCTTCTCCTGGAATAATTGTGGAGGGTGGAGGTGCATGGAAAACTTCCAGGAAGGTCCCAGGAGTACAAAAGGGGAATGGAAAACTTCTACTTCAATCCAGGAAGCAGCTATGTAGATCCGCACTCACTACCATGTCCGACCGTAATAGCTCTGATAGGAATAGTTCTTTTATAAAGATGGTGAATCTTAATTTGCTAAGCTAGATAAAAATATTTTCTATGGCAATAAGGAGACCTCCTGATCTCTTCTTGCTGGGAGAGTTCCTCTCTGTCCCACAGATCCCGTGAGGACTGTGACTAATCTCAGAGGGAACAGAGAGGCTGAGGGTGATGTGAGTGAAAATTTCCTGAGTCCCGGCCCCTCTGGTCCTGGTTCCCCTGAGCCACTGCCATGGGGTGGCTCTACAGAGCTTCCCAGTAGCTAGGAATAGCTTGCTGCTGCCTCTTTGCTCTATTTACTTGTGGAGTAGGAGGAGTGAATTTTTGGGGAGGGGGAAGAGCTGCATTGAGGTTGCGCAGGTGGCAAAGTAAAAGCAACCCTGGAGGATGTCTGGTGGTGCTCCAATCAAACCTGGTTCCTCACCTGGTTTCAGCAACTCCCACAAAAGACTAGTAAGTCTAAAAACCTTAACTATGGCCATTTCCGCACTAGCCTGTTATAGCACTCCGATTCCACTTTCAACATCCTATGGATTCCTGGGGTGTGGGGTTTCGGGAGGGGCCGTCTGGCTGCCAGGCAGCCCCTCCCGAAACCGCAAACCCCAGGATTCCATAGGATGTTGAAAGTGGAATCAGAGTGCTATAACAGGTTAGTGTGACCACATTCATCAGCAGCCATGTCCTCACTTTCTCTGAAGAGGCTGAGGTCCGTGATCTGTATGTAGTCTCCTTTGTCAACCATGAAGTTGTCCAGCTTCTGATCCCTGCACAACAGGCACAATACAAACACAACAAACAGGACAACTTGAACTCTCTTTTCTTTCCCCAAGTGTAACTGGTTCCCCAGTGTCCCTGCCTTCGTTCCTACCAAAAGCATTCATTCTGGGCAAATGAAGCCCACAGGCTTGTGGCGGGAAAGATTTCAAAACTAAGAAGAGCAAATGATGCTGATATGGAACAGCCACTCAAGGAGCTTCCCAAAACTTCCAGGTGTCCACAAAGGAGCTCCTCAGACTGCTGGAGGAGCAGAATGGACACAGACGCCCCACGTAGTCTTTCAACATGAAGAGCACAGCATGGTGCCTGCAAGCAGCACAGAAACTTCAGACCCATTTTCTCAGTTCTTAGCCGTTCTGTAGATATTTGTCTATGGAAGCTCCTCAGCCTTTCTGAGAACTGTGATCAGATGGAGCACTGCGTAGGCATTGCTCTCACAAGATTGGTCAAAAGACAAAAAGCCCTTGAAGGAAGCTTACACACACACACACACACACAAGGGGGGGAGATAGAGAGAGGGAGCGCACATAATTGATCTTCTTGGAAGAATTGCATAGTTCCTCAGAAAAGGGGCTTTGAAAGCTACTGCACTGAGACAATTAATTCTCCACAACCCACCCCACAAAATTCCATCAAGTTCAAGGTACTGAATGAGAACACAGGATAAATCAGTAAAATCCTTTCTTCAAACAAATAATTAGGATTTTTCTGTTCCAAGCAACAAAAAATAAGCAAGAAAGCCCCTTCCTCAGTCTCCCCTTTTGCGTTCCCTTTTGATCTTGTCTCACAGTTAAAATGACTCCAAAAGTTTTTGGTTGAGTGGAAGTATTTTAGGCCCAGACTCACACAGCTTCCAAGGAACCTTTTCAAAAAGATTGGGAGAGATTAATGTTCTCTCTTTCTGTATTAAACTTCTGAAAGAGGAGCCTGCTTTTTGACTGATCAGGAATGATGGTGAGCAAAGACAGGTCCTTGCTTGCAAACAACCCCAAATTTTTCCAGATAAAAATGACTAAAAAAACCCAGATTACACAGAACTCCCAAATGAAGCCTTGAACTTCCAAGGAACAGCAGCTTTCCAGGGAAGGGATTTTGGTTTCATGGACACATGCAGATTAAAATGTGGTCAATGTAGGATGGCTGAGAACTACTCCAGTTCATTGGTAGGAGCAGTTACAGAACTGATTGAAGGTCAAACTACTAATGTCTATGATATGGTCTTTTTTTTTTTTTTAATATTGGGTGCAGTTCTCATAATACTTGGGAAAGTATACTTCCCAGCATGGCCCAAGAAGGGAAATCAAAATAGAGGAAGTGAACTACTGGCTCAGCAGATGATGATGCCAAGAACAGTTTGGCTTCTTGGATCAAGGTCCACAGGTTCATAAAGATGGACTTCTGGCAAGTGATGGGTTGCACTTCAGAGGAGTTGGCAGAAACATTTTTGCTAAAAGCTTCACAAATCTGACCAGGAGGGCTTTAAACTGAGTCATACAGAGGAGAGAGACAGTATTCCTGAGGGCAGAAGTTCATAAGTGCTGGAGATAATAGTCTGAACCTTACATAAAGAACAGTTGTGTAGGGATGGGAGGTGGCGGTTTGCCCCAGGCAGCAATGTTTTTGGGCATCCCGGCCCATACCTAGACTCCCTGTGTCCTGGCCACACCCCCATGTGCCCTGGCCATGCCCTCACGCACAGTGGTCATGCTCCCACGCCCCATAGCCCCTTTCCCCTTCTCCCCCCTCCCCACACTCCATGCTCCACCACTGAGGGAGAACAGGGCAAACACTACAGGAAACTAATAGTGGGAGGTAAATAAACTTAAATAAGTAACTAGGGAGAGAAACCTATAGTCTCAGATGCCTCTACACTAACGTACAGAGCATAGGAAATAAACAGGATGAACTTGAACTTGTAGCTCAGCAAAGTAAATATGATATAACAAACATCACTGAAACCTGGTGGAATGGGTCTTATGATTAGAATGTGGAAACAGAGGGATAGAACCTATTTCAGAGAAATAGACCAAACAGGAAAGGAGAAGGAGGAGCACTATATATCAGGGACATTTACATCTGTGAAGAGATCCATGATTTAAGTCCTGGAAGCCAGGTTGAGAGCATCTGGGTGTTATGATGCCGTATACTCCCCAGGATTGATATGGTTTAATTGCCAAAATATTATTTAATTGGCAACTATATTAATTGGCATTGATCTAAAATGGAACCTGAAGTGACTGGAAGGTCAAGCTGGGCAGAGGAAAACATGTGATTACAAGGCAAGTCAGCCAACATCCCCTCTAGGCATAGCCGAAGTCATAGTCAGGCAGATTACCAAGCAACTCCACAGATAATAGGCACCAGGAGCCCTGGTGGCGCAGTGGTTAAATGCCAGTACTGCAACCACAAGTTTGTGAGTTCGATCCTGCCAGGCTCCAAGGTTGACTCAGCCTTCCATCCTTTCGCAGGTCGGTAAAATGAGTACCCAGCTTGTTGGGGGCAATTAGCTAAAAATACATTGTAAACTGCTTAGATAACACTCAGTTGATAAGCGGTATAGAAATAAATGCTATTGCTATATATTGCTATTAAATTGAAGCTGGAACATACAATGGCCAAGGGAAGTTCCCACCAAAACACTGATTGATTTAACCCTGTCCCCTTACACCTGGACATTTCCCTGCATTGTCCTCAAAACCTCTCCACAATTACAGAGCTATTAAGACAGCCATTAACTCCTTGACATCCAACAATAAGACTATTAATTGTGTCTGAACCTCTTTTGTGCAACTTCTATTGTCTACTAGGCTGGAAGAACTATTCACACCTGTGCCTTCCAGCGACATTTTGAGTATATAAGCCCTTCATTTTGAGCAGTCAGATGCAGTATTTCACTTGCTGGTAGCCATGCTGTCGCTCTGATTTCCAATTCTGTACTGCCCTTAGACACACAAGTCTAAGCCTCATTGCTGCTTCTTCACTACTCTTCTGGATTGGAAAATAAGGCCCATTTTACCCTGAAATCTCACTGTCTTAAACTTTCCTCCCCTTTCCTTCAGTTAGCCTTGCGTGAATGTGTGACTGTTTGTATCTTGTGTGCATATATGAGTAATTCTCTTCAATAAAGCACATTTTGAATCTCTAACTGGTTTTTTCCTGCGAGGACCATGTAAACATTGGTGAAAAGATCTTGTTAGGTTACCCTCCTCTCATCAATACTAGATAAGATTCTAGAACAGATCATTAAACAGACAGTCTGTAAGTACTTAGAAGGGAAGGTTAGTTTACTGTGGTGCAGGTTATTTCATAGTCCATTTTCTTTTGTATTATTTTATGTATTGTTATTGTGTGTATTTTTATTTTTCTGTCTTTTATGTTCTTCTTCGTGGTCTCTGTGCCTCACACACTAGGAGCTTGCACGCATGTGCGGTACCGTACGGAAAATTCTAGAGCTTAGTAGCTTGGCGGGAACCCCTCCCCCATACCTCTACTGGGCATGCTCAGCCCACCGAGCAACGGTCTCCCTTCAGTTCTTTCTCGTCCGCCGTCGTGTACGGAGGTTCTGAGCTAGGTGCTGTTTTCTCTTGGTGTTTTTTTCTGGCAAATCTTTCTGGCTTTCGACTTCAGATTTGGATTACGGTTTTTGGCTTCGGATTTCAGACTGGTCTTGTTCTCTTGGTGCGCTGTTCCTGTTTTTTTCCTGGAACTTCTATCCGACCTGCCAAGCCCCCCCCCCCGTCGTTTGTCTTCGTCTTCGACTCGTCATGTTTTTTTTCCTCTCCTCACTCCCCTAACTTCTATGTCGGCTTTGTTCAAGCCTTGTGAAAAGTGTGGTCGCAAAGTCACCCTTTCGGATGGACACAGCCAGTGTCTCCTGTGTTTGGGTGAGGCGCATAACACCTGTGCCTGCCCAATCTGCAGGGAGTTCACATCTCAGACTCTGAGGAACCGTCTCGTGTGCCTCAAGTCTTTCTGCTGGGAGCAGTCTTTGACATCACAAGACCCGACTCCGTCCGTCCCGAGGATGTCAAAACCTTCCTCGAGCCGACCTGCGACCACGCTTCCACCGGACTCGGTGGCTGCCAATCCGGTTACTCTGGTGGTACCGGGCCCGGTACCGTCCCATAGGGCCTCTTCGTTACCGAGGATCCCTAAGCTCTTGTTGGCCCCGTCAACTTCATCATCAAGGGAGGCCCCTGTGGGCTTGCAGGGTGCCAAGTCGGCGAAGACGATTACGGTGGCCCAACGTAAGCGTCCTGCAACCTCGGAGACTGAGAAGGAGAAGGAGAAGGAAGAAGGAGAAGCGCAGCTCTCCGGCTACACTGGCTCCTCCTACTCCAACTCCGACTCAACTCTATGTTGACCCAGAGGAGGAATCGGAACCCCAGGAGATCTTGGAGGTTTCCGACGTCGGTGAGACCGCTGGCTCGGTGGCACAACTCGAACCGCCTGAGCTTATGGCCACGGTCCCTCCGCCCGGACGCCCTGAAATGGTGGCCCATCCAGAGGATGCTCCGGCAGCTCCCAGATCTCGTGCCCATCTCGAGGATCTGTTGGTAGAAGTGCCTCTCCAGTTCCGGAGTGACAGGTCAGGCAGCCATCCCCGTACCATCGGGAGGCCTACCCTGAAAGAATGGAATGCTGTGACTACCCGGAGGTCAGGGTGAGACAACCTTCTCCGCGCCATCGAGAAGCCGACCGCAGGTGGTCAGTGCCTCCCCGGGATTCGCCCTACTCTTTGGCGTCTTACACTGTGAGACACGGGCAAGCACATGTCTGGAGGGAGCTCCCGCCATCTTACAGGTCATACTCGCCTTCATATCGGGACCGCTATCACCCCGATGTGAGGCAATGGTCACCTTATCGGCGCTCCTGCTCGCCATCACATGGGGACTACCACTTGCGGCGTGAGCGCTCTCCATCATGCTCACCTCGACAATCACCATACTGTCGATCCCATGAACACACGCCCCTCTACTGGGCTGTCTCGCCACCTCCACGGGTAACATCTACAGTGTCCCGCCCGACGTCAGAGGATATCCAGGCGCAGACCTCGACCGTTGTTGCCATGGTCACTGAGGCTATACAACACCCGGTCCCCGCGGTGATTCCCCCAACAAGGGCCGCGTCCTCTCACCCATCGGGCTCAAAGCCTCCTCCAGCCAAGCATACCGCCACCGCCGCTCCGACGGATACCCTATCAGTGCCGTCCCGACAACCATTGCCTCAGCAGTCGCCAGACAGATCGCCGGATCGTTTCTTGACGGCGGCGTCCTAAGATTACAAGTCTACTTGGACTCCAAGGAGTCGACACCGGAGTCTCACAAGTCACCACCCCTGGCCTTCGGGGACCCAGCACCCGAGTTGGCGCCCGAGGATGTGAGGCAGTTCTTGGACATCCTCCTCTGGATGTCAGTGGCTCTGGGCCTTAAGGTGGCGGAACCGGCCCCGGCAGTGCAGGACCCCGTCTTCCACTACGTGGACACCCGTCTGCCATCGACAGCTCCACTCCCGTTCCTGCCCACCCTGATGGAGGCCCTTAAACATCCATGGGCTCAGCCGGCCTCCGCCCAGTCGATACCACACCGGCTTGAACACCTTTACAGGGCCCAGAGGGACGATGCCAAGTCCCTGTTTAATCATCCTCAGCCCAACTCGGTGGTTGTTGAGTCTACCCAAACCAAGGGAGGGACCAGGTCTCACACGACTCCACCTGACAGAGAGGGACGCCGGCTCGACACCTTTGGAAGGAGATTCTACTCGGCCTCCTCCCTGATAGCGAGGGTGGCGAATACCCACGCATGTCTGGCGGCGTACCTCCAGAGCCTGCTGGACAAGTTCCATCCTCCCTTGTCCACTGTCCCGGAAGAGAGCAGAGTGAGCACCAACCAATTCTACAACGAGGTGGTGGCGCTCGCAAACCAGCAGATCCTCTCCTCCAGGCACTCCGTCGAGGTTGCTGCCCGTGTCATAGTGGGTTCTGTAGCCTTGCGACGTTACGCTTGGCTACGTTCCTCGGGACTACAGGAGGACATCAGAAAGTGCATTGAAGATCTGCTCTTTGATGGCAAGGGACTCTTCAATGCTTTGACTGATGAGGCCATGGACCACATCGTCAAGGCCCAGCTAATGGCCAAGAAGATGGGGATCCGTCAGCCTCAACAGTCCCGTCATGGTTTTGGCACCCGACCCACTTGGCGACGATCATCCTCGCTGAGCTTCCAGCAGCGCTCGCCTCAGTCGGCACCATCAAGGACTTCCACTACGTCTTCTTCACGGTGACCTCAGCGAAGCCGCCAGACTTCGTCTAAAAAGTCGTTGTCAGGAACCAAGTCCCACTTTTGATGGCATGCGCAGGATGCCTCCACAGCCAACATTCCATCTGCCAGCAGCTCTCAAAGATCGTCCCAGCCTGGCCAAACACCTCGCCGAATGGCACTCATTCACCACGGACTCTTGGGTTCTCACCATCATCCGTCTTAGTTACGCCATCGAGTTCTCAAGTATTCAAGTATTCTAAGGCGTTTTCTATGCCACCCAGGCCAGCCCGGCACTGCTGGAAGAGATCCAGTCCCTCCTGCAGAAGGGAGCGATCGAAGAAGTCCCGCCCTCGGCCTCTACCACCGGCTTCTACTCCCGGTACTTCACCGTATCAAAGTCGGACGGGACTTTGCGACCCATTCTGGACCTCAAAGGGGTGAACGAATACATCCACCCCAGGAGGTTCAAGATGGTCATGCTGTCGACGATCCTCCCCTTCCTTTGTCGGGGAGACTGGTTCGCATCCATCGACCTGCGGGATGCCTATTTTCACATCTCCATCCATCTGCAGCACAGAAGATACCTCCGGTTCTCGATCGACGGCACCTACTACCAGTACCGGGTGCTGCCGTTCAGCCTCTCCACTGCACCGAGGGTCTTCACGAAGTGCATGGCCCCTGTCATTTCCCATCTGCAGACGAAGGGCATCACTGTCTTCCCGTACCTTGACGATTGGCTGTTGGGCACGTCCTGCAAGAACAAGCTGTATTCGGACATCCACCAGACTTTGTCACTTTTGACCCGCCTGGGTCTTCGGGTCAATCCAAAGAAGTCCCACCTCGAGCCAGTGAGGGTGCTAGACTTCATCAGAGCAACCCTGGACTCGGTCTCGGCCAAAGCCTAACTGCCCCTGGAGCAAGCCCGTACCGTCTGCCGGGCTGCGTCTGCTGCCTTCGATGCCCCAATGACATCGGCGAGAAAGGATCCAGCAGCTCCTTGGGTACATGGCTTCCACCACGGCCATCATGTACCTTTCAAGACTGCGAGCGCGCCCACTCCGACACTGGTTCATCAGAGCCTTCAACCCACTCCGGGATGACCAGGGGCTGTGACTCAGGCTTCCTCCACAAGTACGCCACTCCCTGCTATGGTGGCTCTCCTACCGCCACCTCCTGTCGGGGATGCCTTTCCGGCAGCCAACTCCTCTACTCACGGTCATGACGGATGCCTCCCTGTTCGGGTGGGGAGCGCATTGCGACAACCTCAGAGTCCGGGGACGTTGGGCTGGCGATGAGACCGAGCTACACATCAATGCCCTCGAGCTCCTTGCCATTGGGAAAGCTCTGAGGGCTTTCTGCAACCTGGTCGTGGGGCAGATGGTCCTCATCCTGACGGACAACACGACGGCTGTCTGTTATGTCAACAGACAGGGAGGGACCCACTCCACCACGCTTCTCACCATCGCCCTCCAACTCTGGGAATGGTGCGTCTTGCTTCGAGTCCATCCGATTGCCGTCCACTTGGCTGGTCAGGAGAACACCACGGTGGACGCCCTGAGCAGGGACACCTCTTCCCACCACGAGTGGTCCCTCTCGGACAAGGTGTTCCGTCTGATACGGCACTGCTGGGGCGAGCCCACGATCGATCTCTTCGCCACCGTATCGAACGAGAAGTGCCGCCGGTACTGCTCAAGAGCCGGTCGGGGACCGAGCTCTCTCAGCAATGCTTTCCAATTACGGTGGACCGACGGGTTCCTCTACGCCTTCCTGCCGTTTCCTCTCGTGGGACGAGTGGTCGCCAAGATCCTGGTGGACCGAGTCGACATCGTCCTAGTCGCCCCGTACTGGTCGAGACAGCATTGGTTTGCGCCCCTGCTCGAGGCCACTCGAGGACGACTTCTCAGACTTCCAACAGCACCCGATCTGCTGTTTCACTCGGACAGTCATGTTCTCCACCCCGACCTGCTGCTCCTGGCCCTGCACACGTGGAAGATAACACCCTAGACGACCTCGCAATACAGGACGTCTTGACCGCGGCCAGGAAGGAATCGACCCACCGCAACTATGCCTACAAGTGGTGGCGGTTCGTGACCTTTGCTGAGGCACGAGGTGAGCCAGTATCGCCTGTCGGCCTCGGTACCTTGCTCTGCTTCCTGCTCCACCTCCGACAGCAGGGACTCGCGTTTCCTTCCTTGAAGGTCTACCTTTCCGCCATCGTGGCCTACCAACCCTGAGGCTCTCCATTGGCAGCGCTCTTCCAGGACGCCACCATGAAGCAATTCATGAAGGAGCTTCAACATCTATACCTGCCAGTATCGCTGCCGCTGCTGCCCTAGTCGCTGTCCCTGGTCCTCTCCCAGCTCATGCGACCGCCCTTCGAGCCCATGGCCGCTACCGATGACAGGCTCCTCACCATCAAAACGGCCTTCCTGGTAGCTGTCACCTCTGCCAGGTGGGCCAGTATGCTGACAGCCCTGTGAGCTGATGAGCCCTGTCTAGTGTTCCATTGGGACAAGGTAGTCCTTCGCCCAGACATTTCCTTCCTGCCTAAGGTGGTGTCCCACTTCCACCTTAACCAGGACATCATTCTACCTACCTTTCACCCGAATCTGACAACGCCTCTGGAGCTATCCCTCCACTCCTTGGATGTCCGTTGAGCCTTGACCTTTTACACCCAACGGACTGTGACCTTCAGACAGACCCCATACCTGTTTGTCTGCTATGGTCAGCGTCGCAGAGGCCACAAGGTGTCCACCCAGAGGTTCTCTAAGTGGGTGGCCCAGATTATCTTGCTTGCCTACGAGATGGCCAAGCAGCCTCCACCAGCCCTGCTTCGGCCCCACTCCACCAGAGCTATGGCATCCTCAGCAGCCCTCCTGCGAGGTGTGGACCTGCAAGAACTTTGTCGAGTGGCGACCTGGTCCAGGCCATCAACCTTTGTGTGCCACTATCGACTGGACTGCCGGTGCCGGAGAGATGCCTGGTTTGGACGAGCAGTGCTGGCCTCCGTACTCTAGGACCTGACCCACCGTCCTTCTGGTAAGCTACAAAATCTCCTAGTGTGTGAGGCACAGAGATCATGAAGAAGAAGAACAGGTTGCTTACCTGTAACTGTGGTTCTCTGAGTGGTCATCTGTACCCTCACACACACCCGCCCAGCTGTCCCCTCTTCTCAGGTCCCTTATCAGCGGACTTTAGAACTGAAGGGAGACTGTTGCTCGGTGGGCTGAGCATGCCCAGTAGAGGCATGGGGGAGGGGTTCCCGCCAAGCTACTAAGCTCTAGAATTTTCCGAATGGTACCGCGCATGCACGAAAGGTCCTAGTGTGTGAGGGCACAGATGACCACTCAAAGAACCACAGTTACAGGTAAGCAACCTCTTCTTATTCTTTTTATTATTGAATTAATTTTTTTAAAAAAAGAAGAGAATGCCATGATCACTAAGACTCAACATGGGTTTCTCCAAACTAAGTCATGCCAGGCTAAGACTAATCATCTCTCTCTCTCTCTCTCTCTCTCTCTCTCTCTCTCTCTCTCACACACACACACACACACACACACAGGGTTACTAGCTTAGTAGAGGAAGGGAATGCTGTGGACATACTGCAGCTGGACTTCAGTAAGATCTTTGACAAGGCCTCCCAGGATATTCTTGCAAATAAACTAGTAAAAGCTGGACTAGACAATGCTACTGATAGGGAGATTTGTAACTGATTGACCAACTGAAAGGGTGCTCACCAATGGTTCCTCTTCATCTTGGTGAGAAGTAACTAGGGAGGTGCCACAGAGTTCTGTCCTGGGCCCAGTGCTTTTCTGCATCTTTATCAAAGATTTGGATGAGGGAATAGAGCGCATTTATATCAAATTTGCGGATGACATCAAATTAGGAGGGGGTAGCTAACATCCCAGAAGACAGGATCAGAAATCAGAATGATCTTTACAGATTAGAGAGCTGAGACAAAACTAAAAAAAATGAATTTCAATAGGGAGAGGTGTAAGATACTACAGTTGGACAGAAAAAAAGTGAAATGCACAGTTATAAGATAGATGACACCTCGCTCGACTACAGTACATCTGAAGGGGATCTAAGAATCTTAGTAGACTACAAACTGAACATGAGTTAGCAGTGTGATGCAGCAGCTAAAAAAGCCAATGCAATTCTGGGCTGCATCACTCTATTCTGCTTTGATCAGACCCCACCTGAAATGCTGTGTCTAGTTCTGGACACTGCAGTTCAGGAGGGATTTTGACAAGATGGAATGTATCCAGAGAAGGGTGACCAAAAAAGTAGAAGGCCTGGAAAGCATGCCCTATGAGGAGAGGGTTAGGGAGCTAGGTATGTTTACCCTGTACAAGAGAAGGTTAAGATGCGACACGATAGCTATGTTTAAATATTTGAAGGGATGTCAAATGTAGGATGGAGCAGGCCTGTTTTCTACTGCTCCAAAGACCAGGACATGCAGCAATGAATTCAAACTTCAGGAAAAGAGATTTTATATAAACACTAGGAAGAATTTCCTGACAGTAAGAGCAGTTCAACAGTGGACTATCTTCCCTCAGAGTGTGGTGGAGTCTCCTTCTTTGGAGGTTTTAAGCAGGGGCTGGGTGCCCATCTGTTGGGAACAGCGGCATAACTAGCATAATCAGTACCAAAGGTAAGCATGGAAATTGTGCCCTACCTTCTTCAAAGATAAGTGAGCACATTTTCTTAAGGTAGAGGGGAAGGGAGGCAGAAAGTAACACCTCCACCGTCAATTCACATGTAGTCCCAGCAGCAGCCAAGGGATACAGATGTATTCAGATACTCATTCCAGACTTTAAAACACCTGGCTTTAGTAAACTTAGGGAGATACTAGGTGTGATCCCACAGTCAGGAATACTAAAGGAGAAGGGAGTTCCTGATGGATGGGAATTTCCTAAAAATGAGATACTGAGGGCATAATTTCAAACAGTTCCAGTGTGGAAGAAAAATGGGAGGTGTCTAAAGAATCTGGGATGGATGTCGGAAGAACTTTCAACAGAGTTAAGTTTTAAAAGGGCCATGTACAAGAAATGGAGGGTGGATGGCCATCAGTTGGAAATTCTTTGATGGTATATTCCTGCATGGCAGGGGGTTGGCCTAAGTGGCCCTTTGTGGTCTCTTCCTGCTCTATGATGCTAGGAGAAGAAATAGACTACACCATTCCCTGCCATGTTTGATATTCTCCTGTGAAAAACAAAGGTGCTTATCTCACTAGTCAGGCCATTTCTGCACTAGACTGTTATAGCGCTATTAATCCACTTTCAACATCCTATGGAATCCTGGGGTTTGCAGCCGACTGGCCCCTCCCTAAACTGCAAACCCTAGGATTCCATAGGATGTTGAAAGTGGAATAATAGCGCTATAACAGTCTAGTGCAGAAATGGCCTCAGTTGTTCCAGGTTGTCCTGATCAAAAGTGTTTCATCTGTACCCATTGAGCTCTAATAATGTTATTAAGAGAAAACATTATAGTACTATTACACTATTGTCTTTAAGCCTATTTTCTGGGATTGGAACTATCCTGCACATGATGCTTCTCCTGTATGACTTTTTAAGACTTCTTTTGCCTGATGAACAAACCATTGGAGCTTTGAAAAACTGCATGATGTATTTTCTGCATTTTGCTTGGCCAATAAAGGTATTGCTCTTTGTGGATTTTGGATTTTGTTGTATTTTGCTGCATGACCAACACGTCTCCTACAGAATGTATTTCCAAGAGCTGAAAAAGGGTGGATCTTTTTCAACTGAAAGACTTATGTAGAACCACTTACCCAAAATCTGGCATTCAGATTCAAAACCGGCTGATGACATTTCATGTACTTGGTTACGGATGTTTCAAAGAGTTCATTTCACATCCCTAACACAGGTTAAAGACTGAAAGACTGAAGTCTCTTTGAAAACCTAATTGTTATAAATTCAGATGCAATTCAAGGTCTAGCCTTCAAAATACATGGCATCTTAATTAGGTCTGCTTTCTATTACTGGGAATTAACCAAATCTATACAGGAGAAAGACTTAGATCTAGTTATCGATGGAAAAAAGTGGAACTAAATATGGACAAATTGATGTGTACATTCATTTTCAGCCTCCCCAGGGAGCAAGGACCTAAATTAATCCATATTTCTTGAATTATAGTCTATAGCAATATTTCTAAGACAACCAATCAAACAGTTTCATGTTACCCCAGCTTGGTTCTACTACATGTTTTTCCTGAAAACAATAAAGACCTCTTTTGTAGAAAAAATTAATTGGATTCTTTTGCTTTGCTGGTAGACCAGAAAGAGCAAACACCTAGAAAGAAACAAAAGCGTTATTTAATTGGCCAAACCAGATGATGACAAATAGCCCTTATGGAAAATCTTACAGCTCCCATTAAAGATCAAAGAAATAATAAGATGGCAGACACGTTCTGTTTAATATGACAGCTTTCTATTAAAACTGGAAGAGCAACAGCAATATATGTGCTCTAATAACAACATGCAGTCATTTATTGAACATACTGTTGGAATCAGTATATTAAGGAATGTATTTATGGAATCTACTTTTATAGAATTTTTCTTGTATTGGGCTTGATGAAGTCTATAGACAGGTGATTATATTGCATCCTGTGTTCTTATAAA
Source organism: Iguana delicatissima (assembly GCA_948472985.1). NCBI lineage: Eukaryota > Metazoa > Chordata > Lepidosauria > Squamata > Iguanidae > Iguana > Iguana delicatissima. The sequence goes on along the minus strand of CAOKZL010001168.1, from coordinate 180,555 downwards.
ACCTTCTGTACAGCTATCCCTCAGTTAACAAAGCAATGCGTTTGTGGGCATTACTTCCATAGACGATTTGTTACTAGAAGTGGCAATAACCTGGAAAGAATAGAGATAGGTGTTGGAAGGAAAGAGGTATCAATGCTTGTATAAGGTGATTAGTGAGAGAGTGGTCTAGATAATGCCTGCCCTTTGTTTCCCCTCTCTGTATCTTTCTTTCTTTTCTTTTTATTATTTTTTATTAATTAATTACAAAAGAAAAAAGAAAAAATACATAACGTGATTAACATAAAGGTTAAAGAAAAAAAGTTACAACAGAAAAATGCTTACATTTCTATTTCTCTCTAAGTCCATTAGCATAATATACTTATTCAATATATAAATCATACTGATTATGTGTTTTTATATGTATCTGAATCTCATTGTCATTATACCCATTGTTATTATTTATCTCATAATCAGCATTTTAAAAAATATACTATTAGTAATTTCATTCTTATTTCTATCCCTTTCAAACTAAATTTAACCTATTGCTATTACTGAATGTAACCTTATTACTAAGTATGCTGTTACTGAGTGTACCCTAAGTGTACCCCATCCCCAATTATATCTCAAGTTACTCCACCTTCCAAAATTGTAACTCTTCTTGTGGAGGTATGGCACCTTCCTCTTTTATTAACACCTTTTCCACAAATATCTTCCATATGGCTTCAAAATCATTCCCTTTCATTGTTCCTTTTTTGACCCTAATTCCACATGTTAATTTATTGCTAATCACGATTTTCCACACTTCTTTATACCAATCCTCTGTTTGAAAATCTCCTTGAGTTTTCCATTTTCTTGATATAATTAACCTTGCTGCAGTTAATAAATTTGTAATTAAATCCTTCATTGCCCGGGTACAATTAATTTTATCATATATAGATAACAATGCTATAACAGGACATATTTCTAAATCAATTTCTGTTATCTCTTTTATCTCTTTAAACACCATTTGCCAAAATTTCTGTACACATTCTCAATTCCACCAAATATGAATATATGTACATACATATTTTTTGACAACCCCTCCAATACAACCTTGAATAATTCTTACCTATGTGATTTAACCTTACTGGTGTTAGGTACCATCTCCAAACCAATTTATAATAATTTTCTTTTGTCCATGCAGATAAGTTTTTTAAATGATACTGATTCCAAATTTCCCCCCAATCCTGAATATCTATTTTTTGTACTAATTCTTCCTGTCATATTTTTCTAAGATCTTCCTCTTTGTCTTTATGTTTTTACAACATTTTATATATTTCACTCGTGGTACCCTTCAAAATTTTGTTTTCCTCCATTCCTTCTCTTTGATTAATCATTTCTTCAAATTTAGTATATTTTCTGAAATCTTTATTATTCCTTTTCCAACTCCTTGTCCATTGCTCTAACTGAATATAATTAAGCCATGATATCTTAGTGTCCTGCAATCTCTCCTTTATTTTATCTTTATCTCTCTGTATCTTTCTTTGGTATATGTACTCAAAGCTTTTACATCCTTCCTAACTGAGGACATACTTCCTCCTTGTTTCGGGAAGTTAGTCTTTTTGTTATCCTTTGTTCTGGAAGGAGCCTCCATGCGGCTCCAGTCTCAGCAATAAATGCTAGCTTATACCTACACACGAGGGCCAGCTTTTAGGGGCTCTTTTAGCCAAGTATAGGACACCTTCTTGGTCTCACTCCTTTCCTATCCTAAGGTGGATTTCCTGTGACAAAAAATATAGGTTTTCCTTTTTACCTTAAAAGAGCATCCAGATTCTTGTCTCTTTCACAAGCTCATATTGCACCAGCCCCACTGCACTCTGCTTAATATAGATACCAAATATTCTTACAGTGGGTTCCTACCCAAAAAAGAAGAGCAGTTCAAGAGGTGCTAACAAACGTGTCATTCAGAAATAACATCATGCACAGATGAAATGAAACAAAGAGGTTAAGATTTTATATAAGATTTTGAAAGTTAATCTTCAATTGAGGCTGGAATTATATCTGTTCGGATTAGTAGAAGACCAACTGGAGAAGAAATGTGCAAAGATGCTACAATCTATCACCACCGTAGAACAACTACTATATGCACGGAAGTGGAAGAATACAGATATTCCCATGAAAGGGGCTGATAAAACTGTTGACCTTAGCTGAAATAGATAAACTGACAATGTTGATAACAGAAAAATTAGTAGCCACTTTTTCTAAAGATCAGGAACCTCTAATAGGCTTTTTGCAAATAAAAGAGTACAATGTGTCCACTGTAGATTTTGACACTCAGTTTATTTGGAAAAATAGCAGTTAAAGCATTTAAATGGTATTTGTAATTAGAGAAGTTATTTTATAGACTGATCTATAAGCTTAGTGTTTTATTTTTTATTCATCTTTGTGTGTTTTTTTCTTCTGTATTTGTTGTAATTTCTTGTTTCTTTTTGTGTTTGTTTATATGCATCTTGAAAACCTTTAATAAAACTTCTAATACAATTTTTGAACCTCCTAGAGATCACTTGAAGCCTTCATCCCAAATGCCTTGAAACAATACCTATTCTTTCGAAGCCTCAACTTTTCTTATGATTTCAAGTTTGGTGGCCATAGTTACAGATCTAAGCTTTTTAACGTTATGGAATTAACTGGGAAGGCTGGCTTATCTGCTCCCCCCTTTTCTCTGAGCAGAGGATTATGGAGGGAGTTGTTGTTTACTTTGCCTCTTGGACACAGACACAGACGGCTGCAATCGGATTGCTAGTGAAAAAGCTTTATTGTATTGTTTATTGCAAACATGACACTGTAACTGAAAGTCAGTGTTCATCCAGCCTTCCGTCATGATCTTCCCAACGCTGATGCTGCTAGAAAAGATTCTAGTTAGACAGAGGTTTAGGAAGAAAAGCAGGGCATGGGCAGGTGTAAAAAACTTTGTAAAAAGGACTTCACGGTCACAGGCTTATAAACCGAGTTACATATTCAAATGTAAAAATCTGCAATCATTTTTCACCTTTCCTTTTTACATACTTGTTGCAATGATTTCTGTAGGATTATCCCTGTTATTGTTACTGGTTGTGGTGTGATCAATCTTGTGTAAAACTCAACATCTTTGTATCTGTAACAGACAATAAAAGTTTTGTGTTTTTTTTCCAAATAGGGACATGGATGGCAACTTGGCAGCCCTTGACCAATATGTAACCCCAAGGATGTTTTTGTAGTTTCTGAGCCCCACCCAGACCACACCTTCTTTTTCTGGCCCCAAAGATATAAATTATCTCTCCTTTCAGCAGTCAGGAGTGAGGATTCACCTTTGAAATGGGGAGCAAACCCCTCTGCAGTGTTTAAATTTATCCAGTTTAAAAAACCGGCAGTAGACTTTTGGCCACAGCTCTTTTTGTTTCTGATTTTTCCTTTGGCATTTGGCATTTTAGCTGTCTGTGCAGCCCGGGGGGGGGGTGTCCCATGGCCATAAAACTGGCCCTCAGACCCCCAAAGTTGTCCATGTCTTGGATAGGGGAGCGGTGCTACCTGCTGAGATAAGGCAGGATCAGAGTGATACGGCCATATAGCAAATGCCAAAGTCCCAGTTCAGCATTCAAGCTACTACAATCCCACTGGCTGTCTGATCAAATACTATGACCATTTCCGCACTAGACTGTTATAATGCTATTATTCCACTTGCAACATCCTATGGAATCCTGGGGTTTGCAGTTTTGGGAGGGGCCACCCGGCCCCTCCCGAAACTGCAAACCCCAGGATTCCATAGGATGTTGCAAGTGGAATAATAGTGCTATAACAGTCTAGTGCAGAAATGTCCTATGTCCACCCACAAAGGAGAGGGAATAGCAAAGGCTGGGATCTGGCTTTTCCTAGGTTCAGGCCTTCCTTCATGCTCCCGAAATGTATATTTATGCACATATCTTTAAATGTTTTAAAATTACCTTGCTGATAGAAATAAAGTCCAGTGTTCTTATACTGGGGAGGGAATGCAGTCAGTGCCTGATGGAAGTGGGTTATGTTAGCCCTGTGAAGGAGGTCTTCACCCTCTGCTTGTGCTTCTGTATCAGTGTGGAGGGTATTATACGCCATCCCTGCAGTGTACACTCATGTTCATCCAGGATCCTGGTATGTTGGTGGGAGAAGGAGAAGATCTTTGACCTTGAACGTTATTGACGATGGTGGTGGGGAGATTTCTTGCTTTTCTGCATTTGGGGAAATTAAGGGCTCTCTTGGAAGTAAGATTTGGAAGGGAAAGCCTCAATCACCCATCCCCAGTGTCGCTTCTACCAAGGACTTCGCAGCCCCTTGGCAAATCCCTGCATTTTCTTAAAAAAAAAAAAAAAACAATTCCTAAACTCCCTCCCCCCCAAAACACTCTCAAACTGATTCCCAGTCCAATTGCTGGCCTCAGCTGTTCTTCTGAAGCCAAGCCACTGTGTACACCTCTCTTAGCACTGCACTTGCCTACAGGTCTGTGTCTGATTTTTTTCCCTATGTAAATCTCAAACGCTAAGTCAGGAAACTGAGACGAAGGATTAGAGAGTAACTACCTCCAGCCACTCCAGCTCCACAAAGAGAAGACTGAGAAAGAAGATAGAATTCCCCAAGTGGGGAATTGAGCCCTAGTCTCCAGGCTCTGTAGTCCAATGCTGAGGCGACTATATCCTGCTGCTTCTAGAGCTACCAATCTGGATTTCAAACTTCTACTACATACATGTGATAGATCAGAGGTCGAGGAGCAATTTATCTTGCCAGAAACAGAGACCTTACAGCCAATACCTGTGATAGAGCAATCTGTCTTGCTGGAGCCTCCACCTTCTGAAAGGCAAGCTGAGACAGATTTTACAGCCAGAGGGAGAAGGGGTCAGTGATGGTTTAGGGGAATTAGATTCATCTTTTTCCCCCAGCCTGCAGTCAAGGAGAAGGCAAAAGAGGGAGGCTCAGAAGCAAGCTGTTCTGCTGAGATTAAAAAGACAGGACGCTTGTTAAGAACACCTGTTCTCCCTGCTATTTAAGTCTGTTGGCGTGGCTTGCTTTTTGCTTGTGGCAAATCACTACTCAAGCTCCCTCTGCCTTTGCATTCCGGCATTCTTGATTTCTTGGACAGACTTTTGGCATTCTTGACTTTCTTGGACTAACCTTGACTTTGGCTTATGGCTCAGTGTTACTACCAGCTTGTGAGCTTTGGACACTCCCTGTTGCTTCCTCTTCCTTCTCCTATCGCTTTCCTTCCCTTGCTGGCTGAGAAGCACGGGCTGGGAGTTAAACCCTGATATTGTGGCTCCTTTCTGTAGTTACCAAACGGAGATACGAGCACATCAGTTCACACACCCACATGTGCAACTGTTCCATCTGGCCCCTAGACTAAAAGGGATTCTAGTATCTGGGTGCAAATCACCAATGGAAAAGTCTCTCAAAAATGGAACAAATGTGTGAGCAGGCGTTCAGTGTAAACCTTCTCTTCTCTTCACAACTGCTGCATCTAAAAAGAAATTGCACCCACCATAATCAATTCTTGAAGGATGCAAATTATTTTTTGAACTTATTGATTACTAGGGGCTATCCAACTTGTGTACTTTTTGCATCATTTAATAGGGTGAATACAGTGAAGTAGAGAAGACCTGTTCCATGTTCCAAGAGTTGTTCCGGAAAAATTGGCATATTGTCAGCCATATTTTGGGCTGTAGTTCTCCACCTGTTATAGCATTTTGTAGAACGCCTAATCTTGAGGATAAATTGGTCCACTCAGACTGCTTCAAGCCTATTAATTTTGTGCCTATATTAAGAGGACATTTTAAATGTGGTAGATGCTCATGTTGTGCACAGAGTATGAACATCAAGCAATTCACACACCCTGTTACAAAAGAATGTTTTAAATTAAAATCCTTCTCCACATGCCAAACCACACAGGTAGTTTATGTTCTTACTTGCCCTTGTCAGTTATTATTTGTAGGAAAAACCAACAGATGTTTGAGATTATGTAAACTAGAACATAAAAATAAAATTAGAAATCAATCCAGGGATAGCCCTTTATATGAACATTTTTTTATAAAAGGACATCATTCTGACTCATTTAAGTTTTGTGCCATTGAAGTGGTTTATGGTCATGATGATCAGATGTGGGTACAATCCAACTTAGAAGGGAAGCTTATTGGACCTTCAGACTTAATACTATTGTACCCATGAGTCTGAATGACAATATAAATTTTAGTTGCTTCCTGTAACATGTTCCACCTAACACTCTGTTCTCCTGTTGTCTCTGTGTTTTCATCATATATGAGAAAGTGTTGTTTGCAGTTTATTATTGCAGTTTGTTTATATTTAATCGTTATATGTATTTCAATTTTAGTATACTTTGAGAATTTATTACTATTGATGTAAGGATGCAACTTGTGAATACAAGTGTTTGAAACTGGGGTTCTTTAAGAAGGAGGGATTACAGGAGCTTTGTACTCATTCAGACTCCCTAGTCCCAGCTGTTACGTCTTTGGAGTCTTGGCTCTTTGCTGTAAATCACAGGTTTATTGTTATACTGAAAAAGCTCTCCTAAGGTACACGTGGGATTATACTCTTGTAAGTACGTATTGAATTTTTTTTAAAAAAAAAAATTCTAGTAAATTTTAATAATTTTTGTAATTTATTGATGTATTATGTTAAAATGAATATATTCTGCAGGCTGTTAACCATATATTAGTAAACTGAGGAAGATGTCGCTCGAAACACCTAGAGATTTCTTGGGCTGGCTGTTACTTTCTACTGGATTTTCTGCATTAATCATCTCTACATGGATTGTTGTATACTCATGTGAAAACCTTGACCTGTGCCTGCTGTGGTGACATTAGAAAACTTGCCAGTTTGTCATCTGCTCCTGATATTCCAGTGGAACATTTTTACTTTACATTTTACATTTTGACTACTCCTTTGGATTTTTCCAGCTTTCATTCGCTCAGTGGACTTCATTTTGTGTTCTACATGTTGTGTTTATACTGTTCTGTATTATATTGATTATATTGTAGTTGATATAATACTTTATCACACTTACTTGTATTTTATTTTGTGGTTACACCTTAGGCACATTTTGTTCTTATTTCGCCACTTGTATTCAGAGTGTACACTGGTGAGTTTGTCGTGTCTGCAGACCTCATGAATTTCACAGCTTTTTTAAAAAAGGCAGAGTACTCAGAGGTGGTTTTGACAGTTTTGACAGTACATCAACTGGTATTCATTGGTGGTCTCCCATCCAACTACTACTGAAGGCTGACCTGGGTTAGCTTTCAAAATCACGCAGGATCTGGTGCCTTTAGGATTTTTAGGCAGACATTTGAATGCTACTCAGTGCAATTTTACAGCCAACATCACTCTCATCTGTTGCTAATACCATCTGAATTTCCCTGACAGAAGGAGTTCTTGTATAAACCTAAAGAAGCTTCAGAAAGTGGATTTACCTATGCCACAAATAAATCCAAGCTGATAACACCACCACGTGGTGATTATTGGAAACTGCAGGGACTGATTTCTGACGAGTTAATGTAATGTAATGTTGACTAGTTTATTGTCCTAACATTATGCTATATGACATGAGTTTACTGATACCTGTTCAGTATGTATTGTCTTCAGCTTCTTTGAGACTCCACTAGACAGTTGTCCTCTTACATGCTGGCTTCCACAGTACAATTCTCTGCACTTTCCCATGGACTTAAGTGGGGAATGTAGAGAGAAGGTCCCAAGTTCTCTTTGGGGAGGGAAAAAAATGCTGTTCTCAAAGTCTGCACTATGGAATCAGTGCTATACTGTGAATATTGTGGTTCATAGGCCAGCTTGTTCAGTATAATTAACTTGGACAATGATCAATTGTGTAAGACACACGTGACTTTTGCTACGCAGTTTGAGATACTCTTGCATGTCAACTACTGAGTTATGTCAGATATACAATTATAGTAGGGTTTGTCAATTTGGCTGTAACATAAAGGGGTGTGTGTGTTTTATGGCGAGATAGAAGCAGCAATCCATCCTATTCCAGAATCTCTTTTCCCCCTTATTCTCCCATCCTAAGGAAGATTTTGGTTATGTCCGTAGCAAAAGGAAGAATGGGGAAATGTTAGGGTCTCTGCACGGAGAGGATGGTGAAATGCTATAGAAGACAGAGAAAAGGCAGAACTACTCAATAACTTCTTTGCCTTTGTCTTCTCCCAAAAGGAAAACAATGTTCTAAGGGGGGGAAATGGTGGTGTGGTAAGAATACCTGGCTACTCTCCAGGACCAGATGAACTGCATCTAAGGGTATTAAGACAACTGGCAGAAGTAATCTCAGAACCCCTTGCAATAATCTTTGAGAATTCTTGGAGAATGGGAGAAGTCCCAGCAGACTGGAATAGGACAAATATTGTCCCCATCTTCAAAAAGTGGAAAAAAGAGGGCCCAAATAATTACCACCCAGTCTGACATCAGTAATGAGACCAGTGCATTCCTGTATGGCAGGGGGTTGGATTTGATGACCCTTGTGGTCTCTTCCAACTCTGCGATTCTATGATTCTAGGATGAGAGGGATCACTTTTAGTGTAACAGAGTTAAAAAAACAAACAAAAAAAACTTGAAAGTAATCTGAGCACCAGCCCTTCCTCCTGCTCTTTCTTTTTCTTTTCCACCTCCTTCCATATACTGCTCAGGTGAGAAGAGAGATCTGAAAACAAGAGTGAGGCTATTTGTTATGATGTTCCATGACAGGGAGTCTGGTTTCCCCTTACTTGTTCCTTCAAGAACAGAAAGACAATGAGTTTGAATTGGACCCAAGTGAGGCTTTCAGACTGCTCCTCCGTCTTTCCTATCCTCCCTCTCATTTCCTTCTCCATCTTATTCTTCTTTCGCCTCTGTGTCCCCAAACCCCAGACTCTGTCTTTTCCCCTTCTGATCTGTGCTGCTATTGCCTCTCACTCCACGTGGTCTTGTGGTAGCTACTTAATCTCTCCCTTGAAATGCAATAAGCAGGTTCAAGGGGAGATTTTTGATAAACACTGCAGTAAATATAGATTTCCCCCTCTCTATTTCTGAGGTTCATCAGGTTCACAGTGTCTACTCTTTTTGCAACAAATCACAGAACACAGAAGAGATTTCAATTCTTCAATATAACAGAAGAGCCCTTTACTATTAACACTGCCAGACACTGTCCTATCAGATAATTTTATTTTTTGGTTATGTTTTATAAATTGGATTAACTTCATTTAAATGTGTAGAAATATCATATGGCAATTGGAAAAAAGAGATTACATATTTATGAGGAAATATCCCAAATACAATATTCAGATACTCTCCTAAAGCCATGCAACTTTAAAACCTCCTGTTGCCCATTTAAAATGTCAGCTTGGTAGGCAGCAACAGAAAACAGTTGTTAAGAAGAAATACTTGTACCGCCTGTGTGTTCAGAACATCACAAAAGCCACAGCTCTAGATAAACATTTGTTTTAAGCCCAACTAAGTTTCTATCGGCTTTTACACAAGGTAGAGAATAAAGTGTGCAAACATACTAGCCAGGAGATTTGCAGTCTTTTACTCAGCCAGCTGCTCTCCTGGTCATTTTGGACATGGACTCCATGAAGATCCCTAAATAATGTGCACTAAAATAATTTACGTATAATCTTTTTCTTGATGTATATTAATATATATTTCATATAAAAATAGGATGTACCTTTCTATTATTTCAAATCTTTGGCTTTTTTTTTTTAAATCAGTCACTATGGTTCATGTTCTTCATTCATTTTTTCTCCTCCCCTAATGAGTCATTTTTGGTTAGGAGAGAAAAAAAAGTTTTGGCACTGAAAACCACAGAGAATTAAGTGAAGAGGACTTTTCAACTTCAACTATATGGCATGTCCCATTATTTAAAGAGGATTCATAAACAAACTTGATGGATAATTAAGAGAAAGCAGGTGGGTTTATCTAGTTGATAATATACTATTTTAACCGTGCTACTGTCTTGAGAACTCAGTTGCCTGAGATCCTGAAAACAGATTTTACTGAACAGGAGATATGACTTGCATTACAGCTAAGAGGACCAGTTCATTGGAAGAACATCTCCAGTGCAAACTACATAAAAAGACTGAAGGGTGCATTCTCCACACCCTCTTCTTGTGCAGAAAAATAATTACAAATGAAATGAAAAGTGAAGCAGTTACTTTTATGGACTACAGCTGACAGAATACTCCAGCTTCCACTATTTCCAGTATTGTGGAAGCTGTAATAAAAGAACGCAAGTTTTCCAAGCTGTGGGCCCGGACCAATCATGGTTATAAACTAGGGCCGGTGGGTGTGTGGGTGTGTCTCTGTGTGTGTCCAGATGGGGAAAAAATCTATATACCAAAAAAACAAAACAAAACAAAAAACCCACATTTTTCCAAGTATGTAAAATCCATTGAGTTTAATCTTAGCCTCTGATATTTACTTTGATTGTATTGCAAGATTTTGCGTATAGTAAAATCACTTTTTTTCCCCAAAAGGAAAACTAGAATTTCTTCTAAACCCCTCTTCAGAAAGAAATATTATTTCACACAAGGCAAGGTACCCAAGTTGCTTTCTCAAAATTATTTCAAGTAAATTCATGTTTAAGTAGGGACATTTGCCTGAGTTCAAGAAAAGGTACATCTCTTCTGTCTGGAGTTGATTTAGAGAGATTTAGAGAGACATTCCTTCATTAGCCTCTTAAAAATATATTAACCCTCAATGGAAGGAGGAGCTAGGATAGAGAAGGCCAAGGATTTGGCCCAAAATCATCAAGATATTCAGGATAGAAGCATATCCCAGTAGTCCACTCTTCTTTTCTACTATAGATGGAACTGGAATTCCCAAGAACCCTGACTAACTCAACTCAGTTCTAGTAAATGAAACTGCAACTGTCCCTCCCAGTGGTCTCTTCTTGCATTACCAGTTGTGGAAGTTCAGGTTGCATTTCATTCCTCTCCTCCTGTAGTAGTTTGGGGTGAAAGAGAGAATTCTATCTCTATGAAGCTGCAAAGCTGTGCTAAATTGGCTGAGAAGCTGCATCCAGAAACTTTCGCCGATCTTCCCTTTGGCTCACTAGCTGGCAGGAACATGGCCATTCAGGCTTTGCAAGCTACATTGCAGCGCTTCTAAAACAGCTGCCTGAAAGCCATAAGCAAAGCTGGTTTTGCTAGAAGACCAACTAGCCCAGACAGTGCATCAGATGGGAGATAATCCTGCTGCTGGAGTGGTGAACAAGGCTGCATATGGACAGCATTTCTTGGGAAATAGACTGACTTGCAATATGCACCATGAGATCGTTTTATTCCTCAGTCCTTGAAAAGGCTGCAGTACTTCTTCAAAGCTTCTGATGCTAGTGAGAAATGCCACATTCATCCTTTGTATTACTGTCACTGGATGTCACAGCTGCACTGTCAGGCTTTGGCTGCTTTGGGGTCCCCTGAAAAAGACATTTAATGTTTAGCTTTTAATTAAATTTCCACATCCCCCTCCTTGATTGTGCTCTATATTTTCTCAGCTCGTTCTTTGCCTCAGAGGAGCCACCTTGAATTGAAAGATGGGAGAGGGGGTTCTCACATGGGACCCCTGCTCACTTGCAGCTTTGTGTGCCTAGCAGCTGTAGATGGATTAGAGTAAGAATCTATACCAAGTGTGTGCAGAATGACAGGCAGAGAGACAAACCAAGAAGTGATTCAGCCCAAGGCTGTATGGCAAGGTTTTATATCAAGTGCTCTGATTATTTCTGCAAGGGAGTATGGGACTTTTATTTCCAGTCCCCCAGTTCCTCACAGGAAAAAAAAATGCCCCTTCAGGGACTGGGAATATTTGTCACTGATGCTGTCTCCACAACATCTTCTTGCCCCCAAGAATGTTTTTAGGCACTTAGAGTAACGTATGGTGGTAAGAAGATGGGCTCTTACCATAATTGAAGTTCCTAATCTGTAGGAATTTGGTGCCCACCCAAGTTACAATGGCAGAATGAGGTGAAGGTGAGCCATAGATAAGCATCCTCCAGGTACTGGTGTAATTTCTGAAGGGCAGCACAGATAAGAGTAATTACTGATAGAAAAAAGTTTGGTATCCAAAGATAAAAAAAAGTGGGAAAGCCAAACTCCCTTGATTATTCCAGTATACAGACACATTTTAAAGGATGGAACAACTGAACTGTTGAACATTTGTTGTTTGACAACAAAAACAATAACCTAGGGGTGTTTAAGGGCTCTTCCTTGGTACAAGGATTCAAGTACTGGAAATGATCTAGCACTGCGGTATGCTGTCCTGAACAGACTATTGGGTTAGATGGTCTAAGAGATGGTCCAATTCTTGTGATTCTGTCATTCCTTGACCACAGGGTGGCAACTCACCGGAGATGTGGATTTGGTAAAGTTCAAATGAGCATACAGCATGATGGCAATGTCATTCTGGCCGGCCTCTAGTGCAATGGAGAGAGCTGTGCTGCCATCCTGAAAGAGAAGGCAAAAGAACATCACATCAGTGATGGCAGTCTTACTAGATGGATCATTGCTCCTAGCAAAGGGGAACAGCAGGGAAGAGACTCAATTCACTCACTCACACCAAGGCTGCCATCCCCAAGAATTCTAGGAAATGGTACTCATAATTAGATTAAAGAGCTCTGTTAACAGCTATTAGCCAAGATAAGCTAAGTGGAGCTCCCAGGTACCCCTGAATGCTGGGGACAAATAGGAGATTATGTTGTCAACTAGACTATGCTGTCATTCACTGTCTTGCATTCTGTTAGGGGAATACATAAGCTTCAGGCAATCTTATGCCTGGGTGTGCCTCTTCTTGGTCAATGTGGAGGTTGATATCCTCTTTCTCCATCCACTTTCTCAACACCGACCAAAGCCCTCTCACTAAGACCTCCTGACAGCCACTCTATGCTTGGTAAGAAAGCGGGGAGACCGAAGAAGTGTCTGGCTATATCTTTGCAGCCAGGTGAAAAATGATTACATTGTCCACTGAGACCTTCAGCGAACATAGCCCAACCCCTCTCCAATCCCCATGGTTTCCACCAGGCCTAGAATGGCCAAGGGGGCTACAGAGACTCAGTGGGAGGTGAAGGTATCAGTGAATGGCCAGCTGTAGCTACACTACGCTGGGGCATACAGATTCGTAATGCAGCAAAATAGCAAAGAAGCCCCCTACACACCAAGGAGCAGCTGAATTTGGCATAGGACAAAATAAACTAATGAATGTATTGATTTCAGTGCTCTGTTCCTTTCCTTATTTTTTAAAGCCATTGAGGCTCATATTCCTGCCAGTTGAGATTGGTTATCAATTACTAAATAGTGAGTTTTTGAAAAATGCTATAATGTCAGATACTTCAGTGCTGAAACCTGGCACATAATAGTTATTTCATTTTACTTCAATGTCATATTAAAAATGCTGCGAGAAAGTATGCATATAAAGCAATTAAAGACTTTAAAAACATATGGAAAAACAGCTTGCTTTGTTTTTACTATACAGTGCAAGCAAAACCCAGGCAATCATGTTGTGGACACTGAGACGGAATAAAAGGGGCTCCTTTCACCTGCCAAACTCAGCTAGTGGCGCAGGCAAAACTCACATTGTCAGAGAGGGCAACATCGCAGCCAGGTGTGGCCAGCAGCAGGCGGACAATCTCAGCATGGCCATGTTCACAGGCGCACATCAGTGCTGTGGAACCGTCATCATCTTGCAAGTTGACATCTGCTGCGCTTGCTAACAAAGCACTCACCATATCAAGACGCCCGTGGCTGACGGCCAACATCAATGCAGTCTGTCCAGCCTGCAGGAGCAGGAATGGAGGAAGCAATAGTATTAAGCTGCAGCTTAACTGCATGAGCAAGCAGAAGACTGGCTTGTAGAAACCACTCAGAATTGTTAAGCATACAAATCTGAACTATTAAACAAGGACGAACTCCTGATTTAAATACAGTTCTGTTCTGAAAAGTCTTACTATCATTCTAAGGTTGCTTAAAAGGAAAAAAACTTTGAAAAGATTCTGCAGTCTCCGCTGCATCTGACAAAGTGGATGTATATCCATGAATCATAGAATGGAAGAGACCCCAGGGGCCATCGAGTCCAACCCCCCTGCGTGTCAGCTTCTCTGTCTTTCTCCCTACATCTCCTGGCTATTTGCCTGAATTCCCCTTTGGTGGTTTCACCATTCTTCCATTTCCTGTACATGTTTCTTTTAACACTTAGCTCAGTTGAGAGTTCTTCAGTCAACCATTCCGGTTTCTTTAGACACCTGCCATTTTTCTTCCTTATTGGCACAGTTTTCAACTGTGCCTTCAGTATCTTAAGAAACTCCCATCCATCATGAACTCCTTTCTCTTTTAGTATTCTTGTCCATGGGACTTCATTCCACGGGAATGAAAGCTCATGCACACATTAAAACTAGTTAGTTTTAAAAGCGCTGCTATATTTCTTTCCTCCCTCCCACTCCCTTCCTCTGTTTTATGTACTATGTATGTGGATGAGAGAGAGAGAGAAATGTCCATTTCTTCAGAGGAGAACAGCTGGAGGTTTGAGTGCTCAATGCTGACAAAACCAGAATCCTTCTTGTTGCTCCCATGTCTGATCGGTACAGCCCACTGACTCTCTACTGGTAATGTGGGTACCTGGCTGGCTTTGGCATTAACGTTGCCCATTTTTAGCAGTTGCACAATGGTCTCCATATCACTTTCTGACTGGGAGGCAGCCAGCGCTGTCAGCATGATGGCCGTATAACCAGCTTTGTTCTGTTGGTCCACGTGGCACAAACCTAGAAGAGGAAGGGAGGTATGAGAGACGCCTTGCTCCTTTGCAAGTTTTCTAGCAGCCCCAGATTCCAACCCCAGGCATTCCACAACAGGTGGCTCTCTGAACCTGTTCAAAAATCTCCAAGGAGAACTTATAATTTTCCCAGACAAATTGGTATCCATAACTCTTTACTTATGGTTAGCTGAAATTGGGACAGGCAAACTCTGGGATTCTGGGCAATAACATGCCATTCCCAGGACCCTTTAGGAGTAACATCAAGCCCCTTACTCCAACCAAAAAATAGTCTGGAAAAAAACAAAGCAAAACCAGAACTGGACAGGTTGGAAAAAAAAAGTTAAAGCATTAACAGGGGATGTGGTGAAGGGGACAAATCTTTTAAAATATGAATTGCCACTCACAGAAGCTTCCAGGCTGAGAATTCACATTTTTCACCTACATATTTTTTCTGGAAACAGAGGGTGAGGAAGAACCTATGGAGAGACTCGGGACTGCAAAAATGGACTAGAGGAAGTTGCACATAGTCTGTGCAGAAATATGAAGGGCTAGAAAAAAGCCATAACATTAAAAAAAGAAATCCTGTTTCTTACCGCAGTACTTTTCCCCAGAAAAATGGGGGAAAAACATGGATTACAGAATATTTTTCGAATGTAGAACAAAGTTAAACTGAATTAAACAATAAATGCTTAATACAAGGTGTTCACATATTTATTTTCTCCAAATCATTTCTGGAAACTGGGCAAGAGGAAAGTTTTTATTTAAAATTATGTACAGTATCAGATTATTACAATTCCTTGTCTTAATTTCCTTTTCTTAGCTCTGTTTCATAAGAATGAATGTGCTTTGGCCAATTGAAACTATGGAGAACTAGTGGAGACAAAATAATTTGTTTTATTAATATTGATGGTTTCTTCTTTTTCTAGCTAGCTAGCTAGCTATTTATTTTTGCCTTCCACTTATAAACTGGAAAAATGAAAGAGGTTCCCTATAGTTCGGGGGTTTCTTATGGTTCAGCAAAATTTAACAAATGGATTCAAAGTGTAATTATTTCCTGAATAAACTGTATTTTAATGTATCAGACATAACTTTGTGCCCAGCCAAGTTATATATTACACATTTTTGTTCCTGAAGGAACAATGTTACTTTCAATCTGTAAAGGGTGCTAATGCTACATTTTCAATTTTTCTTAAAATATCTGTTTTCCTCCATGACTTCAAAATTTGCAGACATTTTGGATCCATGGGTTCTATTATTCCAAATCCTGACCTTGATCTCCAGCCCACTGCAACTTACACAGCCCTCAGCAGACACAGAGCAATCCTAACAATTAGCCCTTTTACCCAAGGGCTGAAATGAATTTCAGAGACGTTCTTAGGGGTTGTAGTCTAGTGGTGGTCAGGACTGAAATCAAAAGAATGGGACTCAAATAGCCACATGTTTTAGCTTAATATACTTAGTAACTAAGCCTTTCATGAAGCCTTGCACTGAAGTTGGAAATCATAAAATACTAGTGTCATCGAGAACTGTGGTATGACCATCTGAGAAAGCCTGGAGGGTCTGACATGAACATCAGGAGGGTCAAATTTGGCCCCAGAACCTGGATTCCCCACCCCCATTTTAGCCCAACCTCCCCTTTCCAAATTTCCGTACATAAAAATCCCAGCTGATGTGACATGATGGGTCACAGCCACAGAATAATTTCATTGTTAGGAAACTAGCCTCCAGAACTAAATCTGGGCTCAGCTTCCAAAATATTCAGCAGTTGGCACTCTGGGCAACATGAAGTTTGGAGGTTTTGAGAAGCTAATGCAAAAGTAGCCATATGGGTCATCTCACGAAAGGCGAGTTCCTTGGATTCCAAATTTCCCCATTTCTCTGTGCTCACCTACCTGTTTCAAGAAGCTTTGCAACCACAGGGAAGTTGGAATGTGAGACAGTGTAATGCAGAGCTGTATTACCATTGGCATCAGCCATATTGATTATGAACTCCAGCAGTTGTGGGGAGATGGCTTGAAAAGCAGCCAAATGCAGCGAGACCAATTCTGGATCTGCTTCTTTGTGGCAAGAAAGCCTCAACCAATAGGGAAGCACTGTGGTATATGCCAACTTCTACAGTAATGTAAGGGAAACAACAACACTTGTCAAGTATTAAGGTATTATGTCCCCATAAATCATAGCTAAATGCTCTAGGTTTCCTTTAAAAATTGTTATACTTTTGCAGCGTATGTATAATGACAATCTAATCTGTCATTGGTTCAGCCAGTATGACTTCACCAAGGGAACTGTAGTTCCGTGAAGTGCAGAGAAGTCCCTATGCAGATATTCCAAATTCAGTTTGGATACCCCAACAATAATATCTCATTAGACATCTCTTCATCTGGCAAAGTTTCAAAAGACCACTTTAGTCACCACTAGAATATATATGAGACCAGAAATGCCTACTCACAAAACTGGAAATGTCATAGAAATGAGCTTCACAAATTCAAGTCTACACAGTGACCCACATTTTAAGTTTTCGTCCACCTTCCCAAACTATAGAGATGCATATATACCATCTCTTCATCCATGTGTACATCGGGGCTCTCCAAGTATTTCTGAAGAATTTCACAGGCTGAAAGCAACTCCTTGCTGAGTACCATCCTGGTTATAAAATGCAAGAGAAAAAGGAGAACGCACATGAGTGTTTGAAAAGGACATGCTTGCTGACAATAGTACTCACACGAAACATTAAGTAAAGTATTAGTATTACATGTATAATTCAGAGTGTTGGCCATGATCTATAAAGCCCTACATGGCTTAGGCCCAGACTCTCTGAAAGATATTGTTTCCCCATATAAACCTGCCAGAGTTTTAAAATCTCTCAGTTCGACTACCATCACAGGTTCGCTTGGTGAGGACACAGAGAGATAACTTTCCCAGCGGCTGTTCCCACCCTCTGGAACTCCCTTCCACAGGAGGCTAGGTTGGACCTTCCCTGCTTTCTTTTTGCTGGCAGGCAAACACTTTTTTTATTTTTTGTTCTGTTGCCATGTGCCTTCAAATTATTTCCAACTTATGGTGACTCTGAAGTATATATATCACAGGGTTTTCTGAGTGTGTGAGGCACTCAAGGCCACTTAGTGGGTTTCCATGGCTGAGTGAGGAATTGAACGCTGATCTCTAGGGCTGTAGTCCATTGCTCCAACCACCATACCACACTGGCACTCTCTCTCTCTCTCTCTTTTTAATAGATAAGCAGGGAAGCTTTTATTGGGATGCTTTATTTATTTATCTTTTTAACTTCTGTTAAGGTTTTTAAATGATTTTATATTGTTTTATATGGGGACTTTAACTGTCTTTAAAATTTTATTGTTCTGGTTTTTAACGGACTCCTCTGGAAGCTGCCTTGGATCCCATTTTGGGACAAATGCAACATACAAATGAAATAAATCAATGTGCTTCTGTTAACCTGCAGAAAGCCTTAATACTTAAAGGGTACTTAACCAGAATTCACTTTAACTTTTCCTACTTTTTGGTTCATTGTTACCTATGAACTACAAACTGTGGTTACAACTAACTCTAGTTTCTTAAACAAGCCAACAAACTGATCCAGGTTATATTGTTAGCTTGTTCAACAACTGACCAAGGAGTGTGCTTCAAAGCACAATTCTTGGTTCACACCTAATTACGTGCCAAGAATTTTGGAAACCTGAAATGAATGATGGTTTATTCCTTCTCCCAACCATACTGAAAGAGGAGAGAGAAGTAGGCAATCAGAGGTTTATGCAGGTAAAGCTAAATCTTGGTTTAGAACTAAGTACAGACTAGACCACTGAGTTTCTCCAAGAAGGAAGACAGGCACCACATAACAAACAAGTTCATCTTTCCCACCAAAAGCTCCAGAAACTACAAGCTACTTCCTTCCTTCCATTCATTTTGACTACCTCATTCTGCCACAATGTTAGCAGTATTTTGGAAATCAGCAAAATTATGGCACCCATTCAATGTGCACTCCTTCGCTGATTCTGAGCACAAGAGTGAGTTTGTAGAATAATATAGGAGCAGAGACTTAATAGCCCCAAAGATGCCTGCACTGATAGTTACCCAGTAGTGCTTGCCGGTTCCTTGCTGGGTCCTTCTGCTGGTGCTGGTATTTCACCTCCCTCAGTGGGGACTCTAGGGTGAGCTGTGACCATCTCAGAAGGCTTTGCAAGCTCTGCTACAGCTGCCTGCACTGCAGGGAGCCCCTCACTTGCCTCGTGGTATTCACTCTCTGTGCTCTCATTGTCTGAGACATTCTCTGCTGTACTGGAGTCCTCAGAGGAGGTGGATTCATACCTGGGCAGAAGCAACAGGGGATGAGAAGAGTCATAAAAGGCTTGAGAAACCAATCCTAGTCTTTATTGGGGAGGGGGATTAAAGAAATCCTGGCTTCCTCCTGGCTCTTGCATTAAAGTATTTCAGAATAGCAGATTTTACATGTGCCAGGTGCAATGATTTGGGACCCCTAAAAAATACTTGGAGGTGGTGAAGGTCCTTGTGGAGATCTTGTTGGAAGTCATATTCTGCCAAGAGTATCAGGTCCAACAAACTCCTTACTTGCCTTGCAGATAATTTCATTCTCCAGAAGGTGGAAGAAGCTACAAGGGGTTCAGCTATTTTGATAGCTGACCTGATCCTAACCAACAGTGGTAACCTATTTAATGGGATGGAAGTGGCTGGATCTTTCAGTGGGAGTGACCATGTTCTCTGGGAGTTTGTTTTACAGGGGAAAGGGGAAGCCAAGCATAGTCAGACTCGCACTCTATACTTTTAGAAAGCTGAATTCAGTAAACTTAGGGAAATATTAGGTGTCATCCCATGGTAAGGCATACTAAAAGAGAAAGGAGTTTATGAGTGAGGGAAGCTTCTTAAAAGTGAGATATTGAAGGTACAGTTTCAAATAATTCCATTGAGGAGGGAAAATGAAAAGTGTCTAAACAAATCAGTATGGATGTCTAAAGAACTTTCGAATGAACTAAGATTTAAAAGGGCCATGTACAAGTAATGGAAAAAGTGGGAATCACCAGAGGAATTCAAACAAAGAGCCAGCACGTGTAGGGAAAAAGTCAGAAAAGGTAAAGTGCAGAAGAAGCTCAGGCTTGCTAGAGAAGTTAAAAACAATAAAAAGGGCTTTTTTGGTTACGTCTGTAGCAAAGGGAAAACAAGGAGATGGTGGGACCACTGTGAGGAAAAGATGGAGAAGTGGTAATAAGACAGAGAAAAGGCAGAACAACCACTTTGCCCCAGTCTCCCAAAGAAAAACAATGTTCAACCTGTAGAAAATGAAACAGATGGTATAAAGTGCAGAACAGAATAGGTAAAAACGTAGTACAGGAATAATTGGTTACTCTAAATGAATTCAAGTTACCAGGGCCACATGAACTACATCCAAGGTATTAAAGGAACTGGCAGAAGTAATCTGCGAACTGCTGGCAATAATCCTTGAGAGTTCCTGGAGATGAGGAGAAGTCCCTGCAGACTGGAAGAGGGAAAATGTTGTTCCCATCTTCAAAAATGGGGAAAAAAGGACCCAAACAATTACTGCCCAGGCAGTCTGACATCAATACCAGGAAAGGTCCTAGAGCAGATCATCAAACAGACAGTCTGTAAGCACTTAGAAAGGAATGCGGTTATCACTAAAACATGGGTTTCAACATGGGTTTCTCAAAAAGAAGTTATGCCAGACTAAGCTGATCTCTCTCTTTTTTTTTTTTTGGATGGAGTTATAGGCCTGGTGGATGAAGGGAATGTTGGGATGTAGTGCATCGTGATTTCAGTAAGGCTTTTGACAAGGTCCCAATGATATTCTTGCAAACAAGGTAGTAAAATATGCATTAGACAAAGCTACACTCAGGTGAATTTGTAAGTGGCCAGCAGAACCTAAAGTGTGCTCACCAATGCCTCATCTTCATCCTGGACAGAAATGACTAGTGGGGCGCCACAGGGTTCTGTCCTGGGTCCAGTGCTGTTCAACATTTTCATCAATAACTTGGATGATGGAGTAGAGGGCATGTTACCAAATTCGAAGATGACACCAAATTGGGAGGGGTTGCTAATATGCCAGAGGACAGGATCAGAATTCAAAATGACCTTGACAGATTAGAGAGCTGGATCAAAACTAACAAAATGAATTTTAATAGGGAGAAAAGTAGGGTACTCCACTTAGGAAGAAAGAATGAAATGCACAGACACCTGTTTTGGGTGACACCTGTTTTGAAAACAGTATATGTGAAAGGGATCTAGGAGTCTTAGTGGATCACAAGCTGAACAGGAGTCATCAGTATGATGCGGCAGCTAAAACAGCCAATGCGATTCTGGGCTGCATCAATGGGAGTATAGTGTCGAGATCAAGGCAAGTAATACTACTACTCAATTCTGCTTTGGTTAGACTTCATCTGGAATACTGTCTCCAGTTCTGGGTACCACAGTTCAAGAAGGATATTGACAAACTGAAACGTGTCCAGTGGAGGGAGACCAAAATGGTGAAGGGTCTGGAAACCAGCCCTATGAGGAGTGGCTTAGGGAGGGAGGTATGTTTAGCCTGATGAAAAGAAGGTTAAGAGATGACATGATAGCTATGTTTAAATATTTGAAGGGATGTCATGTTGAAGATGGAACCAGTTTGTTTTCTGCTGCTCCAGAAACTAGGACACAGAGCAATGGAGTCAAACTACGGGAAAAGAGATTTCACCTAAACATGAGGAAGAACTTCCTGACGGTAAGAGCCATTTGACAGCTACCATCAACACAGAATACAGAGAAACAGAATGGAATAGGGTCAGGCAAGGCTGCATTTTATCACCTTATTTGTTTAACGTATGCTGAACATATCACACGAAAAGCAGGATTAGACTCAGGGCCTTTCTGCACTACACTGTTACAGTGCTATTATTTCACTTTCAACATCTTGTGGAATTCTGAGGTTTGTAGTTTACTCAGTCCAAAGAGCTCTTGGGCTGAGAATTCTAAATGCCCCTGCCTAAACTGCAAACCCCAGGACTCCATGGGATGTTGAAAGTGGAATAATAGCACCACAACAGCATAGTGCGGAAAAGCCCTTAGAGCAAGGAGGCATGAAAACTGGAGGAAGGACCATCAACGATTTAAGACACACAGATGAAACCATACTATTAGCAGAAAATAGCATAGATTTGAAATGATTACTGAAGAAAGTCAAGGAAGAAAACACAAAGGCAGATTTACAGATGACCATCAAGAAAATAAAAATAATGACCACAGATTATTTGTTGTTGTTGTTATTTGCTTTCAAGTCATTTCCAACTTATGGCTACCCTTAGGTGAACCCATCAGGGGGGCTTCTTGGTAGATTCCTTCAGAGGTTTATATAACTTTAAAGTAGATGATGAAAAGATTCAAATGGTTCAAGATTTTCCATACCTTGGCTCAGTCATTAATCAGAATGCAGACTGCAGTCAAGAAATCAGAAGAAGACTAGGACTTGGAAGGGCAAGATCCTGAAACGTAAAGATATATCATAGAATATTAAAATTAGGATTGTCCATGCCATCATATTTCCAATTTCTGGGTATGGTTGTGATAGCTGGACAGTGCAGAAAAGTGATAGGAAGAAAATCAAGTCATGTGAATTGTGATGCTGGGGAAGTTCTACAGATACCATGGACTGCTAAAAAGACAGGTAAATGCATCCTAGAGCATATTAAGCCTGAACTCTCCCTAGAAGCCAAGATGACTAAATTGAGATTGTCATACCTTGGCCGTATCATGAGAAGACATGACATGCTAGAAAATACAATAATGCCTTTTAAGGTAGAAGGCAGTAAGAAAAGAGAAAGACCTCATTACAGATGGATAGACTCAACCAAGGAAGGGACATCCCTGAATCTGCAAGACTTGAGCAAGGCAGTTGATGATAGGGTGACTTGGAAATCTCTCATTCATAGGCTCACTATAAGTTGAAAGTCAATTTGACTGTTGTTAACAACAACAACAACAACAACAATGTGCATGTGTGATGTGGTTTTCCTACTCTCCAGGTTAAATGTTAAATCAGGCAACAGAAGTATGGAAAACTGTAGGTACTACTATTTAACTGAAGCCACTGGAGCCATGTTTCCCCTCAGGTGGAATCAGAAGCAGGCTGGAAGCCCTCTCCCACATCATAATTCAGCAGTGGATGCCTCACTGTACCCGCCGTTGATGCCCACAAATTGGAGGCTCTTCTTGCTGGTCAGAGTCTCTGTAGATTCCTCTTTCTTTTTCATGATTGACCGGATCCCTGCAGTGAATGAAGCTGTGGGGATATTGAGCAAGAAAAGAGCAGTCAGTCAAGGGTAGTTCCATACAGGATTCTAGGTGTCTCTTTCCAACCCACACTTCTTACCTGGGTCTTCTCCATCAGTTTGGGCATTTAATTTAGGCTCCTGGGACAGGAAAGGAGTTGCTTGCTCTGCCTGGAGGGAGTCAGTAGCTGAGTGCTCAGCTTTCTCCAATGGCCGCTGAAGCTCTGAAAGAGGAGAAAGGTAGCAACAGCATCAGCACCTGCCTCTTGCTAGCTCTCTGACTTGACCCACCATGAAGGTGGGGAAAAGAGATGTCTTGTGGCTTCTGGGTGAAGCTGAGCATCTTGGCTTAACCTTTTCCCCAGCTGACCCTGCCATCTTCAATTCCAGTAAATGTAGGGTAAATCAGACAGAATTCTTGTTGAACTGGTTCATTTTAGTGTGAGGCGACTACACAAGGTTTAGGTTGCTTTGAGTCTTCCAGGAAGATCAAGATATTTTTTTTCTGGGACTGAAACAAATCAGCAGTAAAAATACTCCTGTAGTAATGAATAAATAAATGGAAAAACTATTAGCCATTTTAGAGATGCTATTTACTGTGACTGGGATTCTGTGGGTGTGGCTATCCTGAGTGCCAGAACAGCCTAGAAACAGGTTGCTAGGCAACCAGAATAGCCCATCAGGGGAGAAACCTAGCCCCACAGTGTAAGGGAAAGGCTGGTGTCTGAGAGGAAAAGATATATAAAGGCAAACCCTGATTGTCATTTGGTAGTATTTTATTGAGAAAGAGCTCTAGAGTAAAGTTCCTCAGTAAGCCCCGCAAGTTGTTTGTGTGGGAAGGGTTTAATTCTCAGGGAAAGGCCAAGAGAGAATGGCAGAAGAGTAATTAAACCATTACAGAATCTGGTCAGAAAATATGACCTAGACTGGGGTTGAGTCTTTGGTGAGAGTGTAGCCAAAGGGCTGTTTATGATAATAGGGCTTATATAAGAGTTTAAAGATACAAGGACACTGACTAAAAGTACTCTCAAGAACTGTATTACCTTTGACCTGCATATGAGTTCCAATACTTTGTTCTGTATGTTCTCTTAATAAATGCCATAAGGAGAAATAAAGAAAAGTGGGACTAAGGGCACTGAGTATTGAGGGAAAGAAGTTGGATCGGTCGCTGTACTTTTTATGTACAAGGAATCTTTCGCAAAAGGATATAAAAATAAAAACAAGTTGGCTTTCTTTGACTTCAGATCCAGTAACGACATAGTTGCTGTCCTTAGGGAAATTCCTGAATTTTTTGTGACAATAGATAAATAGACTGTTAATAAGAACTGGGCTTGTGTATTTTGGACTTTCAAGACTTTGCTGTGGGACTCTGTAATTGAACCAGGACATTTTAAAATCGGAGAATAGACGAGGTTCTGACTCTTGAGACTTTTAAGATTAACATGAGACTTTCCGAGAGTGACTACTAGGTTCAAATAACAAAGGTCTGGACTGACAAAATTGAAATAGAATACTTTGAGAATTAAAGTGGAACTGTAAATTTTTTAAGAGATAAACAACGTGCCTTTGAATTGATAAAGTGAAGGTGATTGGGAGTGAAACCGGAGTTAGATGCCTGAACTGTTTGAAGCAGGAAGCTAAAAGCCGAAAGTGGGAACAGAGCTGGAAGCAGGGAACTGACATAGATACGTATATAATTAATATATAATTCATATAGAAATTTCGAATTGTAATTTGTTAAAGAGCACTGCCATATAAGTTATATAAAGTGCATAAGTATATAAAAAATTTAAGTATATACGTTTATAAAGTGTTTAATTATATAGAATACATAAATTTATACATTTATTTGGTAAATCCTTTTATTATTGTAGCATAATTTAGCTAAGGTGTGTATACATAAAAAATTCCTAGAAATTTAAATATCTCAGAAACAAGCTTGGTATTGGAAGAGAAACTCTAGTCTGTTGAGAGAATTCAGGGACTGTTAGATATTGTGTGTAATTGATAGGGTGACTGCACCTGTGACAGCTTTGGGATAGTAGTCGTCTTCGCTGAAATAACCTTGAAGCTGTAAAGCCACAGATAAGACATCACCTGTGTTAGCTGTGTAACCATAACAAACAACAAATCTTTAATATAATATATTCAGGGAGAAGAGATTTCTTGTGTGGCTGAACAGCTCCATCTATTGGTGAATTGCTTGAACACAAGGTAACTTAATTGAATTCATACTTAAAGGGGGAAGTATATATTATTTATAGAACAACTTAGTGTTATATATTGTGTTTGTATATTGTGTTTTGTAAGAATACTTTAAAGTATTTAAGCGTAATTGTATTAATTGAAGGGGGGGAAATCAGAGTATAACTACCAGTGCATTCGTGATATAATTGAGCAATGGCAACTGGTATAAGGAAACCCCAAACAAGACAAACAACTATCTCTACCACACTTCAACAAACAAGAAGGTCATCAATGGATTTAACAACTACAACAACGACATTACTTCTTTAATAGAAAATTTAGTACCAGAAGCAGAAATAACATCAGCAGAATGGGGATTCATTTCTGCAGCACAAAAAAGAACAGTTCAATAAGTTTCAGCAAAGTTGTTATTCAAAACTAATACTTTGCATGTGTAAATGAAACAACCAGGTCAAGTAATGCTTGCCTAAGTAAAGGAATTTCAAACTTTCTGAAGACTACTTCAAAATTTCTTTCAAAATGTATCCAAGAATAACTTTTGTTCTTTCACCAGTCTCAGTTTTACCAATGGTCTCCATTTGGTGGCCACACTTAGAGATCTCTGCCTTTTTAACACGCTAGGAGGAGGTGGTGAGGTATGTGTATCCGCTTTCCCCTTTTCTTTCAGTTTCAACTAGCATAGCAAAGAACTCAACCACATGGAAGCTGTTATCATCTGTGCAATGGCAATATGCAAACCATCTCTCAGAGTCTGAGACCTTCAAGATACCTTCCTTCCAAACCTGGGGAATTCATGGAGGGAGATTTTCCTTTCTACTCCATCCTTATTCGCAAAAGCAGGCTGAACAGAAGCAAGTGAATCCAAGAGTGCGATCTTAAGTTTGTCTGACTCAGTCTCAGCTAGCATAGTCAATGGTGAGTGGTGCTGGGCAGTGAGTCAATAATATGAGGTTACAAGTTCCCTTCCCTAGTCCTAAACCTTTATACTTTACAGTACACAGTACTATGCTGCATAGCTTAATCTCTCCTCAACCTCATGTTCAGACAACAAGGACTAAGTCTGGAGACAGGGGACTCTGTGGCCCTCCAGATGTTGTTGAACATCTGGGAGGGCATCCAGCCCAACATCCAGCCCAAAAGAATCATAGAATCATAGAGTTGGAAGAGACCACAGTGGTAATCGAGTCCAACCCCTTGACATACAGGAACACACACTCAAAGCACCCCCAGCAAAAGCCATCTGGCATCTCTTTAAAATCCTCCAGAGAAGGTGATCCACCACACTCTGAGGTAGCACATTCCACTGTCGAACAGGTCTTACAGTCAGGAAGTTCTACCTGGTGTTTAGGTGAAATCTCTTTTCTTCTAGTTTGAATCCATTGCTCTGTGTCCTAATCTCTGGAGTAGCAGAAAACAAGCTTGCCCCATCTTCAACATGGCATCCCTTCAAATATTTAAACATGGCTATCATGTCACCTCTAAATCTTCTTTTCATCAGACTAAACATTTCATTCTTTCCTCCTAAGTGTAGTATCTCCCTGTTAAAATTCATTTTGTTAAGTTTGGCCCAGCTCTCTAATCTGTTAAGATCATTTTGAATTCTGATCCTGTCCTCTCAGGTATTAGCTATCCCTCCTAATTTGGTACCATCTGCAAATTTGATGAGAATGCCCTCTATTCCATCATCCAAGTCATTGATAAAGATGCTGAATAGCACTGGGCCCAGGACAGAACCCTGTGGCACCCCACTGGTCACTTCTTTCCAGAATGAAGAGGAGCCATTGGTAAGCACCCTTTGTGTTCTGCCAGTGAGCCAAATACAAATCCACGTAACAGTAGTTTTGTCTAACCCACATTTTACTACCTTGTTTGCAAGAATATCATGCGGGACCTTGTCAAAGGCCTTACTGAAATCAAGATACTCTACATCCACAGCATTCCCTTCATCCACCCAGCTTGTAACTCTATCAAAAAAAAGAGATCAGATGAGAATCATAGAATAATAAGAGTTAGAAGAGACCCAGGGGCCATCCAGTCCAACCTCCTGTCATGCAGGAACACACATCAAAGCATTCCTGACAGATGGCCATCCAGTTTCTGCTTAAAAACCTCCAAAGAAGGAGACTCCACCACACTCCGAGTCAGCCTATTCCACTGCTGGACAGCTCTGACCATCAGGAAGTTCTTTCTGAGGTTCAGGAGGAATCTTGTCTCCTGTAGTTTGAATCCATTGCTCCTTGTCCAAGTTTCTGGAGACATGGAAAACAAGTTTGTTCTCTTAGATATGACATCCTTTCAAATATTTAAACATGGCTATCATATCCCCTCTTAAACTTCTCTTCTGCAGACTAAACATACTCGGCTCCCTAAAACATACTCGGCTCCCTAAAACACTCCTCACAGGGCATGGCTTCTAGACCATTCAGCATTTTGGTCGCCCTCCTCTGGACAAATTCCAGCTTGTCAATACCTTTCTTGAAATGAGATGCCTGGAACTGGACACAATATTCCAGATGAGGTCTGACTAAGCAGAACAGAGTGGTACTATTACTTTCCTTGACCCGGACACCATACTCCTATTGATGCAACCAAGAATTGAGCTGGCTTTCTTGACTGCCACATCACACTGCTGACTCCTAGATCCCTTTCACACATGCTGTTGTCCAGCCAAGTGTCCCCCATCCTGTATTTGTGGATTTCATTTTTTTCTGTCTAGGTGCAGGACCTTACATTTCTCTGTTGAAATTCATTTTGTTAGCCTTGGCCCAGCTCTCCAATCTGTCAAGGTCATTTTGAATTTTGACCTTGTCCTCTGAAGTATTAGCAACCCCTCCCAATTTGGTATTATCTGCAAATTTGATCAGCATGCTCTCTATTCCTTCATCCAAGTCATTGATGAAGATGTTGAAAAGCACTAGGCCCAGGGCAGAACCCTGTAGCACCCCACTAGTCACTTTTTCCAGGATGAAAAGCAGCCAGTAGTGAATACCCTTTGGGTTTGGTCAGTCAACCAATTACAAATTGACCTGAAAGTAGCTCCATCTAGCCCACATTTTACTAGCTTCTTTGTAAGAATATCATGGGGAATTTGTCAAAAGCCCTACTGAAGTCAAGAAATGCTACATCCACAGCATTCCCTTCATCTATCAAGCTTGTAACTCTATCATAAATAGAGATGAGATTAGTCTGGCATTACTTGTTTTTGAGAAACACGTGTTGACTTTTAGTAATCACAGCATTGTTTTCTTAGCAATTACAAACTGTCTGCTTAATGATCTGCTTTAAAATCTTTCCAAGTATTGATGTCAGGCTGACTGGGCAATAATTATTTGGGTCTCCTTTTTTTCCTTCTTTGAAGATGAGGACAACATTTGCCCTCCTCCAGTCTGCTGGGACTTCTCCTGTTCTCCAAGAATTCTCAAAGATTAATGGCAGTGGTTCTGAAATTACTTCTGCCAGTTCTTTTAATATCCTTGTATGTAGTTATCTGGCCCTGGGGACTTGAATTCATTTAGAATAGACAGGTATTCCTGTACTACCACTTTACCTATTCCATGCTGCATTTCCCCAATTACATCATCATTTTCTTTGGGTTGAACACTGTTTTTTTTAACTTTGCTAACAAATTCCTCCTCTAACAACAATTTATCCTTCATTTTCCAACTAAATGATTCTTTAAAATGATATTTAAGCTGCAGTGTGATTGGACTGTGATCAGAAAAAATACGCGCAAGTATCTCTTGTTTTTCCACCAAATTAACTAATGTTTTGGAAATTAAAAACATATCTATACGGGAAACCGAAGCATGGGGTTCAGAGTAAAATGTATAATCTTTAATATCTCCATATTTGTACCTCCAAATATCTATTAGATCCAAATTTATCATCATATTGTCAAAAGCCTTAGGAAGTTTCCCTTGCTTTTCTTTAATTCCCTTCTTTGAGTTCCTATCTAATTTGGGGTTTATCACCCCATTCCAATCACCTAAACAGATTAAGCCATTATATTCTAATTCCACAATCTTTCTATTCAATTCTATATAAAATTCTTCTTGTTTTCTATGTGATCCATAAATACCTACTAGTAACAATTTTTGATTTTGCCAAATTATTTCAACCACTATGTAACGACCTTCTTTATCTTTTAATACTTCTTTTGGGTCAAATCTAGACTTAATATATAACACTACCCCTCTTTTTTTTTTTCATTTGGGACTGCAACAAATTCTTTTCCTAATTTTTTATTACAAATCAAATGAATTTTTCCCTCTTGCACACGAATTTCCTGCAAACAGATTATATCTAGTTTCTTTTTTTCAATATAATGAAAAATTTTCTTTCTTTTTGGGGGTGATATAATTCCTTTAATATTCCATGAGAGAATCTTCAAATTCATTGTATGAGGATCTAAAATCTATTTCCAATTAACTCTCCTCTCCGCTATCTAACTTTTCTTGGTTTTCTGATTCTATTCCTTTGCTGTCTTCTTTCTCTTCACTGTTCTGATCTTGAATATCTTGAGTATCTTCTCTTCTGTCTTCCAGTTGCTGCCTGTCTCTTTCACTTTCTCGATCGTTCTTATACCTCTGTTGTTCTTTTCCGTATCTTCTCACAAATACTTTGGCCTCTTGAATCATGTCTATCTTAATCTGCTTTCCTCGAAATCTAAAACTGAGATCTTCTAGTGTACCCCACTGGTATAAAACATTTTGTGATTTCAAAAAAGTTGTAATAAACTTATACTCATTCCTTTTTCTTAGAATCCTTGGTGGTATATCTTTGTATATACAGACTTTGGTTTTATCGATTATCAACTCACTCTCTAGACTCTTTTGAATTATCTCTTCCTTTATCTTCTTCCGGACCAGCTGAATCATCACATCCCGAGGGAGTTTCTTTTCTCTCGCTATTCTTGATTCTATTCTATAAATTTTGTCAATCTCCCACTCCATCTTTTCTATTGATATATTCAGATATTCTGCTAGAGGTGGAATTAATCTTTCATATAAATTCTCATCTCTGCATTCCCTCAAACCTCTTATTTTGACAAAATTTTCTCTTGCTTTAAGGTCCACCAAGGCTTTCTCATCTAGAAGTCGATCCTGTTGTCTTGATATAATTTCTATTGCATCCTCAGATTCTTTCGCTTTCTCCTCTAATATTGTTACTTGGTCCTGAGTATTTTTTACATCCTTTTGAAGTCCTCCTAATGCAATTTTTATTTCTTTCAGCTCATTTTTGAAATCTTGTTTCATTTCACCCCTCAAATCCTTCATTTCTTGTCTCATCTCCAATTTGATATTCCTTATCTCCTCTAACAACGTCATCTGGTATTTATCTGTTTTATTTTGTTCCGATTTTGTTTCAGTTTTCGGAATTGGTTCCAATGACTATTTCTGTTGATTACTAGTCGTGGTCATCTTTGTTGTTCTTGATGTCATCCTTGTGTCCATAGAGATACTCCACGAAATTAGATTTGCAACAGACACTTTAATCGGACTTAAGAGCTCTTTTATCATAGATTACTTAAACTCTTTTAGCCTCTTATATAACACTCTATACTCTATTTACTTACTTTCCCCCCTGACAGATTATCAAAATTGATTGATATCCAATATCAGTAACAATAGCAATATCTCTAGAAAATCAGTAACTTGCAGTAGATATACTTACTTTCCTTTCTTTACTTATGGCAAAATTAAGGCTAATCTCTGATCATATAAATCAGTGGTTCTCAACCTGTGGGTCCCCAGATATTTGTGGACTTCAGCTCCCAGAAGCCCCAGCCACTATGGTCAATGCTCAGGGCTTCTGGGAGCTGAAGTCCAAAAAACATCTGGGGACCCACAGGTTGAGAACCACTGATATAAATCAATATATTTCATCTAATCTCATAAATCTTCTAAAATCCAAAAACCTAAATAAATCACTTCCAATCTCTATTATTACTTCCTTTAACACTTCTTCAAAACCCAATCACATTTATAATGATATGTAATGATATACAAATATTCTATAATATATATAGTGATAATCAAATATTCTATAATATATTCTAAGATTCTATAGTAACTATACGATCTATATCAATCTTACCACAGTTCTTAAAGTAAAAGACAAAGTATCAAAGTAAATTTGCAACAAAGTAAATTTGTAGCAGTAAATACTTTAAATCTTCTCTTGAGTCTGGCGTGCAGTTTCAATCTCGCTTTCTAATTTTCTCTCTTCTCCGACCCGCTCCTTCTTGTTCGCCTCTAGATCTTTCAGTCTTTCAATCCTCCATTAAACCAACTCCTCTAATCCGTTGATCTTCAACACTTCTAATACACGGGCTCTGTCCCCGGTTGTGAACACAAGCCCCTTTCTGAACAACGTCCGTAGTTCTGAAATTTTATTTTAATGATTTTTATATAGTTATATAGTTAAATAGTTAAAGTCTCACAGGTCTCACAAGTCTTTCCTCGTCCCCACCGTCACCGCCATCTCCATCGCTTAACTTCTCTCTCCGCCGCCTCTTCTCTTCCTCTCACCCCCTCTTCCAGTCTCACACTCTTGCCTCCGTAGAAAAAAAAATCTTATTATTTGAGTCTTTTCTTAAACGAACTATTATCGCCCAGATTAAGCAAAGAGAGACGATTGTCCTTACGTTAACTCAAAACTTAAGTCCATAAAAAGGTGGATGAGCTTAACAATTTGAAAACTCACGCTAGCTTTCAATAATAGCTACCAAAGCACGTTTGCCTGCTAGCGTTTTTCTCCCCTCCTCCACCTTCACTCCTCCATTTCTTTTAACCAAGTTATTAATTCTACTTGAATGTCTTACCCAAAAGATTCCCAAATGGATTTAAAATCCTGTAGGGAAGAGATATCACACCTAAAAGTTCTTCCTCGACCAAAGTCTCTTGTTCTTAAAAGCAGTTCGGAGGCGCCGCTTCTAAGTATAAACAACAACAAATGGCCATAGCTGCTCCGATCAGCGTCGTCCCTCCACTGCTGTCTTTGCAGTCTTGCTCCGACGCGAACAGATCTCCGAAGCCCCTTTAATCCCTCCTATACCAAGGAGGTATTTTGGCTGGTTCCCAAAAGCCGCGAGCCGATCTCAGCCATCAGTTGAAGGTCCCCCTTTTCCAGAGCCTTACGGAGAACCTTGTCGCGGTGCCATAACCGAACCGGAAGTTAAGAATTATCTAAAAATGTATTTTGAAGAAAATTTAGAAAAAGGAGTAAAGCTTTCAATAGCATGGGATGCAGCGAAGGCTGCGGTGAGAGGGTTGTTTATTCAACAGAATGCGAGGAAAAATAGGGAAAAAAGAGAGAATCTTCAAAAACTGAATGAGGATTTAAAGGAGAAAGAAGAAAAGTTAAATGAAGATCCATCAAATGAAGAGATCTTAAAAGAAATTCAAATATTGCATAAACAATTGGAGATAGTAATGGAATCTGAACTTAACGAGAAAACAATTTATATGAGACGACATCACTTTGAATTTGCAAATAAAGCGGGGAAATGGTTGGCGAGTAGATTGAAAGGAAAAGAAGAGAGAACACTGATAACGAAGTTGAGGAGTGGAGAGACATTTTGTACAGATTTTCAACAGATTAAAAGTATTGCAACAAATTATTTTGCAACATTATATAGAAGACAGGATTTGCATGATGATTCGATTGATTCTTATTTAGTTAACCAAGATCTGACAGTAGTAACAGCAGAGCAACAAGAGAAATTAAACAAACCAGTTAAGTTAGCAGAGGTGTTAGAAGCAATTCAGAGAACAAAAAAGGGGAAGGCGCCCGGACCGGATGGTTTTACAACTCAGTTTTATAAAAGCTTTCAAAATGAACTTGCCCCTATACTACAATTAGTAATGAATGAGGCTACAAATGGAGAAATACCGAATACTTGGAAAGAGGCAAATATTACACTTATTCACAAAGCAGGGAATGATTCGATGGATATTAAAAATTATCGTCCGATATCACTTTTAAACTTTGATTATAAACTTTTTACTACAATTCTAGCAAATAGATTAAAAGAAATATTAAGGGAAATAATTTCAGAAGAACAAGCGGGATTTCTCCCTGGGAGATATATAAAAGATAACTTGAGAAATATAATTAATATTTTAGAATTTGTTGATAACCGCCCCCTTGCCCTTTTTTTGATATTGAAAAAGCTTTCGATATGGTAAATTGGAATTTTTTAATTAAAATATGTCAAAAACTGGATCTAGGAGTTAACTTTATTAATTGGTTAAAAACAATTTATTCTTCTCAAAGTGCTCACTTAATTATTAATGGCCAAAAAGCGGAAAAATTTAAAATTCAAAGAGGTACACATCAAGGTTGTCCTTCGTCCCCTTTGTTATTTTTGTTGATAATTGAGGTATTGATAAAAAAGATTAAAGGCCATAATAAAATTAAAGGAGTAAAGGTCCAAGATAATGAATATAAGATTAGGGCATTTGCAGACGATCTTGCTGTAACTTTAGAATATGAAGATGGAAGCTTGAATAATTTGAAAAATGTTCTGAATAATTTTGGGAAATACTCTGGTTTGAAAATTAATAATGATGAAATGGTGATTTTGACAAAAAATATGTCAGAGGTAGAGAAGGAAAAAGTGACACAAAAAACAGGGTATAAATTGGCTTCAAAGATTAAATATTTGGGAATCGAACTTACAAATAAGACTTCCGATTTGTTTAGAAATAACTACACAAAAGTGTGGAAATCAATTGCAAAAGATCTAAAAAAATGGAATAATTTGAAGATATCTTGGATGGGGAGGATTGCAACAATAAAGATGGTAGTGTTACCGAAATTATTATATTTATTTCAATCTATCCCGATTATCCAAAATGAAAAAGTTATAAAAGAGTGGCAAAGGGAAATTAGCAAATTTGTCTGGGGGGGGGGGGGTAAGAAACCTAGAGTTAAAATGAAGATTTTAGAAGATGCGAAAGAAAGAGGAGGATTGGCATTACCAAATTTAACCTTATATTATCATGCTTGTGCATTAAATTGGATTCAAGATTGGATAAAGTTGGAGAATACAAAATTATTAAAGATTGAGGGAGATGGATTGGGTTCAGGATGGCATTTTTATTTATGGTACAACAAAGGGAGAGTTAGTAAAGAATTTAATAGACACTATCTAAGAAAGGTTTTACTTAAAGTGTGGAGGAAGTACATTATAAGATCATGTGTGAAAACCCCTATATGGGTATCTCCTCATGAAGCTTTTTACAAGAGAGAAAACATTTTATTTGGTAACTGGCTTAAATATGAGGATCTGTTGGAAATTAATCAAAAACAAATTAGGATTAAGTCCCAACAAGAATTAAATGAATCAGGGATAAAGTGCCACTGGTTACTGTATAGGCAGTTGAGAGAGAACACTGGTGTTTTTTTTTCTGTTGTGTTTTTTTGGTTTTTTTTTGGAAAAGACCGAGGCAAAGAAGATGTTGCCTTTTTCTGTCCAGTGTTACCACTTTCCCATCTTTTCCTCTCAGCAGCCCTACCAACTCATTGTTTTTCCTTTTGCTACAGACATACACAAAAAGGCCTTTTTTATTGTTTTTAACCTCTTTAGCAAGCCTGATCTCATTCTGCACTTTGGTTTTTCTGATTTTTTCCCTACATGTGCTGGCTATTTGTTTGAATTCCTCTTTGGTGATTTCCCCCTTTTTCTACTTCTTCTACATGACCCTTTTAAATCTTAGTTCATCTGAAAGTTCTTAAGACACCTATGCTGGTTTCTTTAGACACCTTCCATTTTTCCTCCTCAATAGAATTGTTTGAAACTGTGCTTTCAATATCTCACTGTTAAGAAATTCCCATCCACCATTAACTCCTTTCTTTTTTGGTATGCCTTACCATGGAATGGCATCTAATATTTCCCTAAATTTTACTTGAAGACAGCTTTCTTACAGTCTAGAAAAGCTTTCTTAAAATGATAGAACGGGAGTTTGACTATGCTTGGCTTCCCCTTTCCACTGTATAACAAACTCCGGGAGAATGCGGTCACTCCCACCTAAGGATTGCACAACTTCCACCCCATTAACCAGGTTATGGTTAATGGAATGCCTTTACCTAATCAACCTCCTCAATGGTTGGTCCAGAAGACGCCCCTCCAGAGAGAGGTGCTCCACCACCAGGGAAGCCTCCACCTCACCAATATGAGGCATGATGTAGTATTTCATCGGCATCTGGCGGGAGGTTCTCCATCCCTTCTACAGGCTGTTTATCCTAAGGCAGCTTGAAATTCCCTTCACCTTCTGTACTGGAGTTTCTTTGTGTGCAGAGGACCTCCAATGTTTTTTTGTGGCGTAGCTGACTCATCATTGGAGTTTCCAATAATCTGTTCATTCCAGGACCTTCGATCTTACCCGGGAACTTGATAGGCTATTTTAAGAGCTTCTCTTTCCCTTATTCCTATTACAAACTGCTGGTAAAAATCACCATAGTAAACGCACAGAAGTCTTTTAATATAAAAATTGCTAGGGGAATGCAGTGAGAGCTTTGTCATGGATTGGCAGATCAAAGACTAAACACAAGGACGCATACTATCTGATGAGTCAAGAGAGAAAGGGTGCTGGGGACCCCCCTTCCTAGGAAGTTCCACCAAAACTGGAAATTTTCCTGGAAATCTAGTTGGTTTTTGGCAGTGGAAAGTCATCTGGTAGGAGCTAATTTTTAAACAGATGTGACATTTTATAGTCACTTGGTTTTCAATACTATTGATCAGCTGAAAGCATCTACATAACACATTTTAGGGTAGCCCTGAAACTTCCACTTCAGAGCAACAGCCAGGAGAATTGCCAGGTGCTTTTAAAAATGCAGAACCCAGACTCATAGCACTGACTTAACTATAAAAACTGCACAAGCTCATTGATATATGCAAATTTAAAATGACTAAAATTAATTTTAATTTCACAAACACATTGTAAAAGAAGTGCTTTTCCTAGATTTCCAAGGAAGGGAGTTTCAAAGCCTATGAGTGGTTGCTGAGAAGCCTCTTTCTCGTATCTCCAGTAAAGGTGGGGTGGTGTTACCAAGAGAAGGGCCTCTCTTGAAGATGTCAAGATCTTAGCAAACTCATTGGGGGACAGATAGCCGGGACCTCAGTGTCTCCCACAATTCTCTCATATCTCCCCCAAACAGATTAAAACTTCAGTATTCTCTCTTTAGAGACTAAGCACTGACAACACCTGTTGCAAGCAAAGAATTCCATTCCATTCCATTCCACTCTATGCAGCAAGGCCTACTCTATTTTCCTTTCTTTAGCAACTCTGATTTTTTTAAAAATTGCTTTCTGTTAGTGTTTTCGCAATTCTCCACTAACTTGTCTACATTACAAGCCAGTAGGAACGGAGGTGGGGGTGGGGAGGCGCTTTGCCCCGGCCAGCAATGTTTTTGGGGCATCCTGGCTCGTAGCCACGCCCCTGCATGCCCTGTGCACCGAGGGCACACCCCACACCCCGTGGCCATGCCCCCCTCCCACCCGCCCTCCACACACTCCAGGCTTTGCCACTGTTACAAGCATGTTCTTGTTTCTTCTTCCCCATAACCTCATTAGTGCCAAGAAGGCACCAGAATTTAGCTAAGAAACCTCTTTCTAAAACTGGGCTAAGCTCTAAAAAGAGAGCCAGTGTGGTATAGTCATTTCAGTGTTGAACTAGGACCCTGGAGACCAGGATTGAATCCCAACGCAGACATGGAAGCCCTCTGGGCGACCTTGGGTAAGTTGCACTCTCTCAGCCCTAGAGGAAGACAATAGCAACCTCCCTCTGAGCAAATCTTGCCAAGAAAACCCCATGATAAGTTTGCCTTAGGGTTGTCATAAGTCTGAAATGGCTTGAAAGCACACAACAACAACAACAGAGCTCTAACACGAGACTAGAAACTGCCAGGAATAGAAGGAACCACATTACCCCTGCCACCTGAGAGTGCAGAGGCTCTCCCCGACTCCATAAAATTAGCCATTTGGGACCATTTCAGGGTCTCCTGGGTCCATTTGGGTCAGCAAGGCATTTTTTTTTCCAGAACTGCAAGGGACATAAAGGTTGCTGGGCGCCCAAGCAGCCAGTTTTTCAGCCAAACTACACGTAAGGCACGGGTGCACTTTTCACTCTTGTATCAGAACATGAGGAAAGTACCTCTGAGCATGTAGCAGGTGCCTTTTCAGCTAGAGGTCATGCAAAACATGGAAACACAAAAGACAAAACATGCACAAAGTTGGCTGGAAGTATAGTAAAGTCAATGGAAAGGAATGGGGTGGGCCACTGGTGAATGTATTTTGCTCAGATCTCATAATCACTCAGGCTGCCAACCTTCCTCAAATGTAACTTAAGCTGTGATCATATGTATACTTTCTGGGAGTAAGCCCCACAGGACTGCATGGCTGCGCACTCCTTATGTCCACCCGCAATTATTTATTGGCTTTTATTGAAAGTTTGCAATTCTGCTTCTGGGAAACAGTGACAAAAGAAATAGGCGCAGATAGCTTCCTTTGCAACTGTATGAGCCCACTTTCACCGAACACTTATATAAGAAGGACAAAAACAAACCCTCTCGTCTACCTGTTTACAGTCATGCAGGATGCACAACTTTTCTTAGCCACCTCCTT
Organism: Iguana delicatissima; assembly: GCA_948472985.1. Classification (NCBI taxonomy): domain Eukaryota; kingdom Metazoa; phylum Chordata; class Lepidosauria; order Squamata; family Iguanidae; genus Iguana; species Iguana delicatissima. The sequence continues at coordinate 142,683 of CAOKZL010001168.1, read as the reverse complement.
CCCCTGATAACCTACTAAACTCAGAGGGAGAGGAAGACTGACATTAAGGGAGACATTCCTATCAGGGCAACTCACAGGATCCAAGGCACAGCCCAGAAGATTTAGGAGATCTGTCCCAGAGTGTCCAACCGGAGAAATGCCCATGGCAAGCATAATATCCAGGGTACATGCAATGGAAAAGGAGGAGCCCTTGGGGACAGAGGGAGGCTAGCTGCCCTCCCTTCATGGCCAGGATTTGGGAATCTTATGTAACAGGTGCATAACAGACAATTTCCTAATGAGTGGAAAGACTCTAACAGACTAGTGCTGAGAACTTCTCACCCAGAGATAAGCCAGGCTCTGAGTTAGAGCAGAAGTGAGCAACTGGCAGGAGTTTTTTTGGGGGGGTGCATTCCCACTCCAGAGAACCTGGGAGTGTTGCACTTCTGCCATGCCAGCCCTGAATTTTTTAAAATCTCTTTTTCCACAAAACTTCCCAGGGAATGGGAGTGTTGGTTTTACCATTTTAGGATGGATGGGCACTTTGGGGTCAAGGAGAGGCATTTGTCAAAATAGGAAGTCCACATCTGCTTCACTTCCTGTTTAAAAAAGGATTCTGTTGGGCTCAAAATAGCCAGGGCATATATGGCAAAAGTTCCCTACACCCATAGATCATGGGGAGGCATTTGGGGCCTGACAAAAATAAGATGGAAGGAGACCCTGGAGATCTCAAAAATGGCTTTTGGGGAGCCACAAACAACTTGTCAGATTCAGTTTCCTCAACCTTAACTTAGAAGGCTAATTTTAAATTTCCCTTTCTTGTTTTTTATTTGTTTTCTTTTATCATAGCAGTTGTCTCTGGTGTTGGGAAATGGCCAAATAATCCTGAATATGAATTCTTTGTAGATGTAACTGAACAATAGATGTAACTGCAATAATCTTTCAGAACTTTTGGAGAACAGGAGAAGTCCCAGCGGAATGGAGGAGGGCAAATGTCATTCCCATCTTCAAGAAGGGAAAAAAAGAGGACCTTAATAATTATCACCCAGTAAGCCTGACATCAATTCCAGGAAAGATCCTAGAGCAGATCAGTAAACAGTCAGTTTGTAATTACTTAGAAAGCAATGCCATAATACTAAAAGCCAACATGGATTTCTCATAAATAAGTCATGCCAGACGAATCTTATCTCTTTTTATGATAGGGCTATAAGCTTGATAGACGAAGGGAATGCTGTAGATGTAGCATATCTTGACCTCGGTAAGGCCTTTGTCAAAGTTCTTCATGACATTCTTGCAAAGAAGCTAGTAAAATGCGGGCTGGACAGGGCTACTGTTAGGTGGATTTGTAATTGGTTGACTGACCACACCCAAAGGGTGATCACCAATGGCTGTTTTTCATCCTGGAGAGAAGTGACTAGTGGGGTGCCTCAGGGTTCTGTCCTGGGCCCAGTGCTATTCAACATTTCATCAGTGATTTGGATGAAAGAGTGGAGAGCATGCTGATCAAATTTGCAGATGATACCAAACTGGGAGGGGTTGCTAACACACCAGAGGATAGGATCAAATTTCAGTACGACCTTGACAGATTGGAGAGCTGGGCCAAAGCTAACAAAATGAACTGCAACAGAGAGAAATGTAGGGTCCTCCACTTGGGCAGAAAAAATGAAAGTCACAAGTATAGGATGGGGGACATGTGGCTGGATAGCAGTACATGTGAAAAGGATCTAGGAGTCTTGGTAGATCACAAGCTGAACATGAGTCAGCAGTGTGATGCGGCAGCCAAGAAAGCCAACACGATTCTTGGTTGCATCAATAGGAGTATGGTGTCTAGATCGAGGGAGGTAATGGTACCACTCTATTCTGCATTGGTTAGGCCTCATTTGGAATACTGTGTCTAGTTCTGGGCCCCTCAATTCAAGAAGGATGTCGACAAGCTGGAACGCGTCCAGAGGAGGGTGACCAAAATTGTGAAGGGTCTGGAAGCCATGCCCTATGAAGAACGGCTTAGGGAGCTGGGCATGTTTAGTCTGCAGAAGAGAAGGTTAAGAAGGGACATGATAGCCATGTTTAAATATTTGAAGAGATGTCACGTGGAGGAGGGAGCAGGCTTGTTCTCTGCCGCTCCAGAGACTAGGACAATGGATTCAAGCTGCAGGAAAGGAGATTCCACTTGAACCTCAGGAAGAACTTCCTGATGGTCAGAGCTGTCCGGCAGTGGAATATGCTTCCTTGGAGTGTAGTGGAGTCTCCTTCTTTGGAGGTTTCTAAGCAGAGGCTGGATGGCCATCTGTTGGGAATGCTTTGATGGGTGTTTCTGCATAACAGGGGGTTGGACTCGATGGCCCCTGGGGTCTCTTCATCTCTATGATTCTATGATTCTAACTTAACTTTCCTTATTTTGTTGCATCACTACTTGTCTTGAGAGTTTAGCAGGGAGGGGAAAACTAAACAGAGACAATACTTCACTCTGAGGACTGGCTGGGCTTGTTGGAAACTACTCTAAATAGTCTTTTGTCTGGGAGTGAATATGCTCTCTTCCTCTCAGATGAAACAGAACAGATAGATACCCAACCCCCTTACCTGTTACGTCTTGCTTTTCATTCCCATCTTCTTCTGTGCCAGCAATGCTGATTTTTTTCACATAGTGGAATGTGGAAGGAGGGGTCACTGGGCCAGCATGGACAGGGAATGTGGTCTCCATCACCTCACTGCTGCGATATGTGCTACAGAGCGGCATCTTCACTTCCTCAGACCTTGTACTTTTCCCTGCCAAAGCTTTGAGGCTGGCATAAGGCTCCTTGCTCTCCAGGGTTTGGGCTCTCTGTGGCTTGTGATCCATCCCCGTGGCTCTGCTGGCTGCAACCTCTGGCTCTCTCTCCACTTGGACAATCTTCATTGTATTCACCTGGATGGGGGAATCTTGAGGGCCCTGTAATGGCCCGTGGCCCCACTGCCCTGGACCTTCTTCCCCTGCTCCCCATTCTGTCAGGAGACCCCCATCTCTTGTGGATGTTTCTTTGTCTACCTGCTCCCTGCTCTGATGCTCCAGTTTCTGGTGGGCAGCCTGGAGTTCTTGGAGTGCCCTCTTCAGCTGTGTCTCCAGTACAGCAATCTTGGTGGACAGGGCCTGAACGGCATGATGCTGCCGCTCCTCCTCGCTGGAAGACAACCCCAGCTCCTCCTCCCTGACTGCCACCCCGACATCACATCTCCCTGTCTCCCCACTCCACTCTCTGTCTTCAGCTGACCTACCCACACCCACTGACCTCACTTCCTTCCTGTCCAGCCTGACTCCTGCATCAGGCCTTGCTCTGCCCTCCTCTGCATTTCCACCTGCCCCCTCCTCAGGGATGTCTATGTAGAGCTCCCCCCTGGACTTGCCCTTAACAACCCCCCCAGGATGCCCTAAGAACTTCTGGCTTTTGAGCTGGACACTAAGCTGCCGCTTCTCCTCCTGCAGCACTGAGATCTTCACCTGAAGCACAGGAATCATTTTGACCTGCTCCTCCAACTGACGCAACTTCTTCAAGGCGACCGCCATCTGCTCCCGGACGTGCTGGAGGTGGCCTGGGGTTGGGGAGACTGGGGTGGACAAGCCTGAACCAACTGGTGTGAACTGTCCAGAAGTGCCTAGCTGTGAGCCATTGTAAGAAGTCTGGCGGGAAAGGTTCTGGCTTCCCACCAAAGAGCTGGTTGACCCAGATATGCTGCTATGGAGGCTCCCAAGGCCACTTGCTCTGGACCTTTCCCCATCTCCTGTATCTGCCTGGTCTTCTAGCTTCTTTTTGGCATCCAGCAAGGTTTTCTCCACACGGGCATTGAAGCTCCCTGGTGTTGTGTTAGGGTACTGTGGGTAGAAACTGCGTCCACAATAAGAATAGGAAGAATGGCGGCTGTCCATGCTCACGTTGGAGCAGAGGGACTCAGTGGAAGTCCACCATGAGCCGGTGTAGCCATATCCCCGTGGCAATGAACTGTAGCGTGGTCGCCGATGGACTGGGATCCGCTTAATTGTGTGGCCCTTCTCAATGTCATCCACGTACTTGAGAAAGTCCAGGTCCAAGCGGTAACCATAGGGGGTTTCCACAGAATAGGGCAAGTCCTGGTCCTTTCCATGGAAGGTTGTAGCTGGATTGGGTTTCCCTGCAAAGCACAAGGGAAAAGAAATCAGCCTAAAACATTCCTTTCTCATCTTGTCCAAGACTTTTGTGTATGGATTGACCATTTCCACCATACTGTTGGTGTCATCATGCCCTGGCTCAATAAATATGTTTAAAGTTTTCCAGGCTACAGCAACATAATAGTTCAAAATGTGTGCACATGTATTCATTGGACCAACCTCCTTTGCTCTATGTCTTGGCCATGGCCACTTTTAACTCTGAAACAGTTAGAATGTTTATGATCATCCCACGGCATCACAGAAGTTCTAGATTCTAAAGAGTCTAGAGTTTCTCTTCTTTCTTAACATATTCCACTCTTTAACTTTTTACAAAGCTACATGTTTAGAACTAAATCTGCTGTTTTGGTTAACCTGTCTATATCCACAATAAACACTACAACAGTTCATCTACAAACATGTGTGTGTGTGTGTGTGTGTGTGTGTGTGTGTGTATAGAAAGCACCTCATGACCCCAGTAGGTTCCCATGAGTTTATCACAAGAGCTATGTTCATGTAGGAACTCAGCCAAATATGGGGCATTGTTTGTCATCTAGTTGGGTAAGTTACTGAAAAATGTAAAGAGGTAAATTATAAGGGTAAATTATAAATAATTAGGGAGAAATGGACAAACAATACAAGAACCCAACAGTGGGAGGGAAATAAACTGGAAGGAGCGACCTATGGTCTCAAATGCCTCTACACTAATGTACAGAGCATGGGAGATAAACAGGATGAACTGGAATTCATGGTGGAACAAAAAAGATACAATATGATAGGTATCACTGAAACCTAGTAGAATGAGTCCCATGATCAAAATGTAGCAATACAACCTATTTCAGAGAAATAGACCAAGCAGGAAAGGAGGAGGAGTAGCATTATACATCACAGACATTTACACTTATGAAGATATCCATGACTTAAATCCTGGAAGCCGAGTTGCAAGCTTCTGGGTAAAAATTTAAGGGAAGGGAAACAACAGTGATGTCCCTTCAGGGGTCTACTATAGACCCCCCAGCCAGCCAGGACTTGGATGCGGCTTTCCTTGGACAGATGACAAAACAGTCAGAAAGGAGAGAGATAGGAGTAACAAGAGATTTCAACTATCCTGATATTTGTTGGAAGTCAAACTCTGCAAGGAATGTCAAGTTCAACAAATTTCTCACTTGCCTTGCAGACAATTTCATTGTCCAGAAGGAGGAAGAGGGAACAAGGAGAACAGTTATTTTAGATATGATACTAACCAACAATGATGAACTGGTTAATCAAGCAGATGTGGTAAGAACCTTAGGTGGAAGTGACCATGATTTTCTGGATTTATGATACAGCAGAAAGGGGAAGCCAAGCATGGTCAGACATGCATTCTGAGCATTAAAAAAGCTGATTTCAGTAAACTTAGAGAAATACTGGGAGTGATACCATGGTCAGGAATACTAATAGAAAAGAGAATTCTTAATGGATGGGAATTTCTTAACAATGAGATATTGAAGGCACAAATTCAAACAATTCCAATGAGGAGGGAAAATGGTGGGGGCCTAAAAAATCTGGAATGGATGTCTAAAGAACTTTCAACAGAGCTAAGATATAAAAGGGACGCATACAAGAAATGGAAAAAGGGGGAAATCACAAAAGAGGGATTCAAACAAATAGCCTGCAAGTGTAGGGAGAAAGTCTGAAAAACTAAAGTACAGAATGCGATCAGGCATGCTAGAGAGCATAAAAAGGGCTATTTTTGGTTATGTCCATAGCAAAAGGAAGAGCAAGGAAATGGTAGGGCCTCTGTGTGGAGAAGATGGTGAAATGCTAGCAGGAGACAGAGAAAAGGCAGAATTACTGAACATCTTCTTTGCCTCAGTCTTCCCCGAAAAGGAAAATAATGCTTTTTGGGGGGCAAATGGAGCAGATGATGTTATAGGGGAAATGTAGCACAGTATAGGTAAAGAGGTAGTACAGAAATTCAGAATGTTTGAGAATCCCTGGTGAACAGAAGTCCAGCAGACTGGATGAGGTTAAATGTTGTTCCCATCTTCAAAAAGTGGAAAAAAGACGACCCAAAAAATTACCACCCAGTCAGCCTGACGTCAATACCAGGAAAGATTCTACAGCAGATAATTAAACAGACAATTTGTAAGTATTTAGATAGGAATGCTATGTCACTAAAAGTCAACATGGATTTCTCCAAAACGAGTCATGCAGATCACTCTTATCTTTTTTTGATAGAGTTACTAGTTTGGTAGATGAAAGCAATCCTGTTGATATAACTTTCAGTAAGGCCTTTGACAAGGTACCCCACGATATTCTTGCAAGCAAGCTTGTAAAATGTGAGCTGGACAATGTTACTGTTACTATTTAACATCTTTACCAATGATTTAGATTGACCAAATAGAGAGCATTCTTATCAAATTTGGATATGACATCCACTTAAGAGGGGTAGTTAACACCCCAGAGGACAGGATCAGAATTTTAAATGATCTGAACAGATTAGAGAGCTGGGCCAAAACTAACAAAATTAATTTCAGCAGGGAGAAATGTAAGGTACTTCACTTGGGCAGAAAAAAAATATGAGATATATATATATAGATATAGATATAGATATATAGATATAGATATAGATATAGATATAGATATAGATATAGATATAGATATATGAGAGATGGGATGGGTAACATATGGCTTGACCACAGTACATGTGAAAAGGATCTAGGAATCTTAGTAGACCATAAGCTGAACATGAGTCGGCAGTGTGATGCGGCAGCGAAATAGGTCAATGAGATTCTGCGCTGCATCAATAGGAGTATAGTGTCTAGATCAAGGGAAGTAATAGTGCCACTTTATTCTGCTTTGGTCAAACCCCACCTAGAATACCGTGTCCAGTTCTGGGCACCACAGTTTAGGAAGGATACTAACAAGCTGGAATGTGTCCAGAGGAGGGTGACCAAAATGGTGAAAGGTCTGGAAGCCATGCCCTATGAGGAGAGGCTTAGGGAATTGGGTATGTTTAGCCTGGAGAAGAGAAGGTTAAGAGGTGACATCATAACTATGTTTAAGTACTTGAAGGGATGTCATATGGAGGACAGAGCAAGCTTGTTTTCTGCTACTCCAGTGACTGTGACACTTTCCTGTAGTTTGAAGCAGTAGCTTCAAAATACAGGAAAAGAGATTCCATCTAAACATTAGGAAGAAATTCCTGATGGTAAGAGCAGTTTGACAGTGGAATCTGCTGCCTCAGAGTGTGCCGGAGTCTCTTTCTTTGGAGGTTTTCAAACAGAGGCTGGAGCCATACGTCAGGAATGCTTTGATAGTATATTCCTGAATGGCAAGGGGGTTGGACTTTAAAGCCCTTGTGGTCTCTTCCAGCTCTATGATTCTGTGATTCTATGAGTCTATAAACCTGCAAGTGCCTTTTTAAAAAAGCTACATGTGTGCACAGGTAGAAACTGCTACAGAGGCAATGTTAACTATTCCGTATCAATAAATCTTGAATTATCACACTGTAAAGCCAAACAACAACAACAATAGCAACAATATGTCTCTGCTTGTGAGTTTCCAAACTCACAATACAGAATACACACAGCCCTAGCTGTTATCTGTCAATAAGCAGGGCTCATGCACCCACCTGGGAAGGCAGTCTCCATGTGCAGAACCTGAGCCATTCTTCACTTCTGATCCAAATTCACGGCACATCCAAAAGAAACAGAGAAGTCTTCTCAGAGCCCAAACAGAATCCACACAGCCTGCAAGAGAAATACACATGCAGTTCAGATCCACACATGCCTGTAGCAAGAGGCTGTCAGACAGCGTGATGCATAAAACATAGTTAGGAATGGCTAAGTGGAGAATTTTGACAGTACTACAGAAGTCAGGCCAGTTGCCACAATGCCTTCTGCTGTGACAGCTAATTGTTTCTAATCCTTTTGTGCCCCCAAATGATCAATAATAAATATGTTGCTGTTGTTGTGTGCCTTCAATTTGTTTCTGACTTATGCCAACTTTAAAGTGAGATTTATTCCAAGAGGATTTTGCCTTTGCTCTCCTCTGAGGCTGAGACTGACTTGCTCAAGGTCACTCAGTGGGTTTCCATGGCTGAATAAGGACTCAAATCCTGGTTTCTGGAGTCACGGACCAATAAGGGTTTCACTGAATGTGAAAACGACACAGTAATTCTTGTATAAGAGTGTTTCATAACCTTTACAACAGGCATCATGAGCAGTATTCCTATCTTGATTCCTTCAGTTTTATGGGGAAAACAAATCAATCAAGAATGTGCAAATTGTCTACTGCCACTGTCATGGTCAGCTTTGCAGCAAAATAGGGATGTTAATCTAGCTCAAAGACAAAACAATACCTGCAGGACCAGACTCTCCAAAACACTTTGGATCTTTTTTTGGGTCATTTGGAGTAGTAGACACTAAGACTTGTGACACTGAGGTGAAAGACCACGTTCAGCTAAGAACAAAGCCTCAACTAGCTCCTTTGCCTTTCAGACATGATACCAAAATCACAGGAAAAAGCTGATAATCTTTGGCAAAAGAAATAGGAAAAAGGGAAGGCTGCATTACTGATGGACAGTCTCCGTGAAGGAAGCCATGGCCCCGAGTTTGCAAGACCTGAGCAGAATCTCTTAGAAGATTCTTGTTCATAATGTAGCCATAAATCAAAGCCACCTTGACAGCACACAACAACAAAAAATTATAACAAAGATGCTGTTTACTACTGTTAACAACATGATAAGTCAATGACAACTGTGGGTATGCTTGTGCAGGAATAAGGACAGGGATTTTCAGTGGGGGAAAAAATATCACAGACAGAAAGTCTTAAGTCCCTGAAGTTCTCACAGCAGCTGCTAATTAAGGAAAGAATGCCAATTCCGATCAAAGGATACAAAGGCGGCCATGCTGGTTAGGGGGTTCTGGGAGCCTGAGTTCCACAACAGTAACATTTCCAGTCACTAGCTTTGAAGCACAAACATGAATAGAGTGGATTTAGGCAAACTGGTCCCAAACATGCCACTGACTCACATGAGAGACAAGATGGTGCCCTTTCATTTCAGACTTAGAAAGGCAGGGTTAGGACTAGATGGTTCTTGCGGCCCTTTCCAAATCTAGGGTTCTATAAGTCTATGAAAAACTGGCATTTTTGAGTGTTAAATGGTGTAGGGGGAGTGCTGCCTATGTGAAAGGTTAACTGCCATCCCTGGAGGCTTCCAGAAGAGGGAATTCACTACTGGGGAAGGGACCGGAATCTGATCTGAATCATCTGGAGAGATTGGGAGGAGACACACAAGGTTTCAAAGTCACACTTCACTCATCCCATCCCGCCTGCTGAGTTCAGCTCTTTCATGAGTATGTTTAGCAAATAACTGCCTTAAAAATATTGGGTTTAGGAGATCCAAACAGATACACTTTGAAAACACAGGACAAAACTCATTGAAAATGGGTAAGAAGGAGGGCACAGAGGTGTATGAGAGTTCTGAGGGTGTGAGAACAGCAAGCTGTTTGGATCGCAACAGGACAAAAAGCCCAAAGAATTGGACAAGAAGAGCAGAAAGAGGGATCAATGATACTTATTGTTTCCCACTGACCAACCAGCCAGATCTTTGGCTGCAGCTCTCATCTGTGGGAAAATCATTGCACAGCCACGAAAATTCTTTTGTCTTCTTATCCATTTTCTCATTTCTGTTCTCACGTTCTCTGGTTGGAAAGCACAGCCACAGTGACGGAAGGGCAGTGGAGAGGAGACACTTCCTCTGCTTTCTTTCTTATCCTCCCCTGCCTTTTTCCTCTGTCCCATTTCAAAATCCCATACCCCTGTCCCACAGTGCTGGGTCAGCAGATCAGTCTTGTGCTCTCTCTCCAGTTCCCTCCTCTGCCAAAACCTCAACACACCAGACAGTCCTGCTAACTCAGCCCGTTCCAGCCACCCCACTCTCTCACTAACTCCAGCCAAAGCCTGGCAGATAACAAGCCTGCCGGAGCTTTTCCAGTCAGAATTCCTGTGTCAAAGAGAAGGAGTGCCGCAAAATGAATAGGAAGAGCAGAGGCCTGGAGCAGGAAGCACAGTGACTCCAATAGCAGGCATGGGGCCAGTGATGAATATCGTGGAAGGAAAGTGCCAGATTCTCTGGAGGGCTGCCTCACAAGTCACAGCCTCTGGGCCGAGAAGTTCTAAGTGTGCCTATGAGCATGGAGTTCAGGAGGAAAAGGCATGCACAAAGTTTCTTCCTCACATGAGCTTACTTTTAGATATACTGTAGGCCTTTCAGGCAGCAGAGAGGGGTTCCAGAGCTACGCCAGGGAGGGACAAAGTGCGCCCCCCCACCTATTTCTGTGGTTCCTGACCCCTCTACACTTCTCAAAGCCATCCTTTTCATAGTTAAGAAAAAAGTGAATTTCCTCTCCTGGACACATCAAGGAGTTGCAATTCACCATCTAAATAGCTGGCAGCCTCCATGAACTATTAAATGTCAGACAAAATACACTTTTTTTTCAAAACCAAAAGTTGGATTCCAGCCTCTTCCTTTAATTTGACAATTTGGGTATTTTACAAGACCAAACTAGGATTTCGTCACCTGGTGTGCCTGCCAGGTTGATTACAGAGCCCAAAACACCCAGCCATGGCTGAGGACGGGTGATTCAGATACTTCACTGCACAAAGTACAGTGGCTATCATGGTTGTTGAGAAGGATGACACAAAATCATGGAACATAGGTCTATTACCAGCTGTTCACTTTGACAGCTGTTCAGAGCAGAATGCACTGAATAGCAAATGTCTGTAGGGACAGTCAACAGGGGATGGCTATTATCTTTAGAGCTTGGCCAAAGGATTTGTGTCCCTGACATCCTACCCAATTTAATTAATTTGCCTTCCTGATTCATCTTCCCCTAACTCCCCCAAAGTTACTTCCAAAACCCTCCTCAAATTTACCTCTAATTAATTTTCCCCTAATTTGTCCCCTAAAAGAAGTACCTCATTCCACTCTCTCAGTCAGCATCAATTCTGCTTTACCTCTTGCACCACAATCCCAAATTCCTTACTCATCTCATAATCAGTTGCCAGAAGGAGCTTATCCCCTTGAGGCTTCCATCACACTGGAGAACAAAGGCAGGAAATTTAAAATGGGCAGCTGGTATCCAAGCAGCAGCCACCAGCTGTCCACTTCTTTACCATGGCTCACTGCAAGCACCTGTCTGAATAGTCATCAGTTAAACCACAGCAAGGGTGGGCAGTGTGTTGCCGTCCAGATATGGTTGGCTGCAACTCCCATCAGCCATAGCCAGCATTGACAATGGTGAGGAGTGAGGGAGGTACAATCCAACAATATCTAGTGGATCACATTGCTCCCTCCAAAGATCTATAGAGTTAGATGGGGCACCTGTGGCCATCCAGAAGTTGATGAATCTTCTGCACTGGCCAAACTGACTAGGGCTAATGGGAATTAGAGTTCAGTAACATTTGGGATAGTCAGTCTGGCTTGAGTCTTGGACTAGGACTCTCAGAGAACCCAAGATCTGAATCTCCATTTGGCCATGGAAATCTACCTGTGGCATGTTACACGCTCTCAAGCTTAAAGAAACGTCAGTGGCAAACCTCCTCTGAATAAATTTTGCCAAGAAAGCCTTGTAATATGTTCACTTAGGGCTCGCATACGTCAGAAACCACACAAGAACAACATTTGAGGCACACAAGAACAACATTTGAGGTGTCAGAGGTTTCCTCAGTCCTGAAAGCAGAGAAAGAGCAAATCCAGCAAATTCTTTTTATGCTCTTGTGCAAGTCCACTGGTACAAATCCCAGCTCAAAGCTTCCAGAAAAATCTAGAAGAATGAAGGTGATAACAAACAATGTCAGCTGCACCCATACATATTGATTCTTAAAGTTTATTTTGTTCTTCCTCCCTTCCTAATGGCAGCTATCAGTGGGCTTTACATACTGTGTTATCACAGTTATGAAATCAGAATAAAAAGATTGCGCAAATGCAATAGCCAATCCATATAGATACAGAGGATAGGTCATACATTCTCACTCTAAATAGTCTAGCTCATGAGGGGAAATACTTTAGGTTTCTGGGTTCTACTTTAATTAACTCTAACTCAAGTAGGTAGACATACACTAAGAATGAAAGAATAAGGTACCTTTGAGCATATATTCAGCTTAGGAAATTTTTAATAAATACCTGAACCAAATTCAGGAGTCATTTTATTATCACCAACCTCATGCATCACTCCTGGTTTTACCTGCAGTTCAGGGGTGGGGAATTTCTTGTTTCTTCTGTTATTAGACATTACAGGTGAGGACCCCTTGTCTGTCCAGTACCAGTAGTTCTAGATTTATATTCTGCTTACTCCACCTTAGCTGAAATGGGTCTTTCAGGGTCGATGGAAAAGTAGCTTTCTTCCAACACCAACCAGTTTTAGGACAAAATCGTTCTATATAAAGTGGGGCCAGCTATTTATAATCCCAGACTTTACCTGGCTGCATGAACCAGCATGACTGTGCTGCTCTAAAGAGAGAAAGAGCACCCACCTTAGGCTTCATGAAATAAATTTAGTGGCTTTATAGAACCTCCAGAAGGGGTATACTACTGAGTACCAATTACTAGGGAGCAATGGGGATTCACAAATCTGTCGATTTCAGTTTTTCTCTGCTTCTAATTTTTTCCAGTCTTTCATTAATTTTGTCTTCTTTCTACATACATTTGTAAATTATAAAAAAAAAATCCTGTCCAAAAATGCATATCCATTTTCAAGTATGTGTTTCCTAATATGTCATCTTGGGTCTCATGCTGTCAGAAAGGCAAGATGTAAATAGACAAACTCCCAATTTTTGCATAATACATGCATTTTTAAAAGTAGTTTTCCCTCACAGAATGCTTTCCTGCATGTTTCCCTTTAAAAATACAGTACTCATTTTCCCCTCAACAATTTGTATACACTGGACAGAACTTACAAAAGGAAAACTGTATTTCAGTTCACATATTGATTTGGAAAGTGTGATTTTGGATAAAATTCCTAACAACATGTGAACTGAACAAAAATCTCTTTCATCCCTTGGGACCAATAATGGAAAAATTAAGTTGCCCTCACACCCTGATTATGGGCTTCTCAGAGGCATCTGGCAGAAAACAGGAATATATGGAAAACAGGATGTAGAACTGGGACTTTGGTCTTAACCAGCTGGATTCTTCTTATGCCTTTTCTAAATTTTATGATAGTGTGGATATTTTGCTTTCATCACAGGCATTTACTTTGGTGCCAGCAACAAAATAAATAATACTACCCTTCTGCAAATAGTTACCCTAAAAGATTCTTGATTTTTGATGAAAGAAGGCATGCAGCTGCTTGGAGATTAAAATCAAGAACTGGCTTATTTATTTGTCTCCTTCCACAACATTGCCAAAGCTGAAGACAGGCATCAATCTTGCAGCCAAAACATCTATTGAACAGTCACTAAAATCTTATTTTTACAGTTGACAAAGTACCATGGAACAGAGATGTAAACCGAGGGTCACCCTGCAGCTCCAACGGTGTATTTTCAGAGAAGCCTGGCCATAGGAAAGCCACTGCTGACAGATGTGAGAGGCTGTTCTATGCAAACAAACCACTGACTTTTAGCTATACTACACCCAGCCAAGGATGCTGCACAGCTGCCAGTGCTCATAGAAGGCATCAGATGTTTCACTAGGCTAAAACAAGAGGTTTTAAGGTGTCTGTGCATGGCGTTTAAAATTTGAGAAAATATTATTTTTCTAATTATAACTTCCAGCTTGCACATTCAGGGCTGGGGCGGAGGGGATTCTGTAAGTTGTAGTCCAAAAAGGTAACTTTATTAGCTCTGTGAATGTCCATGTGTAAAAACGTGCTTCAATTGTGATCACAAACAGCTGAAAACCAGCACATAATAATAATAATAAAGGCAATTGTGTAAATGATTTGATCCCACAGCTTTTCTTTGTAAGCAACAGCTGGTTCATTTCATTCACACTGCATGGAAAACAGCCTGAGGCATAAATTCACTACTCAGACACAGAGAGAGGCCAGATCCCACACAGCCTTATGCTGGGAAGTGGGATGAGAGCAGGAGGGAGAGTACTGTATAATGTCTGAATCTCTGGGTCTTGCTGGAAGACCTTCTTTTGACTTATCACCCTTTCAAACCAACCCCCTTCCCACTCCTCTCCTTATTTTTGTTTCCTGGGGCTGGCAGAAATGCTCTGAGACTTTCTGGAGGATGGCTAGTGTGCTGTGAAAAACTGATTTGGGATGCTGCCAGCCATTACATCACAGCCACGCCTTCCGAGCTATGCAAGGCAAGGTGCCAGGCCAGATGTGAAGAGAATCTAGGCACTGTCTATGCCAAGGAAACCTTTTGACAACTCTTCCTACCTCACCTCTGATTTCAGATCACACTCCCCACCTTCCCACTACCTTTCTCAGCCATTAATCTTCCTGCTTCTCAGCTGCCAAAAGCCCAGAATATAGAACATGAGCCTGTAAAGGCAAGGGTGTGTATGAGAATGGGAAACAGAACTCCCGTGCCGTACTGCCAAGAGAGCACATAACAACAGCAACAACAATAAACAGTGCGTAACAAATTAAAAATAATAATATTTATAATAATAATGCACAATTATCTTATGAGCTTGTGAGCACGTTTTGAGATCTTTGGGTAAAAAGCTTTCTCTCAGTCCTAGCACCACGGTAGGCATTTTTGATGAAGACACAGGAGAGAATTCTTGGCAGGTGTTCCCAGACTGCAGAATTCCTGAAAGGGTTGGCCCCTTTCTCCTCCCTTTCCGCTGGCAGGTAAAGATCTTATTTAGGCACGAGTTTGTCATGTAATTCAAGTTGCTTTTAATGGGACTGCGCTTTCGATTTTCTAATAATGTTTAAAGTTTTAAACTGTTGCAACATCATGTTTGTAATGAATTGTTTGTTTAATTGTTTAACTTTTGTATCAATAACTTTATATCTGTACTTAGTTTTTAATTGAATATATGCTGCTTTGGATCCTGTGCAAGGTGAAAAGTGGGATAAATTTTGTGAACTATAGTCCACTTAATATGACTTCCTCTAAGAAAATAATTGTCTTGGCTTACTAAGCACCAGAGAGATTTCAAGATAGACTTAGGGAAGAGGGAGCTGAAAAGCAAAAATGGTAATTTCTCATTTTCCTTTTTTTTTAAAATTTCTAGTAGTAGTAATGCTGACTGATAATCAAGCGAACAGAAAAATTAACCATCTTGGAAATTTAGATAAAACACCATTACATAAGTAGGTCTCAGGTAAACATAGTTCCTAAACTTTCTACTCTTTATGTTACTTGATTTCTAAAGTGTGTATGAAGTAAAAACAGAAAGAGAGAGGATGTGCTAATGTACTTACTTCTTCTAAATGACTCTGACTTTCTGAAGAGCTTTTCCATAACAACTGAGGATCACAAGCCTTTGAAGGACAGCTCTTGAAATCCACCTTCTCTCCACAACAAAATCATCCCAACTTGCCTTGCAAATCTAACATGTTTATTTTTAAAAACGAAAGGATGCAAACAAAAAGTTCATGATGCTGACGTGTTGTCACAGGTATGTCTTTTAGGCAAGCTGTGCTCCCAAGCCTCTCTTTTTAGAATCTGGAAACAGGAAGAGGGAAATGTAACGATGGAGTCACTAAGATAAAGAAAAGACCTAGGAATGTTGAATTTTATCCATTCTTCCGTGATTGCTTGATCTCAGTTGCACTTCCAGACAGAGAAGGAGATTTGGTCGCAATGCTCACCTTTGCCAAAAACGCCTTTGCAGTGTCGGAAACAGCAGGTTAGGCTTTAAGCATAGAGAGGATCAATCTTGCTTCTTTCACTGCAGCAGCATGGCATGGAACGAATTTCGGCTGGGTAGCATATTTAATCCATTAACATATTGGCAAAGTAGTTGTAGACCCAGGGGAAAGGGTGCTGCTTCCCATGGAAGCCAAGAGCGGCAGGAGTTTTTTCCAAAGCTGTAGACAAGCCGAACCGGCAACTCCTAGCAAAATTCCATGTGGCTTGGTCACAAGCACACATCCTAACACCACTGCCTCTGGAAACTGTGGGACAGGCAGGGGGAGTGATACTGAGTCACAGTTACGGATTTCATACTTCTTCACCATACTGCATCATAAGTTCAACAGGCATTTGAACTTGCAACAGACTTCACTTGCAACAGACTTCACTTTGAGCTGTTTGAATGAAGGAAATCATGTGGCAGAAATGGAAGGAAGGAAGGAAGGAAGGAAGGAAGGAAGGAAGGAAGGAAGGAAGGAAGGAAGGAGAAACATTTCACATGGCAAGAAGGGATAGGAGGCTTATACATACCGGGGGCAGAAAACTGAAAAAGAAGGAGGAAAGGTGGGTTTTGAGAAGAGACAGTGACAGCATATTTGAGTGAATCTGTAACTAAAACTGGTGACCAGGTAAATGTGGGACCAGATGTACTATGGGGCATTAAGCTCCCATAGCATCCATCTACAAAACCACTCTGCCTCAAGAAGAATAAAATACTAATTTCTCTAACTTGTGCCACCACAAAAACATTGTACACATCCCATATTACGGGTTTCTCCTTTGGGTGTTACCCCAAAAGGTAGGTGATTGGGAGATCTGCCTGCAGTACCAGTGCCTCCATGGAACAGCGGGGAATTATCAGCTGAAAGGGAGGCCTGTGGGGGGGGTAACCTTACAGGATCTTCTAACTATGTATACTGGGACATCAACTGGAGATGGAGGGACACCAGCTGAAGACTGAAATAATGTTTTTCTGGGGGAAATCCTAAACACACACACACAAGATTCAAGCAGTCTTACAACCACACAAGGCTAATTGAAGGAAAAACTGGATACCGAGAAGCTGGGGTGAAGTGGGTGATATTTGCCTATCCTGCAGACAAGAAACGAAGTGATATGTCTCAAACTAAATGTCTGAGCATAGTACAAGAATGGGAATCTGAGCAGCAGAGTGACAGCCTATGTCCAGATTACTGTGAGTTGTCTGGCTCGGAGCCAGGGTTTAAACACTCTGTTTTTGCCCTAGGGGGAAGGTGTTAATGGTTCTCTGGCAGAGTGAACAACGGCGTCGGGAATGGGCAAGTGGCCTTAGCATTAGGTGACAAAGCACTGGGAGGAATTGTGATAGCTCCTGAATGGCTGGGCAGGTGAGAAAACAAAGAAGAATTTCGGAGGGAAGAGGGAACAGGTTGAAGGCAATCAGTTGCCCTGTTGAGGCAGTTTCAGGCACTACTAATTTTGAAGATTGAGTTGTTGAGGGGATTATTGCACGTTCATGAACACCAGAGTTTCCCAACTGATCCCTTGACTATGACCTGGCCTTGCCTGGAAGTTCCGTCTGATATACTTCTGCATGTGCTCAGCCAGTCCTCTTTGCCAGCATGGCCTTTCAGCCACAAGAGTGTATAATTTATATTTTATGCCAATTAAAGAATGTTTATTGCCAATCATATCTCGGAGTGGGAGTGTACAGCATGGTAACATGAGAACCCATTGTTACTGTTATTCTACTTTAACTGCCATGGTTCCATCTTATGGGATTTTGGAACTGGCAGTTTAAGGTGCAGCATTTAGAACTGTCAGCCTGAAAGCTTGTCTACTACCTCACCAAACTACAAACCCCAGGAATTCCATATGACTGAACCATGGCAGTTCAAAGTGGAATTGTAGCATTATAGCTGTGCAATGTGAGTGGGTCCCAGCCCTAAAATAAAATATGCAGGCTATGGTTGAGCGTTGGAGCATGCTGAAATGTACTTATGAGAGAGGCCTGAACAAGTTCTGGTCCTCCACATGTTGTGGGGCTGTACCTCTATCAGTCCTAGCCAACAGTGCTAAGGGATTATGGGAGTTGCAGTCTGATATCATTCTGATACCTCTGCATTGCCCAGCTTGATCACCAGCCCATGAGGAGGGGCACAGAAGACAAAACTAGCTTGACGTAGCCTTTGTTCTCCAATTAGCTCCAGTACTCAGGATGAGGTAAAACAAAGAAAGGGTCTTCCACGTGATCCTTATGCATGACAAGTGATTAAATAAACTACTGAATCAGAGCCAGGCTGCTATAACAGTTTGAGTGTTTGGCTGGGACACTAAGAGACCAGGATTCAAATGTCCACTCAGCCATGAAAAACTACTGGGTGGCCCTGGGCACGTCATACTCTCTCAACCTCAGAAAACCGTACAGTAGAGTTATCGTAAATTGGAGTTAACTTGAAGGCACATAACAACAAAAACAACTTAAAAGTCATCTTGAATATGCAAAGTAACAAAAAATTCAGAAACCAATGCATCCTAATAGTGAGGCTGGATGGCCACCTGGATAAACAAGTGTGTACCACACTGATTTGGGTGGGCCAGGAAACTGTGGCAGGTGGAGATATCAGAACAGACTTTGCAAATGAGCACACAACATGAGCAGCACTGTGATACAGCCTCCCATAGAAAAGGAATGTGCTTCTGAGAAAGAGAAGAAACATTTCCCTCCCAACTACCAAAGGCAAAAGAAGAAAACTGAATCATGTTGGACATGGACACCACTGAAATAAGGGAGACCAAAAAAAATGAGAATCACGTACATGTGTGCACATACATATTCAACAGTCTTGTATCTGGCCCCTCTGGCTGTACAAACTCGGCTGTACAAAAAAAGTTGGCACACATGGGAGAAAATAGGTAGCTATTCCTTTAAAAGATAACATCCTGACTGGTAGAACTATATGTAAACTTTGCACATACTGCAGCTAGCAAAGAACTATAAATCTGCCATGCTGTAAAGGTTTGCTTGTTCTCTTGTTCTTGTATTTTATTTTATTGGTCTCCAACTAAAGTTAGTCTGAAATTTAATGAAGTATATTATGGAAAGCCCATACCTAACAGTCTCTGCCTCCTATGCTGAAAAGAAAAGGACTACTTAAAAGTTTTAAATTCAGACTACAAGAGGCCAGTCATGTATAACTCCATGGACAAGAATAAAATTCAGGTGATTCTGTTAATTCTTTTTAGATAGCACTTGAAGTGTTCTGCTTCTGTTACAGCTCAAAAATGAGTGATTTAATAAGGATTCGTACACAGTTAACGTGCAACAAAGCTCAAACAAGTTCAGCCTGGGCTCCATAATTCCTGAAAAAGTATTTTTAATACCTATTTCATGATAAAGATAAGAGCATTAAGATCAGTGGTGTAGCTTAGTGTGAGTGAGGTGGGGCGGAGGTGTGGGGGCAGGGCTATGGCACGCAGGGTCATGGTTACAGCATGCATGGGCGTGACTATGGTGTGTGTAGGCGTGGCTACAACATGTGGGGGAGGAGTTACAGCATGTGTGGGTGTGGCTATGGCACATGGGGGAGGAGCTACAGTGAATGGGGGTGGGTCTACAGTGCATGGGGAGGCCGGCAAAGAGCGGTGGCACCCCAAAAATGCCACCCAGGGCACACACACACCCGGCCCCCCTGGTCCTATGTGACTGATTAAGATGTATAGTTCTTTGTATCAAAAATTTTATTACAAGACTTTTGTTCTCAACCCTGAATCCCCAAACATTGTGGATTATAACACCCAGAATTCTTGATCACTGGCCATGGTCACTGAAGCATCTAGGGGGCATAGTTTAACAACAGCAGGAGGCTCAGTTTTCAGAATCATACCTAAAAAGTTTCCTGAGCATTCCAGGTTGTTGTTAAGTTTAAAAGCATCCCTGTTGCACATCACCCTATGTATCTTGAGAGACCTTCCACTCTGTTGAAAGGCTTAGCCATTTTGTACAGATTGTTCTGTTAGAACTTCTGTAAGCTACATAGTAAATGAGTATCAGCTTCTGATTAGTTTTGCTATCTGACAGCCAAAGGCAAAGATTCTACAGCAGATCATTAAACAGACAGTCTATAAGCACTTAGAAAGGGATGCCATGATCACTAAAAGTCAACACAGGTTTCTCAATAGCAAGTCATGCCAGACTAATCTGATCTCTCTTTTTGATAGAGTTACTAGCTTGGTAGATTAAGGGAATGCTGTGGACATAGTATATCTTGACTTCAGTAAGGCCTTTGACAAAGTCCTCCATGATATTCGTGCAAACAAACTAAAATCTGGGCTAGGCAATGCTACTGTTAGGTGGATTTGTAACCAAAGAGGGCTCACCAATGGCTCCTCTTCATTCTGGAGAGAAGTGAATAGTGGGGTGCCACCAGCTTCTGTCATGGGCTCAGTGCTGTTCAACATCTTTATTGCTCAGTGCTGTTCAACATCTGTTCAATGATTTGGATGAGGGAATCAAGGGCATTCTTATCATATTTGAAGATGACACCAAATTAGGAAGGGTACCTAACACCCCAGAGAACAGGATCGGAATTCAAAATGATCTTAACAGATTAGAGAACTGAGCCAAAACTAACAAACTGAATTTCAACAGGGAAGACGGGGGAGAAAAAAAATGAAATGCAACGATGTAAGATGGGTGACACCTGGCTTGACTACAGGACTTGTGAAAAGGATCTAGGAGTCTTAGTAGACCACAAGCTGAACATGAGTCAGCAGTGTGATGTGGCAGATAAAACTGCCAATGTGATTCTGGGCTGCCTCAATAGGAATATAGTGTCTAAGTCAAGGGAAGTTCTAGTACCACCCTATTCTGCTTTAGTCAGACCCCACTTGGAATACTGTGTCCAGTTCTGGGTACCACAGTTCAGGAAGGTTATTGACAGGCTGGAATGTGTCCAGAGGAGGGTGATCAAAATGATAGAAGGCCTGGAAACCATGCCCGATGAGGAGAGGCTTAAGGAGTTGGGTATGTTTATCCTATAGAAGAGAAGGTTACAATTGAAGGGATGTCAAATGTAGGATGGAGCAAGCCTGTTTTCTACTGCTCCAAAGACCAGGACATGGAGCAATGACTTCAAACTTCAGGAAAAGAGATTCTATATAAACATTAGGAAGAACTTCCTGACAGTATGAGCAGTCTGATAGTCAAATATGCTGCCTCAGAGTGTGGTGGAGTCTCTTTCTTCAGAGGTTTTTAAACAGAAGTTGGATAGCCATCTGTCAGGAATGTTTTGATGATGTATTCCTGTATGGCAGGGGGTTGATGGCCCTTACAGTCTCTTCCAATTCTATGATTCTATAAAAGGAATGGTGTCAGTTCTTGGAGAAATCATTATTTTAGGATACAGTTCCCTTAGCTAACATGGTTAGTGGCCAAACTGGCTAGAGGATTCTGGGAGTTCTATTAAAAAACATTAATGCAGTGGTTCTCAACCTGTGGGTCCCCAGATGTTTGTGGACTTCAGCTCCCAGAAGCCCCAGCCACTATGGTCAATGCTCAGGGCTTCTGGGAGCTGAAGTCCAAAAACATCTGGGGACCCACAGGTTGAGAACCACTGCATTAATGTTTCAAGATTCTGAATCAGCTTGGTGCCAGGAGACTATAGGGCCTGAGAAATCACATGCTTCCTCAAAGTCAACAGAAGATTCTATGATGGTGAAAGGGAGAAAGATGGGAGTGCCTTGAGGACAAAGAGGAATATGCAGAAGCCACCTTTTATGAAGGCCAAAGTACTATGATAAAGTGTATGCAATCTCACTGTGGTAGATGAAAAGATATTTTAGGATTTAATTCTGCTTTCCAAAAGTAATATGGGAAGAAGAACCTGTTGTTGTCAATAGTTCTTGTTAAAATGGCTAGTAAGAATCTCTGCTCTTTAATTACAGGGCTTGGAAACATTTTGAGCAACAACGTTATCTGAGACCTTACAGTTATCTGAGACTTTACGGGGTGGGGAATAATAAGAGTCCAGCTGGCCTCCCATATCTGCAAATTCCATATCCATGGATTCAACCAACCAGGGCTTGAAAATATTAAAAAAAAAAAAAAAATCCAAATAGCAAACTTTGATTTTGCCATGCTATATAAGGGATACCACTTTATTACACCGCTCTAATGGAACTTGAGCATTCACAAAAATTGGCATCCATGGGGGGATCCTGGAACCAAACCCTAGTGGACACCAAGGGCCCACTGTATATCAATATTCCTTTCGCAAAATAAAGCACCAGCTAGAACCCTGTAGCCTGCAACACTAACTTTTACCATTACCTTTGCTCACCGGTTCTTGGAGTGCATTTTGAGAAGACTGATATTCAGCCATTTGCTTGCTGTATTAGTTGACTTCCCAATCAAACCAAGAAAAGGAAAAGCAACAAAAGTAACAAAAAGTAAGGAAGTAAGTGAGAAAAATTTAAGAACTTACAAGAAACAGGGAAAATGAGCAATGGCAGTGATTCCCGTTTTAAAAAGTAACTTTCCAAGCTTTGATCAATTGTGTCATGTACTGAAATAAGCTGTTTAAGTTACTTTCTAACAGGCTTCATCTGCTCTCAGTAGAAACCAGAGAACATCAGTGTACCCCTCTTACACGAAGTAATGAATGTTTGTGTGCTCTGAAACCATTTTTAAAATAATTTTGTTTCTTTACTTAAAAGAATTTTTTTTCCATTGCATTTCTAATTAAAAAAATATTTTAATGTTTCTGAGCAAAAAAGAAAATAATTAGGTCTCCCTAAAACGGACATTTTCTCATTTCAGAAGGCAATTGCTGGCAATCTACAAAAGCTATATAAGAATTTTAATGAATTTAAAGTGTTTACATGTGATATCTCCAGGAAGAAGAGAGATGACCTCATCACTGAAAGCATTTTGATTTGTGATTATCTGTATGGCATTCCTACAATACACAAGGTAGTTGTCAGACATTTCTGGGATGAAGCCAGAAAATATAAGCATTGAGTCATCAGAACTGTTATATGAGAAATCTCCCCAGGTCCAGGCTATGCTGAAGCCTGGAGGTTCACCACAGAATGCATAATGAGGCTACATAAGACAAAGGTGCTCTTGATGAGTTCAGCACCCTTTTCTACAATGGCAGAATGTCATTTTTCCACTTTGAATCCTTGCTCTGAACTCCACGTATGTCAATGTGGAAAGGAAGACGCTGGTGTGTTATTACTTTAATGGTTCTTTTAGGCTACAGCAATCTCATCATTACTAGAGCTGAGCAGCATCAGTCTGCTTCTCATATTACAATTACTACCTCAAAACCAAGGCCCACTGTTGCTTTTGGCAGCCTCAGGAGCCATTTGCAGGCTTCTGGGAATGGTTTTCCAGGCTAATGATATTTGCAACAGGACTAAAACTGATCTCAAAGAACTCTTTTCAAATCCAGACCCAAGAGACATATACAAAAGGGACAGAAGTACTGAGCCTAGGTTTGTGTGTATGTGTGTGTGTGTGTGTGTGTGTGTGTGTGTGTAATTTGTTTACAAAAATATTTAATTCTGTTCCTCTACTGACACTCATGCTATTTGTATTGGTTTCTACACACACACACATACACACAACACTATCAAAACCCAGGCCATCCAGCGCCCAACGCCTGCTGTGGTGCCAATCACAACAACTCCGGCACCCCAGCCAACAGTGACGCTATCGGTACCGTCCACGGTACCAATGATAGCGACTGCGCCAACGGTGTCCACCCAGAGGTTCTCTAAGTGGGTGGCCCAGACTATTTTGCTGGTGTATGAACTGGCCAAGAAGCCTCCACCAGCCTTGCTCCGGGCTCATTCCACTAGAGCCATGGCGTCTTCTCCTGCGGGGAGTGGACCTACAAGAACTCTGCCGTGTGGTGACCTGGTCTCAACCATTGACATTTGTGCGCCACTACAGGCTGGACTGCCGGTCCCGGAGAGATGCTCGTTTTGGACGTGCGATGCTGGCTTCCGTTCTTTAGGACCTGACCCACCGTCCAACTGGTAAGCTACAAAATCTCCTAGTGTGTGAGGCACAGAGACCACGAAGAAGAAGAACAGGTTGCTTACGTGTAACTGTGGTTCTTCAAGTGGTCATCTGTGCCCTCACACACACACACTCAGCCGTCCCCTCTTTTCAGGTCCCTTATTGGCAGACTCTAGAACTGAGGAGAAACCGTTGGCTTGGCAGGCTGAGCATGCTCAGTACAGGCATGGGGGAGGAGTTCCCGCCAAGTTGCTAAGCTCTAGAATCTTCCGAACGCTACCACACATGCGCAAAAGCTCCTAGTGTGTGAGGGCACAGATGACCACTTGAAGAACCACAGTTACAGGTAAGCAACTTGTTCTTTTTCTCAAACCCGCCCCCACCTCATCAAAACCAAAAGTGCATAGGTGGTCATTTACTTGTCGCCCTTCACACGTACTGGTCTGCAACTCCGATGATGCCCTTCATCACCATCCAAACAGCAGCTAAACCAGTGGTTCTCAACCTGTGGGTTCCCAGATGTTTTTGGACTTCAGCTCCCAGAAGCCCTGAGCATTGACTATAGTGGCTGGGGTTTCTGGGAGCTGAAGTCCAAAAACATCTGGGGACCCACAGGTTGAGAACCACTGAGCTAAACAGTCATATGATTCTCATCTCAGGCATATGAGAATGCACTTCATTACAAAATTGATTTCATGCATAGCTATTTTCAAAAAGATACTTCTGTTAGTCTATTTCAATGTACAAAGAAGAGAAGGGCAGAGGAGCTGTGTGGCATCTCTGAGGCTAACTAATTTATTTTAGCATACGCTTTCATGGTTTGCGGGCTACTTCCTTGGATGCATTGCTAGTGAACAGAAAAGCTTCTGGAATATTCATTTTAGTAGTGTATCTGAAGAAATGGACTGCAATCCAAGGAAGCTCATGCTGACGTAAATTGGTTGGTCTTAAAAGTGCCGCAAGGCTCCTTCTTTGCATGCATAGTTATATATACCAAAGAGCAACCACATGATAGCAAACTATTCTATGTCACAAACTGAAAAGGCTATACTGGTTCCCAGTATCATCATTTGCTGGAAAAGATGGAATTCCACCATGAGATACCTGGCCAGCTTTTTGTAAGTGTATGTGTGAAGAGACAGAACAGTGAAGAACTGGTCCATTGGACCCTAGACGTTGAAGGCTGAACCTGTAGAGAAGGAATCAGAGACAGGGTTTTCAACTGAGTGGTTTGTGCAGAACGACCAAGCTCCTCACAGTGAATCAGTGTAGGTGGTGCTGAGTGAGGTGCCTGGGGTGCATCTGAGTGGCCTTGGTGTGGAAATTGGGACCTAGCTGGCTGTATTGAGGACTACACTGGAGAACCTCTCGAATCATAGGGCCAACAGCTATACAAACAAAATAGAATAGAATAGAATAGAATAGAATAGAATAGAATAGAATAGAATAGAATAGAATAGAATCATGGGGCCAGAAGAGACAACAAGGGCCATCAAGTCCAATTTCCTGCCATGCAGGAGTACACTGTCCAAGCATTCCCAACGTATGGCCATCCAGACTCTGTTTAAAAACCTTCAAAGGAAATTCCACCACACTCTGAGGCAGTGCATTCTACTGCTGAATTGCTCTTACCATCAGAAAGTTCTTTCTAACGATGGAACTTCATGGAACTTTAGATGGAATCTCTTTTCCTGAAGTTTGAAGCCATTGCCCTGTGTCCGAGTCTCCGGAGCAGCAGAAAACAGGTTTGTTCCATCCTCCATATGACAATATTTAAGCATAGCTATTATGTCATCACTTAACTTTCTCTTCTTTCTCTTTTCCAAGCTAAACACACCCAGCTGGGTAGTATGAAGGGAAGTGGCGGTAGTGGGAGTATTTGGCAGGATTCTGTTGGTGATACAATGGTGTCCCCTTGGTAGGTGCCAAATCTAATTCATACTCCTCTTAGTTGCTTTCGGAGGGAAGGGAACCTATGTTCTGGTAATGAGAGGATTGATAATGGTGTTGACGATGCTGGTCCTGATGCCTATAACCACAGCTTCCTGAATCACACCTACCTTGACAGAGTGTGGCATGATGAATGTGACACCGTAAGCACTGAGGGAACCAGCTCCTAAAAGCAGAGATGGATGATGCCATAGAATGGATGAATCCAAAGAAGAGAATGATGCAGAATGCCGACATCAAACCACTGAGTATAGAGAAGGTAGTAAGAGAGACCTTTTCATTGGTTGTGCAGCCAGAATCATAGAATCATAGAGTTGGAAGAGACCACAGGGGCCATCTAGTCCAACCCTCTGCTATGCAGGAACACACATCAAAGCACTCTCAATAGATGGCCATCCAGTCTTTTTTAAAAATCTCCAAAGAAGATGATTCCAACACACTCCAAGGCAGCATATTCCACTGCCAAACAGCTCTGACCATCAGGAAGTTCTTCCTGAGGTTTAGGTGGAATCTCTTTTCCCGTAGTTTGAATCCATTGCTCCTTGTCCTAGTCTCTGGAGCAGCAGAAAACAAGCCCACTCCCTCCTCATCATATTTAAACATGGCTATCATGTCCTCTCTTCACCTTCTCTTCTGCTGACTAAACATACCCCGCTCCCTAAGCCATTCCTCATAGGGCATGGCTTCCAGACCCTTCACCATTTTGGTCACCCTCCTCTGGATATGTTCCAGTTTGTCAATATCCTTCTTGAAATAAGGTGCCCAGAACTGGACACAGTATTCCAGATGAGATCTAACCAAAGCAGAATAGAGTGCTACCATTACCTCCCTTGATCTAGACACCATACTCCCATTGATGTAACCTATTGATGCAACCAAGAATTGCATTGGCTTTCTTGGCTGCCACATCACACTGACGACTCATTTTTAGCCTGTGGTCTACCAAAACTCCTAGATCCCTTTCACAGATACGATTATCCAGCCACATGTCCCTATATTTGTGCATTCCATTTTTTCTGCCTAAGTGTAGGACCTTACATTTCTCTCTGTTGAAATTCATTCTGTTATGTTGTTGTAGTAGTAGTTTTATTGTATATAGCCAATGGCCTTTACAATGCTTAGAATAAAACGTGATTAAAATTAAAATAGATTAATACAATTAAAAATGGGTTACTGCCAAAAGTCAGAAGGTTCCAAATGATGCACTGTGGAGGTGCAGTAAACCTATTTGTGTGAGTCACAGAGATCATGAAGAAGAATTTGTAGTGAGCTCATAAGATTCATTGAGTTCTCCTAGTCAAGGAATACTCAGGTGGTGTGCCATTTCCCTCCTCTGAAATATAGCTACAGCATCTGGTATTCTTAGACAGTTTAGAGGTGGGGTTCCATTTAGTTCCTTCAGCTAGTTTTTAGAGCTTGGAAACACTGTCCTTTGGAGTCTCTTCATGAAGACCTGGAGTTCTGCAGCTCAAAATTATTTTAATTTCAGGTTAGCACTAACCAAGTGATTTGAATTCAGTAAAGAAATCATCAGGAGCCTCAAAAACATGAAAGAATGAGGATTAGTGAGAATAAGAGCAGGATGAGAATGAAGAACACTGGACTTTTGGATTTTTCTAAAACATCCCAAAGAAGGGAGCTGCACTGATCCCAGACACATCTTGTTTATGACTATGAAGGGGTGCTTGGCTTGGTAGGGCAGGGGGCCATTTCCTAAAAATCTAATCAGGACAGAAGCTTCTTGCCTCAGCAGGGTGGATATCATTGGCCAGCCCCAGGAGACCCTGGGGAATGTGACTCTTTGCTTGTGTATACTGATACCCATAGCCTAACTCATTATTCTCTGGAAGCCTGGAAGGAGCCTTACTCATAACGTGGGCTCATTCGTGTTGCATTTACTACTCGTTGTGCTTTCTCAATCATGGTGGTGGTGGGGGGGAAGGGATTAAAAAGAGAAAAGTGGGGGGCAGCTGATCCACTGAACCCACAAGGCTGGAACCTGTTCGGTTTGGCTTGTCCTGTACTCCATATCTTGTGGGGCTGGGAGTATTGTGGGCTTTCCTGTATGCTCCAACGCATAGAACTGCTCTTGAACCTCACAGGCCTCAATATACACATATACACAATTGAGTGTAGATGCTGCACTAGCCCCAGCAACCTGCGAACAACAGCAGGTTACAACCTCTCCAGACCTAGCCTCTTCAGACCCAGGACCTGCCATTTGGGAATTTGGGAATCAATTTATTATTTTCCCTGTACTATATAGTCCTACAGCGACCATGCTACCTGTGTAAGCCCCAGGCTCCAACGGTAGTAAATTCTCACCCACCAGTTGGAAGCAAGCACTGAAAGGCAATGCTTGGTGACTTACAGTTTTCTTATTAATTCCATGGGGGTTTTTAGGCAAGAAATTATTAGGGGTGGTTTTGCAAATTCCTTCCTCTGAAATATAGGCTATAGCACCTAGTATTCATTGGTGATCTCCCATCCCAAGTACTAAGAAGGGCTGACCCTGCTTAGCTTCCAAGATCAGACAGGATCTGTGCCTTTAGGGTATTTAGCCCTTCATCCATTTTATTGTAATAAAATTTTATTGTAATTAACCGCTGACTGGCTGGACTAGTGGAAGCTGTCTCATGTTACTCACAAGAAGGAAATTAGCCTATTAAGTGAGAAGAGGTTTGACAAGAACCACTCGTTAGTATGCCACTCTTCTACTTCCAGAGAGCTTTTTACATGGACAAGGAGGTTCAATGAATTTTGAAGAGGTATCAGACCATTCTGGTAACATTAGACTTAAATGAATATAGCAAGCAGGGAAGTGACATGTCTGCTATACAGTGGTATTGAGAAAAGAGGAGCTATAAAGAATAAAAGGCAAGTAATGGTGGGAACAAGATCCAGAAGTTTGCATTTTAGATAAACAGAGCTTAACCATAGCAAAATGCTTTGTTTGTGGTTCTTTGCTACATTCCTCAATGAGTCAGACACAGTGAGGAGCAGGCTTGGGAAACATTCATCTAAGATGAAATGTTGTTAGGAGAGATTGAAAGTGCCATAGATAAGAGGATGGGCTACAAAAAGGTGGCATCATCTCAAAAAAAAAATCAGAACAAATAAAATATAGAAAAAAGGGAACTAAACGATTAGATAGTTTTAAGTGCCTTTTGTATGAGGAAAGGTTATGCTTGCCTCCAGCTGGTAGGTGAGAATTTACTGCACATTTAAACACACAAAGAGGATAGAAACATCTGGACTAAAGAAACTGGGAGGTGGAACCATTAACGAGCCATCTGATTGCGCCCTCAGGCTTCTGAAGCCATAGGTGGGGACTGTACCTCATGCTGACTGGTAGTCATTGCTTGTGTTGTGGATAGCATACATTCCTCCTGTTCCTTGGCTTTGACCTAGACCCCATGGCCTTCTTTCGCAAGGGGATTTTGTGTGTAGAGCTCATTATGCTTGCTTTCTAAAACAAAACATGAAACAATCATAGGCAGACTAGAAGAGGGAAAATGTTGTCCCCATCTTCAAAAGGGGAGGAAGGGGACACAACTACCACCCAGTCAGCCTGACATCAATACCAGGAAAGGTCCCAGAGGAGATCATTAAACAGATAGTCTGAAGAGAAAGGAATGCTGTGATCACTAAAAGTCAACATGGATTTCCTAAAAAAAAGTTGTGCCAGACTAATATGATCTCTCTCTCTCTCTCTCTCTTTTTGATGGTGTTACAAGTTTGGTGGATGAAGGGAATGCTATGGATGTAATGTATCTTGATTTCAATAAGGTCTTTGACAATATCCCCCATGATATACTTGCAGACAAGGTAATAAAATGTACATTAGACAATGCTACTATTAGGTGGATTTTTAATTGGCTGACCGGTCAAATCCAAAGGGTGCTCACCAGTGGCTCCTCTTCCTCCACCTCTCTTGGGGAATTAATTGCAGACTTCGTTTTGTCATGCTCCCTATCCTTAGCTCCTGGGCTGCTGAGCCATGGAATGGAGGATCTGAATGGAAGATGGACTGGTCACATGGACCAGGAGAGGAGGGGCTATCATCATAAATTTATTATCAATTGAAAATCTTTCTTTTAGTTGTCTGTATGGGAACCAGTTTAATTTGTAATTTTGAGCACTTAATTCTTCTCTGGTTCTCATCACTGGTTTCTTTCCTTCCCATTTAATCAAATCTTTATATCTTAGCAATTCTCCTGTTTTTGTTTCAGTTATTTTAAAAGCTTTGTGTGGTGACGCCCGAGTTGGTAACTTGTTACAGAATTTCTTATTAATAGTTTGCCATACACTTATGAGGGATCTTAAGATAATGATCTTTAAAATCTCTATTTACTTCAAGGTACATACATAAAGTGTCTAAAGCATAGATGTTGATGTAGTGTGGCTTCCAACAGCTCTAGCTAACATAGATAATGGTGGAGTATGCTGGGATCCAGGGCCAAAAAAATATCTGAATGGCGACCGATCATCTACCACAGGTTTAGAGGTTTAAAGAGTAAAACGAATGGGAGTCAATGTTGTGGGTTAAAAGGCAATTACATTTTTTCAAGACTGCACCAATAGGAGCCTCACTGCCCAGACACAGGAAATTATATTACAGAAGAAAAAAATCCACTCTGGAAGACATATTTAGAATACTGCATTCAAACTGTGGCACCAAGAAACAACAAGACTGCTGCCAAGTTGAAAAAGATTTCAGTGACAGGTTGAGGGAAACAGCTATCCAGGGGAAACTCAATACTGAAATGTTAAAGGGAATTTTTGAAGACTAGAGAGGTTAAAATAAAAACAGTCCTGCTGCATTAAACCAAAGGTCTCTGTAGTCCAACATCCTGTTTCTCCCGCTGGGCATCCTGATGTCTCTAGGAAGAAGCAGGACAAGAGAAGCAGGACATGAGAGTCAAAGCAGCCTAACTGATGCTAGCTTCCAACAATTCCTTTTCAGAGACATCCTTCCTCTGATTCCTGAGGTAACAGATAGTCATCACAAGTATTAGTCATTGAACTTTAACCTCTGTGGAGGGGTCTGGTCCCCTTTTATTAAAGCCACTTAAAGGGGCAGAAATGGAGCTGCGAGAAATCTACAGAGTTTGGGGTAAGGCACTGAACTGCTTTCCATTGCAGGCTTCCTATCCTCTAACATACTATCTGTTAACAATACAGAAATCCTATCCAGTTTGGAGGCTGTGGCCATAATGTGATCACAGATATTCAGCTGCCACTACCCATTCTTCTACCACATTGCAGGTCAATCACTACAGCACATTCAACATGATAGTACCATTGAAAATGGTTGACCTGAATGCAGTAATTTGCTTGTTGGCAGAGTTCAGAAGGCAGTATATGTATTCTAGTTCTCCGCTACATATACCATATGCCTCTAGAGTTAATTGAAGGAGCTACTGGTGGAACCCTAGCTGCCCAATTATCCTTTAAGGACAACAGGAGAAAAGATTCTGATGTGTCTCCTCTCAAAGCAAGAGGGAAGCTCTATGGAAATATCTGCATTGGCTCAGAAGACCTACACACAGAGCTTTCCAAACTGTGTGCAGTAACACATTAGTGTGTCGGCTGCAGTGTGTAGGTGTGTCGCACAAATGTAACAAGTGGAGGGGCTACCTCTCCCACTGCCATTGCCCAGGGTGGAGGAAAGTGGTGAGGGTGGAGGTATTGGCAGCAGGTCAGGTCTGGGTGGAGGGGCTGCCTCTTCCGCTGCTGCACAGCTGCCCTGGGCCAAGGAAGACTTTGGTGAGGGCAGCAATGGGTCAGGCTTGGTGTTGGGCCTGCCTCTACCTACTGAATTACTTACTAAATTACTGTTTCACAAAATGATGCATGTCTAAAATGTGCGTCATCAACACAAAAAGTTTGGAAAGCTCTGCTCTAAAAAATGGAGAGATCACAACTGATGAATAAATCCTCCCTAATCATCAAATTGATTGTCAAAAAGATGCTTGATTTCAGGACATCTTGAAGTTATAGGCACTAACACATATATAGAGGCCCTGCATACTTAAATTTATCTAAATTACTCTGTTCTAAAGATTGGGAAGTGAATACAGATTTTGCGTACAGAAAGCCAACTGGGCAGAAATCCACAGTGCAACTAAAAGAGTGGACCCTTTCAGGCCAGCTCCCAGTAAAAGGCCACCGCCTGATTCAAACCCTACCCCAGAGGCCATTACTGGAGACAGACAAAAGCAGCTGATAGGAGACAGGAAGGGTGGGTGGGCATCCTGAGCCCAGGGGCTTCCTGCTCTGCTAAAAAATATAATCCATGATCAACAAAGCATCAAATGGAAAAGAAAAACAAATGTTTTAAAAATAGCAATAAGGGTAGAGGGAAAGTTGGGAGAAGGTCTCCTTTGCTTTCTTTGAGGCAAAACTCCAAACAGCTCAGAAACAAGCAGGTGGGGCAGACCGTGGATCTGGCAATTGCATATAACAAAATGATGGTGTCTCCGGACAATGAAGATAAACCAGTGGTTCCAAAACAGGAGAGACTGACCACTGTATTTTCAACAGGTTCAGCTTATGAAAACTTGCAGCTGTTGCAACGGAACCAAATTCTAAAACAGAGCAAAAATCCATTGCCTCTCTTATTCTGTGGAAAATTATCCAAGCAGACACACATCAGTCTTTGCAGACTTGCCACCCGACAGTGAATGAATAAAACATAGGCTCATTTTCCCATAAGTCTCCATGAAGAGCTGCAAGGCGGGCACTCAATCTGGTTGTTCCAGAGTTGGCCCAACCCTTCCGTTAAGGTGATATCTCTAGGGTGGGGGTTGGTAAGCTGTAAACTTCGGGCTGCAAATAGCCCCAAAGCTGTTTTTTTGCATTCCTCGACCTCCTGTGACCCCACAGACTGCCTTCTTTCTGGCCAAAACCTTCCAGGAACAGCAAGTTGCCTTTGAAACTAGAGAGCTCTCATGAGCTCTTTCACAATAGGAAAGGTACTTGAAGTGGTATGGCTCAACACTATGTTTACCATCCCAGTGAGAAGAATTAGGAAACAGAGTACCAGAAATGGGGGATATCCCATTTCACAATAGGCCATCACACAGGCCAACTATAACACATGCAAATTGCTTCCTCCCATCTGGGGACTACACAAGTATATATACTTTGTCTCACTTCCATGCCACCAGATTCTCTGAAGATGCCAGCCACAGATGCAGGCGAAATGTCAGGAGAAAATACTAATAGAACACGGCCTCAAAGCCCGGAAGACCCACAACAACCTACGGATTCCAGCCGTGAAAGCCTTCGACTTTACATTAGAATACCACAAAGTTTAATGCTGTAGAGTTGGAGAAGAAGAGGAAAGAGGAAAGTAGGAATATTAAATTTAAAAAAAAATCTTCAGAGACAGAAAAAGCAGAATTCAGAGTGATAGCAGCTTAATGCTACCATTCTTTAATGCTGCCAGGGTGGCTCTGCTTTCCCTGCCATGATTTTTCCAAGATAAAAAAAAAAGGGCACACATTGAAACACTTCCCAACTCTTCAGGTCATCCAGACTGACCCATGCTTACTGACACTTGGTTAAATATGGAGGGAGGAGATGAGTTGGGGGTTTTAGGTAGACATTTAGCTTTGCTGCTTATGGGCTGTATTGTGTTGTGTGCTGAGATGATTTACTGCATTTTACTGTGTTATGCAGGGATGACAGAAATGACTGGGAGAACTTGTGTGTTGGGAACTGGAATATGTTATTACAGTGAAGTGTGATAAGGGTGCAGGTGCAGACAAGCAGCAATGAGTATGAGGTTGTACTGCTGGCAAGTTGTAGCAGAAAATGGGAGAGGGTAAAGGAGCCTGGGAAAAGAAGTTATGATTAGCTATCCAACAGAATATCCAATACGTGTAGCCTTCAACAGAATGCTTGTGTGAGCTAGTTTGAAATGTTGCAGCATATAAAGTACTACAAATCCAATGATCCTTTAGTATTGACAATGCCAAAGTGTGCAGTTGTCTCTCTAATGTTCCTGAATAAAGCTTTTGAAAACCCTAAACTGAATTACTTGAACATGGAGCTATCCTGCACACAACACATGCGGAGTCAGGCTCTAAGGAACACTCAGTGGAATAAATGTATGTGTCAAAGAAGTAAGATTTCAGGTGGAGGGAGGCAAGTAATGGAATACCCGCCCCATTTCTACGTAAAACAGGATTTCCTTTTGAAATTTGGAAAGATATTTGGATGCCTTTTCTCTTGATTTGGATCAGAAATTAAGAATATGTGGCCTTCCACTGTTCAAATGGACTGATTGATTTTTGCTGGGTTTTGGGAAATACTGGCCCAAGGAAGTAGCGAATTGTTTCTAGGAAATGAGAAGGGCTGATATAAGGCCTGCAAACTTCTCCCTGCAAGTTCCCAAGGACTATCCTACATGAGTCAAGAAGTGTGTAGCTAGGATCCCCCACTGTGTTGCGGACAGACTGAGCACTGCATCCCAATATCCTCTTCCACTATGAAAAGGATTCGAAGGTATGCTTCTTGGATCAAACTGCAAGCAATATGATCACTCTCAAGTGAACAGGTGGATTGCTAAGCAGTCATGACTCGGTCAGACTTCTTAGAGAACGAACAAGTGGTGGTATAACAAGGGAGATGGAAAGGACTGGTTAGGACTGTGAGAACTTCATTGAGGAAGATATGCAGACAGAGCAGAGGGAACACTAGATATTACATGCAGGTACCCTGAGATTTGGGCAGATGAGGAATGTTATTTCATTAATTTTTCATGGTTATGGTTTTTACATGGATTTTTTCAAGATTTTTCAGTGATGTCCTCAATGCAATTGACGAAAGTACAAAACAATAAAAGAAGCAGGCATCAAAATGATAAAATTGATACTAACAGAATGAACTTACTATATCCAATATTTTTCAAAACAAAAACAAAAACAAAAAAACTAGTCTGTCTACCATCAAAAACCAAATAAGGGATGATATAACAAAATGCCTCTGTGGCATTTCAGAGATACGGTGAGCTTTTTCTCTAGTAACCATCCACTTGATCTGGAGGAGGGCTTCGAAAAATGATAACATATAGGAAGGTACATATTGGACAAGGTAAATCTTCAGGTACTGACGTTCCAAACCATTTGGGCTCTGGACATAAGGTGTAGTGGTTTGAATGTTAGACTATGACTCTGGATACTAGGGTCTGAATCCCTGCTCAACCACAGAAACCCAGTGGGTGGCCTTGGGCAAGTCACATTCTCTCAACCTCAGAGGAAGCCAAAGGAAGCCCTTCCTGAACAAGCGTTGCCCAACCCCCCCCCCAAACTGTGATAGGTTTGCCTTAGGAGTGCCATAAGTTGGAAACAACTTGAAGACCCACAAAAATGCAACAACCATTACTCTGAATTGCATGCAGAAATATACTGGAAATCAGTAAAGTTGTTCTAAAACAAGTGAGGTACATTCACATTGCTAGATTCCAGCGAGTAGCTGAGCTGTATTTTGGAGCAGGTTCCATTTCTGAGCAGTCTTCAAAGGCAGTCCCACAAACAGTGCAATACAGTAGACTATTTTTGAGGTTACCAAAACATATCTAATGCATACAACTTCAGTCTTAAGAGACAGCGGAGGGAAGAAAGAGCGAGCCCAAGAAGAGAAAGGCAAGGGAAGGAGCAAACTGAATGTTTCAGTACAGGGTGGGCAAGCATGCCATATGTGAAAGCAGCCTAACAAGAGAGTATCAGCTCTTCACAAGGCAAGCTGAATAGCTCTGGCCCTTTCCCCCTATATGGAAGCAATTTTCTCCAAAAATAAACAATTATGCAGGCTGTTACATGAGAACTTCCTCCTGCTGATACAGAAATCTTGGCAGTGATGGGGGAGGAATAGAGGATGAAACATCAACTCAGTGGGATAGCAAAGAGCAAAGAATTCGGCAGCCAAGCTTTTCCCGGAGCAGGAAGCAGGGGTGGAGGGAGCACAGGGTTTGCAGGCAGAATCAACTTAAGCAGCAAAACTTTGAACTTGGGAAAGTGGAAATTGGATTTCCCTTCCAACGGTCAGTAGGACAGGGAGACCTGGTTGGTTGAAGAACAGGTCGTAAAACCAGTTGACCTTTCCAAGGGTCAGTAATTCAAACTACTAAATTTGGTACGAATGAAACCTGCAACATAGAATATGTTGGTAAGAATGAGACCTGCAGTGTAGAATATAATCCTGTTCAGGATTTTGGCCAACAAAATGCAGCTCAAGTCACTTTGTTCTCTGAGATGCAATAGAAAATGCCCCCAACCAGATGTATCATACCTGAAGTTGGATTAAGTTATTGTGCCACCTGAGAAATTTTTGATAACGTTTCACACTATTCTTCAGAGTGGAAAGTCAATAAATTGAGTAGCCAATAATTTGCTCGCCTTTCATGATGTGTGGATCTGTTGTCTCAGCTGGCTGCCTCTTTCTGAGGAGGGCTGGCCAAAATGATTGTGCCTTTTGTTAGAGTTGAGGAATTCTACCACCAGCAACCTCCTGTTTTCTGTTCCTCCACTCCCCAAAACAGTGGGTCTTCATTCTGTGTTCACTGAGCCATTTTCTGTGTGCATCTATGTGTATTCTCCAAATTTTGGGGACACACCCCCATTGTTTAAGGGTGTTGTCATTTCGATTACACAATGACAGGCATGTTGGATTGGACCCAAGTTATTTATTGGAGGCCTAACTGCTTTCTGGTGCCACTATACCGTCATTATTAGACTTATAATTGTTCTGTTGTGTGAAGCAACCACATGCCAGCTATGTTTGGTACTCGATCAACAAGGGACTCACCCACATACTTTTAGAAGGGTAGAGAAAGTTATCTGGTTAAATCTGGTGGAAGTCAGGGGGATAGGCTTCTGGATTTCATTAAATCTCACCATCACCACATTTCAACATATATAATTCAAGCACTGCTACTGCATCAAGATGGAAGGCAGGTGCCCACTCAGGAGATAGCATAATGGCGCAGAAAGGGGAAGAATGTGTGACCATGGCCTTGGAGGCAGAAGCATTTATAGATGTCAGGAAGCATCTTAGGGTGTTATGGAAGAGTCTATTTTAATGTCATCCCTCCTCTTTAAAAGATGAGAAATGTAGATGAAGCTTTTTAAAGGCATGCACGCCCTGCAGCACTGACCCTGGGACATAGTGCAAGGGGGGATTCTGCCTCAGTGAAAAAAGAGCCTGGACCAGAGGCCTCACTTCCTCACTTTCAGTCCTCCAGTGCCATGAATGAGGGAAAGAGAGAATATTCAAGGAATCTGCCAGCCACAAACCAGCAGGTGGAGGTGTTGGCTCTTCACACATTTCACTACCCAAAAGTCTGCTTGTGTGCCACTGCAGAGTTGTGTGTGTGTGTGTGTCTGTGTGTGTGTCTACTGTGGGGGCTTCCACTGATTCCCACCTCTGCCATCAGTGTGAGGACCTCCTCCTATCCCACCACTGTGGCACCAAATGTGGAGACCTTCTAGATGTCCTCATGGTTCCTGTGAGAGATCCAATTCATCCATCCAGTCTCTTCACTGGACACTGCCACCTTGGATTAACTGCCACCACTACAGCCAACACAGTGTGTGCCTGAAGTTAAGCTTTCCAATATCCTTTCTATACCATTCTAGAAGGCACAAGAATAAAATACCAAAAAACAAAACAAAACACCCAATTGAACGTAACATCAAAAAGTACTTATTTAATACATCCAAATCTTTACCGATGCTAACTTTAACTCACATCTTTCACTCTTTCCCTTCACTCATATCCTATGTCTGACCCTGACTAACTCTGCCAACATCTTTAACTCCTCATCATACCAACCAGCCTTTATTTTTTTTTAAAAAAAATCCCCTGAGATATTCAGCCAGTCACTCCTAACATCCCATTCTCTTACCCCCTCCTAACAGATCCTTACCTTATAACATATACAACACAATGCATACATAAACTATACTTTACCTTAATATGTTAAATAACGGCAACATTATTTTCTACATAAGTCCAGAACATCATGTGTACATACACAAAGAGAAGGTGATTGGCAGTTCCAGCTGTCCATGCTCTGTCAAACTAGCAGCTAAAGGAGCTAAGTGGCTTTTCACTGCTCTTCTCCTTACCTGCCCAGCCACCAAAGTGCTCGAATCATTCACCAGCCAGCAAGGTAGCAAGTTGCACACAACAAAGTCTCTGGCCCTCCCTAAAGCTGCTGCTGCCGCCATCCAGTTTGTTCTGCTTTAACATACAATGAAGATGACCAAGAGAGATGGCTATCACAACAACCAGTCAGCAAGAGAACATGAGGTGGTGGTATGGTGAGCAAAGAAGGGTGGGACAGGCAGGATAATCCAAAACAAGGCAATCTATTAAAAACAGACCAAAAGAGTAAAGAGTTGCTTTTTCTTGGGTACCCTATTGTATTTATGGTAAACAAGGCTGGTACGGCTGTCTCAAATGATAGAAATTTAGGCATGAATAATCTCATGCACATGTGTGGCTGAACAAGGCTTTTTGAACTCAGCAGCAGGGCCGCCTTTTGAATAAACACAGGGAAGAGGAATGGGCTGATGCATAAATTCCTAGGGTCTTGTTCCTACAACTTAAAGCACACTGTTCATTTATAGCTGGCCAGCAGTTTGCTGCAGATGGGAATTTTTAAAAACATGTACAATGCCTCTTCTTAATATTGTTGATATTCTGCTGCATCTATCTAAACTTAGAGCTTTTTATGAGATTTGAAGAACTCCCCTTTTAAATACTATTGTCTCTAAGCATGTACAAAATATCCCAAGTACATACAAAATAGCTTTCCTTCAACTATAGAAATGTGCACACTATCTTTTTTTTATTTAGCAGGCTTTGCCAATGACATTTTTGCTTGTTTGTTCATTCTAAGATCTCAGGATGGTATATTACAGGAAAGAGAAATGCTGAGTTCCCATCTTCCAAGGTTTGTGTACTTTCTTTCTATCTCATTCTCTCCCTTATTTTTCTCTCTCATCACCTGAAGGAGAGTGCTTTTGTGATTTTAATCTTATTGAACACTGTGGAGTGAATTCTGTTAAACACTGTGGGAGCTTTACATCTGAGAAAATAGGCATAAGATCCAGGTACGTCACACAAGCTTACCTCTGGAGGTGATGGATTGGGATGAGACAAGCATCAAGCAGCTGAGCTGCTGTCGCGGTTGGGAGACCATAGGATTTGCAGGCCAGATTAGGAGCTTTGTTGCTGATTAAAGCAGAGAAAGCTTGAGCTATTCCTTGAGTCTGGATATGTTGCTGGGGGGGGGGCTACCACTCCTAGAATCCCACAGCCAGCGTGGCCAGTCCCAGAATGCTGACCCAGAGATTCTGGGAGTTAGGGTACAAAAAAATAACTCTTCTATGCTTTGACTATTCCTCTTTGGTGCCTTCATGCTCTTCATCTGAAGCTTTGATCTTGCAAAACAGAGATACAGTTTATTTTCCCCAGTTCTTCTCACTCTTGTCGGAAGGAATTATAGCTGGGGAAAGTGGGGGCGGGCAGTCAGTGTATATTTCATCTTGGAAATCAAAGATATTATAAGAATGGGAAAGGCATGCTATCATCAACAGTTCTGATTTTCAGAAGGATCCAGCTATTCAACATAACACAATCTTAAATACAGTTCAGTCCTACACACATCATGTCATGAACTATCGCCTCACAATAATTAAAGCTTTCAATAAGGCTTTGCAGGATGTGGAGAACTGTAGCAGA
Organism: Iguana delicatissima; assembly: GCA_948472985.1. Lineage (NCBI taxonomy): Eukaryota > Metazoa > Chordata > Lepidosauria > Squamata > Iguanidae > Iguana > Iguana delicatissima. The sequence continues at coordinate 103,018 of CAOKZL010001168.1, read as the reverse complement.
TCTTGTTACAGCCCTGGGCAACCCCCAAGACTGATGTGGTTTAATTGGCGAAATATTATTTAATTGGAAAATACATTAATTGGCATTGATATAAAATGGAATCTGAGGTGACTGGAAGGTCAGAGGAAAATTACTGATTGAAAACATGTGATTGCAACGCAGGTCAGCCAACACCCCCTCTAGGCATAGCCAAAGTCACTGTCAGGCAGATCACCAAGCAACTCCAAAGGTAACAGGCTTAGGTTGAAGCTGGAGCATCTCTAAGCATACAATGGAAAAGGGAAGTTCCCACCAAGACAATGAGTGTTTCAACCCTGTTCCCTCACAGCTGCATATTTCTGTGCTTTGTCTTCCCAAGCTCTTCACAATACTGAGCTATTACAACAACCATTACATCTTTGTCATCTAAACACTAAGATCATTAACTCCATCCGGACCCCATTGTCTGTGTTTCAACTCCCATTGTCCACTCAGCTGTGGAGCCATTCATACCCATACCCACAGGATAGATTTTGGGTATACAAGCCCTCCATTTTGAGCAGTCAAATGTAGTACTTCGCTTGCTGGTCACCATGCTGTCACTGATTCCTGAATGAGTACAGTCCTTAGGCGTTCATCTAAGCCACATTGCTTACTTCGCTACTCTCCAAATGGGTAATTATCACCTGAACTGTAAAATTCCTCTATCCACAACTCTATTCCTTTTATCCTTTGGCTAGCATGTCAGTGTGTGAGTGCTTGGATCTTTTGCGTGCATGTGTTAATCTTTCAATAAAATACATAGTTTACATTTTGGATTTTCTAGCAGGTTCTTTCCTGAAAGACCCTGTAAACACTGGTGGAAAGATCTCATTAGGTTACCCCCCTCTTGCAGGCCTCCTAATTGAGCTAATTAATTCTCCATCATCATGTGGAGGTACTGGCATCATGGGTGGATCCCTGAGTCACCCATGTTTGGGATAACAATCTGGAGAGCAATTTTCTACCCAAGACGGCAGAACAGCCTGGGGGTTACAAAGACTGGCAAAACTGCAAACAAAACGAAACACCCACCCTAAACTGGGAAATGGCCAGAAGTCCGCTTCTGTTCCTGAAAAGCATGCATTTTTAAAATGTGCAAGGAAGGGGGGCCCACAACATATTTACAAGGCTTCCAAGACAGGCTTTCTACCTTTTGCAGGGGAGCAAAAAAGTAGATTTTCAAGATCTGCAATAACAGCTGGGGGAGGGTTCATGTTTTCCAGTGGTCAACTTTGCACTGCAGGAATGCATAGCTACTTGTTTACAGATGGTCATTTTATATTTTATTTTTATTTTAAAACATATTGTCAGGTTATCAAACTGGTGTGTTCAATTTTTCTGGTAACATACAGAGAACATAGTAACATGGAATGCTAAGCAGAAGGAACAGAAATGACCTTCTGAAGTGGAATCCCTGTAAAAACCATTAGTTCCAGGATCTAAAATAAGCTATATACAGTCCTGAAAGAACTGAGAGGCATGGTTACAGTCCCAGCAGGTGGCAAAGAAAGGGAAGTAGCTGCTTCCAAGGTAGGAACAATCTTGTTCATTCCCAAGTCAGTTGCTGAATTTATGATCCATTTCAAGCAAGGCAAGCTATGGTAACAGCTCGTATATATTCTACCAGGGATGCTATTTTTCATCAGCTCAAACTGGGGTGTGCGTACATGCAGTCATACCAGGAAACAGGTGTCTGAGCCCTTTTTCATAGGCACAAATTGCTATCTGCCCAGCTATAAATATATCTGGGTGACAGCATCCACCATCACAATACAAACAAGTGGCATTGCAAAAAAAAAAAAACAAAAAAAAAGAACCTATCAGTCCAGATAATTGTCAGCAACATGCTGAAAGCTTAACCTTCACCTGAGTTTGTTTCCCCCCGCCCCACACATTCCATCTGGTTAAAATCTGTCAGGCTCTCACTCTTCTATTTTCCCCTTTCTTTTAACAGAATAGATGTCACAATGCTGAAAACTATCTTAGCTGAAGATGACAAATGTCTGCAAGAGCCCTTAGCCAGAGGTGATTTTTTAGGTGCAGTTCTCATCAATGCTTTGCCCACCTCAGTGTCCTGAGAACCCACCTCCAACAGGGCTCCCACAGAACATCTTTCTCCAATCTTTGTGGAAGTCAAGGTGACAAACCCAGGTATTCTTCCTTCACATGGAAATACGTACAACCCATGATCATTAATCTACTTCCCATGCAGGACCCAAAACCGCATCCTCCTAATTCACAAGTGAGAGACCTCAACCAATTTTGCCCCAACTTCCCCTGCAGAGTGGAAACCAAGACCGTCTAGCTGCTACTGAATCTCTTCTTTATTCTGACAGGTTTCAACCTTTACTGGACCAAACTCATCATTATCCTGTGGATTTGGGGGCAATCACAATTAGCAAGCCATGACTTCCCAACTGCCACTTTCTCTACATGTGTTCTTCGAAGCCTTTTAGACCTTTCTTCCCCATTCTGGTCCAAGCTATTTCCTCCCACACTTTCTCTGCCTTACCAGACATAAGAACACCCCCACCATCCTAAAGCAAAACAACCACAGAGAACCTATTAATAAAACTCAGTTGCCAGACCCAATCTATACCCTAAGTGATTCCTGCCTTTAGATGTTAGAAGAAGCTAAATTTCTGCTATTGAAGTTGACACAGAGCAGCCAAACTGAAAACCCAACTTTAAGATGAGTGGGTCCAGAACTCCAGATGTAAGATCTTACAGTGTTCCAGCTCTGTCACTCACTGATTTGACAGCTTCAGCCAAAGCACTCTCATGCAACCTCAGCCTCAACACCTTTGTTCCACCCCAAGCCATACCAATCCATGAACACTCATCAATCTCACATTATGAAGCAGGAACAGGACCTGAACTTGTCACATTGGAATGCCAAGTAGTGGGAGCTATGCCAGTCACCTTTCAACAGCCCCAACCAACCATCTCCAACCTCTTGGAACATTATTACTGCGGCCTGACAGATAAGAAGTCAGCTACTGCCACCTTGTTGCTCACAGGAATCTTTTCTAATACCTAGAGGATAACATTGACATGTTGCCCTTGGAAACACAAATGGGAGCAGAAGATATGGGCACTTATCCACACAGCTGGTAGCTGCAGTAGTGGAAAGAATTTGCAGTTTTCTTCTAATCCATGCTGGAACAATCATCCTTCTCAGTAATAAAAGGAATACCCATCTTCAACTCTGAACTCCACAGGAAACTCCCACACAGACCAAGTGTATGGGCTGCAGAAGTTTCTCTTACCTCAGTCAGTGCCACATCCCCATCTTTCTGTTGCCTGGAGAGATATTTCATGTCTTATCCTTCCTTCTTTCCTACCCAACAGTTCCAAGGTGTCAGTGACCCTGCAAAAGAAAATGGGAAAAGGTATCTTCTGCAACTTGTGGTGGACAAAGAACACATCTATTTATTTTACCCTAAAACATTCAGTCCCAGGTAATGATCACCATTCACACCTGTATTTATGTTTGCAATTTAGTTGCAGTTACAATATGCAGAAAGGTCAATAAAACCTCTGTTATTGTATACAGTGTCAACATTTCCAGTTTAGAGCATTTCACCCACATCCTGATCATTCTGCTATACCTCTCTAGCAAAAGCTTCAAACTCTGACCAACACACAATGTCACACTATCTTATTTATATGCCTTTGAAGCTCATTTATTCTACTCAAAGACAACAACATTCAGGGAATCTTGCAAGATTTTTTTTCCCTTCCTGTTGCTAGTACAAACAGAAAATACATATATAATGGCTGTGAATTCAGTCACTCTAAATAAGCTGTTGCCTAATAATTAATAGATTCTCAAAACTTCAGAGTTATTTCTACCAACTACCTGCAATTCAGGTCTGCCACTATAACTCTCATCCAAGCATCCATTGTTGCAGAAGGACTCAGCCTGTTATGTTTTTATTCGTTGCAACAAGATACCAGCAGCCCTGGAAACAATGACACTTTCAGCCCTGAGACAAGCACCAGAGTCCAGGAAGCTGGAATTCATGTCCTCTCAAATCAGAAGTAATTAATTACAAATAACTACTTTCTTCTGGTTAGGTCTTTCAACTCCCTCAATAAATCTAATCTATAATATTACAACTGTAACCAAACAAAAATAATTTCACCTTTTCAATGATTTTAACTTTAATAGTACTTCTTTGTTTGTGGGAGGCACCACTAAATAGTAGAGGAGGAGGAACATTACTTGGTTCAAGTGCTGGATTGTGCTATGCCTCATTCTGCTGTGGATGCTAAGGAAACAACAAGGTGGGTGGAAGGAGAATATGCTTCATACCCTAGACCAGAAGCATTGAATTTTTTAAAATCTATTTTTAAGGCATCTAAAATGTAATTCTTTTGGTAACATTTAAAATATGAGTGTATTTTTGGTCACATTTAACTGCAACTAACTATTTTGGGGGTCAAGGCTTGGAAATATAGCCACAACTGATCAGTTTTAAAAAGCAGCTTTCCTGCCATTGATCTGAAGCTGGCCTGGGATCATCTTCCACAGATTTTGATTTAAAATGTTAAAGGTGGTCTCATATTGGGGAGGTACTAGCATTTTATTGCTAAGTAATGTTCAGGTTTTAGAAGGTGAGAAGAAAAGCTTTGGGATGGTTCTTGCTGTACGGCTGGGTGTTTGCCCTGGCGAGCCATAAGAGGGGCTACCATGGAAGATTCATAACTTACCATTTTCAGCAGACATCTTGGGACTACAATTATGTTTTTTAAATGCTTTATAATTTCAAGTGCTTTTAAATACTCAAATGATTTTACATGCTATTTACATGTTTTCACTGTTGCTGCTATATCCTAGAACTCATGAGACCTTTTCCTTGCCTGGCCCCTTGCTAGGAGCTTGTGATTACAAAAATGTGAACAAGTTTTCAGTGGTGTACAAACGTTATATAAAGCAGAATATTTAATGGCTATATAATGGCATGATTTTACAATGGTTTAATTTTTATCAGGTATTATTTTGCATTAATTTTAATGAATGGGTAATATTAAGTGGCCCACACTGGTACTACCTTTTCCATGGCAGGGGGACTGTGTGCTCCTGGGAGGCAAGAGGCCACACTGACAGTAACCGTGCTTCCCCTGGCAGGCTTTCCCAAGTCAGACAGGCTCCAGCTGAGGAGCAGACTAAATATGCCAAACAGCTACTGAGCAGCACATATAGAGCCTATGGGGTGTGTGACTGTGTGGAACAATGATGCTCAGTAAAGTAGAAGTCCGTAGGAAAAGAGGAATATAGAATTACATTGACTGAATCAATGAAGCCATGGCCCTGAATCTGCAAGATCTGACCAGGGCGGTTAACGCAGAGTCTTTTAGAGGACTTTCATTTAGAGGGTCACCATAAATCAAAGATGACTTGGCAGCAAATAATACAACAAAGTATTAAGTGGTAAAATCAAGGAACAGTATTAATTGGCAACACTGGTGACATTGATTAATTAAATGACATTAATTAAACATTAAACAGCTCCATTAATCAGTTTGATTGCTAGGAGTCAGAATACTAATGGAAGGATGTGTAAAGGGAAGGCAAAAATCCACTATGCACGAAATCAAATATTTAGTGTGGAATTACATCAAATTCATGGTGGTAGGTCTAGGTCAAAAGACCAAAAGAATTTTTTTACAAAGGATAGCAATTGTATTGCTGTGGCAGTGAGTCACCAAGAAGGCCAATGAAAGGAGAAAGTAGATGCGACTACATAAATAACCAAGATACTACCCTGTGCCTCAAATAGTAAAAACGAGAGGAAACCAACTTGACAACAGAAGGGAGAACTGAAGCAGGAAGGCAACTTGCAACTAATGAAAGAACTAATACAAGAAATTATAAATCAATTAGAATCCATCAAAATAACAATGACAGCCTCCTGCTGGTTTGGTTTTTGGAGGGTTGGATGTAACATCTAAGAGAAGTTATGAGGTGGGTGGAAGGAGAATATGTTTAATACCCTGAATTTTGGCTCAGTTGGTGGATAACTCAGCCGCTCCAGGATAATCCTAGTGCAACATTTAGATGGAAACCATTGTGCATTTTTGATACGCACCATATACTGGGAGATTAATGGCTATAATGGGCACTTGACAGACAATGTTCAGGTAATTTGCTCAATGATAGGTGAATGGCTACTACAAGCAGCCCCTTTTCTTCACAAAGTGAAAAATGACATTTCACAAGAAGAAACAGAAACAGTACTAAACTGAAGAAAGGACTAAAGAAAAGAAGGGGAAATATTTCTGTTTTAAGTGACATAGATGATTTCTGTCTCAAGTGTGGTCACATAGGTTTACTCTCCCACACTCTGAAGATGTTAGTGCTGTGGTGGAAGAAACAGAACTGTTTTTGTTATTGTTGTTGTTGTTGTTGTGTGTCTTCAAGTCATTTCTGACTTACGGTGACGTTAAGGCAAAACTATCACAGGGTTTTCTTGGGCTGTGTGTGTGATGTGCTCAAAGTCAATCAGTGGATTTTCATGGCCAAGTGGGTGATTGAACCCTGATCTCCAGGGTTGTAGTCCAACGTTCAAGCCACTACACCACCCTAGCTCTCAGTAGAACTGTAGGTCACCTGAAACATGTGTATACAGGAGGGGAGGTGGAGCCACCACCAAAATCTTTAAATCTAGAAGATTCCAAAGCTGTGCTTTGTGCAGGTGCAGGTTCATGTGACTTGTACAGAGATTCCAATGCAAAATTTGAACTTGGAAGAAGCCCAAACAAAACCCAGCTTTCACCTGGTGTTTTAAGCTCTCGGTTCAGGCTCCATATTGACTATGACAGACCTCAGAAGTCACTTGGCATAGCAGTATTACCTAAGCTGCCAACATTTCAGAATGTGCATCAAGAAATGTCCCATCAAACCACGAGTCAGAACTATACAATCCTCCTGTTGTTTTCGTACAGCAGCTCCTCACCAGTGAGTCATGGAGGGCTCTATGTTTCCCATCCCTGCATTATGAAAAAGGAATTCTTTGCTCAGAGGCACAGTGCCTGCTTGTAGGCAATAGCACTCAAGTATAACCACTGCCACCATAAAGGATCTCAAGCGAGAGTCTTTCCCAGCACATGCCACTTGAGGCCTTGCAGAGCAGACACTATAAGACAAGAATAGGCCACAGTGGCTCAGAAAGAAAGTAACAGGAAGCTTCATAGGCTAGTTCACCCTCAGTTCTTTTGCATTAAAACTAAAGGTCAAATCTTGTGGGGATTCCGAGCAACCCTACACAGAGCTGTAGTCAGGAGAAGACCAACCATGAAGGAGTTGATCCCCCATGTAGCAACCATAGGTCTTCCTTTGCCCTGACTACATCAGAGCAGTGGGAGAAGTCAACCCAATAATCAGGAGGTTCAGCCTCTTCTCTGGTGGGAGACAAACAATATTCTATTGTGCATATTACAATATGGCAAACCCAGCTGTCCCATATTCCTGAACTCTCACAATTTACAGCCAGTACCTTTTTACAAACTAATCTCAGGAAAGATTTTTGGACAAACCGTGGCTTGCAAAAACCATCTTTCAGTATGATCAGCCCTACACCAAATGGTTCCAGTTTCATTAAATGTTCTTGTTCTCTAAAATGCCAGACCCTACTGAGATGCAGCTGCCTCAGGCAGAATATGCTATGGGGCATATAGTGGTGGTGCTGTGTCTGAGGACGGAGCTACATGGGCCATGGGGCATACTTTGGACACTCTCACCTAGTTTACTGACCTCAACTGTGGTGCAGCATTGATGTAAAAGTCAATTGTCAGTTCGGTCAAGCTTCTGTGTATGGAATGGGGTGGGGGAAAGGCATGTTTTACCTCAGGTAGCAAAACGTCTTGAGCCTTTAAAATCCTCTACCACATGGAAACACAACAGCTATAGCAGGCGCAGAGACAGAAAACAGGGACAGAAGGAGTAATATCTACAGAAACCAGGTGAGTGGTAAGATAAAAGGGGCCCAAAAAGGGAAACACCATCTCTTCCATTAAATATTTTGTTTTGCATTTCTCACAGTTACGTGGTGTGCCTGGAATGCTCTTGGGGAGTCCCCACTAGAGCAGACTCTCCAAATCAACTGTTGAATGGCAAGAGAACACAGACCTAAATCCAGTAGATTCAGTGGCTCCTCCTAGTCAGGACTAACAACAGGATTCAGGCTCAAATTAGAGTATTTGTAGGAAATACTGCTTTTCAGAGTATCCATCCCAGCCAGCAAACAAGGGGGAGAACAGATGTCCCAAGTAATATTATGGCAATCAAGGGAAGCCATGAAAGTGCTGAGCTTTTAGATCAAAGAAAAGCTGTTAAAGATTGCCAATCTTCCTCACTATTTCATTATTTCATGAATGACATAATCTGTTTCTTAGAACACAAACATTAATCCATCAAGCTATGAGGAAAAACAGTCTATCTGAAAAAGTTACTTTACAACAGTGTTTACCAAACTTTTCATGTTGGTGACACACGTTTTAGACATGCATCATTTTGTGACACAGTAATTCAGTAAGTAATTCAGTAAGTGGAGGCAGCCCCTCTACCCAAGCCTATCCCACTGTCCCCACTGCCCTCACCGGGGTCTTCCTTGGCCTGGGGCAGTGGCAGCAGCAGCAGCGGGGGGGGGTAGCCCCTTCATGCAAACCTGGCCTGCCGCCATCCTCACTACCCTCACTGGAGTCTTCCTTAGCCCTGGGCAGTGGCAGTGGGAGGGGCAGCCCCTACACCCATTACGTTCACGCAACACACTGACACACTGCAGCCAACACACTAGTGTGTTACGACACGCAGTTTGGAAAGCTCTGCTTTACAATACAAGAACAATGCCAAAGGTCTTGTATCAATTATTTACTGCTAATTAATTACTCATACCAAATATACTGCTACTGGACTAAGAAGTACTTGGCTACAAGATCTGAGTATTTTTATTTCTGAAGAAGCTTGGGCTAAAATTTGGAAAACAGTGCCAATGAAATCAATTTTGGCAAAAAAAACCATAGAAACTTCCCTCAAAAGTCCATACAGGTGGGGTCTTACACTAGTAAGGATTTCTCACATCGCATCTGGTAACTCAAACTTTTGCTGGAGAGGGTGTGGAAATATACTTGCACATGGTGCAAAGGTACCCAAATGCGTAACTTCTTTAGAGAAATATACAGTAATCTGAAATATTTGCAATTACTAATCAAACAAAAGAAGCAATCAGTTCTACATTTTTTAAACATTTTTCAAGGACAAAATTTAGAACTGCTCAACAAAGATCTTATCACCTTCTTGTTAATTGCAGCCAGACAAGAAATATCCAAAAACTGAAATGTAGTCATCTTATTGTTTTGGATAGTTAGCATCACTAAGTTTGAGACCCAGCATTTCCAAAGAAACTAACATGTTAAGTTGCAGCAACAACAAGCTAGGATTTCAGGGGAGATTGGAATATAGAAAGTATAAAAACTCCTCTTTGAAAATGTATACATATTTGAAACTGTATGTATATACATGTATAAGAAAATAGAAAGATATTGAGCACTAATTGTTTGGTTGGTTTCAGTCGCATAGGGACATGGGGGCGGGAGGGCACAAATTGCCCCAGGCGGCAATGTTTTGGGGGCATCCGGGCCCATAGCCACACCCCCGGGTGCCACAGCCACGCCCCGTGCACAGTGGCCACGCCCCTCATGCTGTAGCCCCTCCCTCCCACTCCTCCCTCCACACACTCCAAGTTCTGCCACTGGTTGGTTGAATAATGATTGAATATGAATGTAGCACATAACAAAATGATTAATGAATGCACTTACAATTTAATGTTACAGCAGATAGTCTTAACAGAAGTACTGATGTGGATTCTATTACACCAAGAATGAAGACCAAGCAACAACAGAAGTATAAGTAAACATACTTTCTGAAGGCACAGTATATATAGCGAAGCACTCAACATCTTGAAGGATAAGAAGTCAGGAGAAAGGAAGGGTTGTTAGGAAGGAACAAAGAGAAGCTGTTATGGTAAATTCATATTAATTTGATTTATCGTAATTACATATTATATATATTAGAAGGGAGTATTGTAATAATTAGCTCAATTCACTTTCATTTCTCTTTTTCATTAAGTCACGTTTACTGATTTACAGTTTATCCTGTTGAACAACTATTTATTTATATAATAGGGTTCTTTTGTATTTTTAATAAACATATTTTTTAAAAAAGTTTTTGCCATAAAATACAGACACTCCGACTTGTTTTAAGCAAGCTTATTTTGATTTGTTATCCAAATCATGAATCAGATTATCTTCACTGCTCTCCCACATCATATGGAAACATCTGGAGAAATATATTTGTAGAATGATGAACTCAAACCCTTTTTGCAGAAAGAAAGAATAACCATCACATTATTTTGTAATGGTGTACCAACCCAGTTTGTATCCTTAAATTCCTTTTATATGGTAATTCTAACTTTTTAATTAAAGTTTAGATAGTGCCCATCTTCCCCAACAAGCTGATTCATGTTAGTGTTGTAGAATAAAAGCCACATTCAAAATCCCTACTCTTTTCAACGGTTGATACAGAGTCAGCCCACCCCTTTCAGTAGAATTAAGGGCAAAAATGGAAAAATCACAAATATCAAAATGCATGTGTGTGTCTTTGGGAAGGGGATCGAGGCATGAACAGACATCCAGGGTCCAAACCAGGTCAGAGAAAAGAGAGGGAAAGGGGATGGATTGGCATGGTGACCCTATACTTCCTCTCTTGCACCTTACTCTTTCCGCAAGCATAGGGAGGGGCACTGGGAGAGGGGTCGTGGTGCTGAGAAATTGGGCTGCGAGCCGTCCTTAGCTGGCTAGGCAGCAATTGGTGGAGGAGGGGGAGATCTACAGGTAGGCTGTGTGGCTTGATAAGAGTCACCAAGAAGGAAGCTTTCCCCAGAAAAGAGGCACTCCAGGTGAGGGGACAGGGGTAGGAGAAGCTTACAAATAAAATAAAATCCATCAAGGTTAAAACCACAAATCTGGGATGGGAATGGGAACGGGAACGGAATGTTGGAAATGGGAATGGGAACGGAAAATGTTGGAAATGTGAAGAAAAGGAGGGGTACTTTTTTCATATGTGGTGGACGTGTAAGGTAGCAAGAAAATTTTGGAAGGAAATACATGATGAAATTCAAAGAATGTACAGTTTAAACTTTGAAATGAAGCCAGAATTTTATTTGTTAAATATGTTAGGGCAACAAAGAGAAATAAGATCTCATCAGAAGACATTGTTATATGTGATAACTGCTGCAAGACTGACATATGCACAATATTGGAAAGAAAGAAACTACGTTGATACAAAAGAATGGAAATTAAAAGTTCTGGATGTGGTAGAGATAGAAAAGTTAACTTTCTCACTTGAAAATAAGCCAATCCAGAACTTTGAAAGAGAATGGAAAGAAGTTTTGAACTGGATAAAGACACAGAATAAGAAAAGGAAGGAATAAAGAAAGACTGTTAGTAATGTAAGCTAATAATATTATAGGTAAAGTATTAAGTTGTAACGTAACAATGTTAAATGTAACAATGAAGACTATCTTTTAAACAGAAACAATGTATGAATGGAATGTAAACACAGATTCGTTTGGAAAGAAAGATGTTTGGAAGTGGGGAAGGGTGTTTTTTTTTATTTTTCAACTTAAATTTCAATAAAAATATACATAAAAAACCCCCAAAAACCCACACATGTGGAGGGCTGACTGTACATTTACTCAACCTCAGATTTTACAAGCAGACACTCTTTGCACAATGTGACTGAGACAACTGTAATCTTTTCTTATTGTCCCTTTCACTGTTGTCCCTTGGATGATGTGATGTTCTGTAGTCTATGTAAATGTCACTGCTTATATATGATGTGAATTATGGTAAGTTGTTATATTCTATAAAGTTGTATAATATGTGTATTAGTTTATGGTAAGTGGTCTTTTGGGAATGGGGTGGTAATGGATGATATGCTTGGAGTCTGAAACATCCAGAAGCTATTGTGGGACCCCTGAGATAAGTCAGCTGGAACTGGAGAGTAATTCTGGTAGGAGATGGAAGTTAGGGAGAATAGAATCAGCACTGCTTACTGCTCTGGCTAGAAAGGAAGGATGGAGTTTAAGTTATATATAGGTCTGAATAACAGCAATATTTAAGAAAGTGCTTATCTGAAACTATATGCTTCTGAACACTGAGAAATGTTAAGCCTTTTAATCCACCACTGTTTATAATAAAGTTAATGTTTCTTGACTGATTAAACTAATAATGACGTATGTTTTCAGACATCATTATATCTATGGTGGCAGCAATACCATTTGTACAAACAAGTGTACAAATCCCGTTCATAACTGTAAGTTTCCAAGACAGAAGAAGGTATTAGGCGGATCTGAGGTAGTCATGAGGCCATTTCCGCACTAGATTGTTATAGTGCTATTACTCCACTTTCAACCTCGTATTGAATCCTGGGGGTTGCAGTTTAGGGAGGTGCCTCAAAGGCCCCAGGATTCCATAGGAGATTGAAAGTGGAATAATAGCACTATAACAGTCTAGTGCAGAAATGGCCTGAGTCACAGAACTTTATAGCTGAAGAGAAGGAGCAGTTCCAGAGAAGCAGTAGTGTAGTGACTACAGCAGGTAGTGAAAGCAAATTAAAAAGGTAAATGCATATATAAATTGTCTGCTGCTGGCCTGACAGGTGGTGGCCAGTGCTGGAGGCTGGAAAGGAAGGGTTCTTGCCTGCAGGGTACCTTTCCAGACATCATCACAACTGGCTCCTCCATTTTGGGCAGAATTAATGACATGGCAACTACTCAGAGATTGGAAAAGTTACCTTTTGAATTACAAGTCCCAGAATCTTTTCACCAGTACAGCCACTGACTACACGGGCTGAGGGATCCTGAGAGTTGTAGTCTACAAATTGTAACTTTTCTAAGCACTGCCAATGACTCTGCTATAGGTGCACACTAAAGGACTGCACAACACCCTTCTTGAGAGCCATTTGATGAAGATCTGATTACCATAAAAAAGCTTCAAGCAAACAAAGTAGATTTTCTTTGTTCATTTGGAATGGGCAACAGGTGTTCCTGGGGCATCCTTAATTTATTTCTGGCAATTTTTTCAAATCATGTTGAAAATTGATTGAAATTGGACTAAATATTTTTCCCACTATTTTTCTCAACATAAAACTTTGCCTGGTGTATTGTGAGTTAGAGAGAGAGAGAGCGTGTGTGTGTGTGTGTGTGCTCTTAGTTATTTCCCACATATTCTCTTAATGATACATATGTAATTAATTACTACCACTTTTTAAAGAACAAGATTAATGAGATAAGCTAAATTTTCACAGTAGACAAGTTTATTTATATTAATTGAGGGAATTTATCATTCTGGTACTATTTAAATTCAGTCCTACATACTTGACAATTAATTCATTACTGTTCAACTGTTCACTGCCACTGGTAATTGTTTTGTTATGAAAAAGAAAATGCATCGACGGATATCTTACAGCCAGCACTACTGGCCATACAGAAAAACACAAAAACACAAAAACATTTGGGGTTGTGGAGCAAAGAGGTGTCTTCTCCACCCTAAAGCAGGGTAGGGCTGATTTCTTTGAAGAACTCAAAGAGTGACAACATTTCAAAAGCCAAAAAAAATGTAATGGAAGTGTGTAACCGTGGGCTGGGCTAGCAATAAGACATTACGCTGCTTGAGGTAGAACAGAAAACGTTGACATACCCCCAGCTGAATCAAGGTCCAAGGCTTCAAGCTTTCCAAGTTATTTTGGCAGAAGAGGTAAGAAATGCCAAAGCACTTCTTCTTCTCCCTGGTAGTAAAACAAAACAACAAACTGCACAACAAATTACCTACTCTCTTTCAAGATACCCCAATCTGCTGCCTCTCTGACCTAACAACCCTCTAGAACTAGCCTCACCAAGAGCCTAGGAATGTCATCTTGCAGGAAACATCTACCAAAGTTTCAAATGTCTCAGTATACTGTACTGTAGTAAAGAAATGCAGCATGGATGGGCAGTGCCACTGCTTTCTGAACTACTGCATGTTTGGAGATGCACATCTACCAAGCATGCTTTTTATATGCTGGCTTTTAAGCACTAGCGGAGCACCTGTTTACCTGAGCTGCCATGGAAGCAGTGCAGAGAGGAACTGTCAAAAGAGCTTTATGATGACGAATCATTTTCTTGTAGCAGGCTAAAACTGGAGTTTGTGAGTAATGTGTTAAAAAGTATGGTCATTACCTGTTAACTGTTGCTCATACCTATATCAAACTAATCAGTTTTCTGGACAATGAGGGGGCTAATGGCCCTACTTTTAAGGGTTAATGTTTTTCTACTATAACAAGAAACGGCCATTTCTCCTTTTATACTGAAGACAGGTAGGATTTGGAGATTGTGCTCTTTCTTTTTTAACTGTTGAACTAAGGTCTTGTGCCATTCAGAGCTGTGCAGGAATTCACCTTCCACTTCTGCAGCTGAAATTAATGTAACACTGCTCAAGAGGAAATGCTCCAGCAGCTGCAATAGGTCTGGGTGCCAGATTTGTTGGGGGACTGGAGCTTCACTTCCTGAGCAAAGTGGTGTCAATTTCAACTTTGGAAGCAAAATACTGAGTCCCAAGGTGCTCTAAGTAGCACAGAAACCTCATTTAACAGTTTAAGAAACAGAAGAGAACTCCCATCCTGTCCACCTCTGATATTAAGGTATTAAAGATTAATATGGGTGTTACTACCTAATGACAAGGTAAACAATTTGCTAGTATGAGTAATGTAAGAATTTTCAGAAGCTATATTGCAAGCTTTGGCTGAAATCCACAAGTATTTCCTTATCACCAGCCAATATACCATGAGTTCTTCGTACGGTCAAAAGTAGAAATCTGTAGTTCCCTGCATAGTAGTCCCTTGCAGCAAGAGATGCTCTAAGAATGGAATGTTCTTAGGCTGACAACTTCATCCACACCAAACATCTTTTTATTCCTCTTCACACCCACAGTAGTATCTCAGCAGACCATCGACAGCTCACCCTGAGTCTCTTCCGCTGCAGTGAAGACAACAGCCAGACCAACGTCCCCAATCTATTTCTACTACTAGGGATAAGAGGCAAAGGGGGTGGGTGGTGGGAGAGAAAGCTGCCAGATGTACTGGAATGCCACTCCGATTTGCCTCAGAATGGGTATCCAAAGGCTTGCAGTCTCTGAAGTACAGGCAATGCTTTGGTGACCTTCTCCACCCTCCCCCTCCCAGCTCTCTTCCTGCTCTACTCCCAGTTCCTTAAGTGGAGGGCCTTCTTGGCCAAGTCCTCACATCCAAGGCCTAGAGGAGGGTCAGCAGCTTCAATGCAGCAGCACAGGGCTATTCTTAGCCTCTGAAACTGAGGATGGAAAGAAGCCAGAACTCTGCAGTACAAAGGTCTGCTCATAGGAGGAGGAGATGAAAAATAGCATCCAAAACTCGAAGTTAGAGTGGGATGGGAGAGGTCTGGCCTGGGGTGAAGCAGTGGGAGGAGCGGAAGAGCTTCTGAAATAAAACAGAAGAAACACAAGGGAAAGAGAGACAGCATAGAGACAAATAAACCCACAGCAGGCCTAAGAGGGATCTGGAGGAGCCACACCCCAGACACAACCAGAATTCTAGCAAGGAATTATATTCCTCCAAGTTTCTTCCTGTGACTCACTGCTGGCTCTTCCCTGGAGATAGGGCTTGTCCACAGGCCTGGAAAAGAGGAATGCCTAGCAGGGGTCACAGGGACTCAAGGCCACAAGGGATCCAGGAAAGCAGAGCTGGCCTTTTGGCTTGCTAAAATCTACTCTTTGCTCAAGAATAAAGTCTGTTACACAAAAATGGGACCACACAAGCTTGCCATGTGGTCAGTTTTAAACCACACCCGGCTTCTTTGGTATTTGGATGAAGGGATCATGCCTTACAAGATTGTTTTTAAAGTTCCGCTCACTGCTGGTCACTTGCAAACTTTTTATTTTTGACTCTGCTTGGAAAATGTAATGTACATAAACAAGTAGATTGCTTTGCTCTCAAAACTGTGTCAGCCCTCAAACCTCTGTGCAGTCATTGGACACAGCTGTTTAATGGAGGTCTCAGTCCTGCTTGTGTGGGTAAAAAACAAAGAACCAAATTGATGTGAGACCATATCCAACAGGCAGAATGCAAAATGCTTACTGGCAGGACAATCTGAAACAGAAGTAAAATGCACAAAACTAATACAATTCCAGTGGCCAGCCTGGAAAAGTATATCCATAAAACCATTCATTTGAACCTACTCTCAAGGTTCAGAAACAACTGTATAAGTTTTACACTGTAAAGCAACAACACAATAGAAGCATGCAATGGTTTTTCATTCCTCAGGCATAACTTCAAATCCACCTTTATTTGTTATGTATATAACCGCTTTGAATTACAGCCCATACTTTTGACAGAGGTCTTAGTTCCTTTTATGGCACCATGCTGAGAATTAAGGCTACTATGTGGTCTACTGTCAAAAGAAACTGCAGAGATATACATTCGCCAGACGTTGGGTAATCTGAATTGTTCTACTCTCTGCATTTAACTGAGACCTTTGAACTGAAATGTTCTTGTCATGATCCAATAAGGAAGACCTCTGCATGCAATTCCGGAGAATGTGTTTTGCAATGTTCATTTTGTCTCTAATAGACTTAATTAGTATGCCAGAGAACGGACCTTCCCATCTGCCTTATCATCCACACCAGAAGTGTGACCGGAACTGGACTCAGAGCGTCTATGATTCTGAAGCACCTGTTGACAAGAGTGGTTGTACTTCCTGATGTCTTGCCTTCCATTCTAAACAGAGGTTGGAAAACTTACTTTTCTGCACTGCAACTCAAGTGGCCATGATGGTTGGAGGATTCTGTAGGAACGCCTTGTAATCTAATATTTCCAAGTCTTCTTCCTAATCAGAAATGTTTGCCAGTGCTACCATTCAAGAAATTCCTTTATACTAGGGATGGGATGAATCCAGAATTTTCCAAATTTGAATCTGGATCCCAATCCCTGGAAAGTTCTGGGAACCCATGAATCTCATGAATCTTGAATCTTTTGAATCCTTTTTTTTAAAAGGGTTTAAAAAGCAAGGGAAAGAAGAATAATTTTGGGCAAGACACACTCTCCCAGCCTTAGCAAAAGCCTAGGCAAAGGCAAACCTCCCTCTGAAGAAATCTGGCCAGGACAATTGTCATAGTTTCGTCTCAAGATCTCCCGAGATTGAAAATGACATAAAAGCCCTTTCTACACAGGCAGGAAGATGTGGATTAATCCTACATTTTCCTGCCGGTGTAAACAGGGCCACATACTACATTACAGAGATAATCCAGGTCAAAACTGGATTTTCTTTGCATAGCTCCTTCTGGCATCCTGGGGTTTGTAGTTTGATGATGCACCAGAACGCTTTGGCAGAGAAGGCTACGACACCTTGTAAAACTACATACTCCAGAATTGTGTATGAAAGAGCTTTGCAAGGGAGCTATGCAGAGGAATCTTTCAGCTGTCCTTGAAATCTCAAGAAGACTGTATCTTCCAGCCAGTCAGACCTTTGGTGGGCCCCAGAGGTGCCAATTATTAAAGACAATTTTTCCTTTCTGCTACATGTGGTTTGTCATGTGGCTGATGAGAAACCATGACAGACATTTTACTCCTCAGCCTATTCTAGCTACAGATTTACAACCAGGCACTGGTCTTGCGGAAGGAGGTACACTGGCCTACATGTGGCAATTACTGGATGAGATTGTGTGACCTTGCCCACTGCCCCACTACTTCTGATAGGAATCAGACCCACTAAGCCCAACATTTCTACATGCCATTGATTTTCAGCACAGAAAATCATGCTGAACTTAAATATTAAATGTTCAATTTAAATATCTTAGAATACAACCCCAGATGTAATTTCTG
This sequence comes from Iguana delicatissima, assembly GCA_948472985.1. Taxonomy (NCBI): domain Eukaryota; kingdom Metazoa; phylum Chordata; class Lepidosauria; order Squamata; family Iguanidae; genus Iguana; species Iguana delicatissima. The sequence goes on along the minus strand of CAOKZL010001168.1, from coordinate 85,041 downwards.
AATTTGTTAGCAAAGGCCATTGTTACTCCAAGGGAAAAACTCATCTACTTGCCATCTCCTCTTGTGTCTCTGGTCTCCCAGGTTTTCAAGCGTCTCGGTATCCAACAAACTATTTGGTTGGTGGATTTGAAAGATTCCGTTTGCCTATTTTGGTGCAGGGATTTGGATTTGCGAATCTCAAATCCTTGCCAAGGATTCGAGGATTCAGTTGGACCATCCCTACTTTACACGCCTTCCTAATCAACTCCTCTGTCTTAAACTATTGCATCAGTTGTTACTACCACAGCCCAAAGACCATGCCCCCTGTGAAGGAAGTTCTCTGTTTTCCATCATACCTCACTCTGCACCCAGATCTGGCATCTGTTGCTCACCTTTCACCAAGACCAAGCAAATTCCAACTACATTCACAGCCTCTTCCATGTATGAATATCGTATTAGCTTCTTCACAGCCCTTCACTAGGTTAAAATATTTTTTAAAAAATCATACCATGTACTACAAGCCAGCATGGTATAGTGGTTTGGACTAGAACTCTGGAGACCAGGATTTAAGTCCCCGCTCAGCCACTTAGGCAAGTCACATTCTCTCAGCCTCAGTGGAAGGCAACAGCAAACCTTCTCTGAACAAACTTTGCCAAGAAAACCCTGCAGTAGGTTTGCTTTAGGGTCACTGTAAGTCAGAAATTACTTGAAGGCACATGACAACCACTGTGCACTGCAAGGAAATCAAACAAATCTGACCAGCAAGTTCCTAGTGCTGCTTAGGTTCCAGGCTGGGTTTTATACTATTGAGATGTGATTTTAAGATCTGTACATGAAATGCACAGATATAGGATGGGTGAAACCTGGTTTGAAAACAATACATGTGAAAGGGATCTATTCTTTCCTACCTATGGTGCCTAGAACTGGACACTGTATGCCAGGTGTGGTCTGACAAAAGTAAAATAGAGTGGTAGAACAGGTTGCTTACCAGTAACTGTGGTTCTTCGAGTGGTCATCTGTGCCCTCATACATTAGGAGCTTTTGCGCCTGCGCGGTAGCGTTCGGAAGATTCTAGAGCTCGTTAGCTTTGGCGGGAACCCCTCCCCCACGCCGGTGCTGAGCATGCTCCTCCCGCCGACTAACGGTCTCTCCTCAGTTCTGGTCCGCCGAAGCAGATGGGACCTGAAAAAGAGGGGAAGGCAGGGCGGGAATGTATGAGGGCACAGATGACCACTCGAAGAACCACAGTTACAGGTAAGCAACCTGTTCTTCTTCGTGGTCTCTGTGCCTCATACATTAGGAGACTGTGTAGCTTACCAGTAGGATGGTGGGTCAGGTCCCAGATCCTAGAGCACAGAAGACAGCACAGCACGTCCGAACCGGGCATCTCTCCTGGAACGGCAGTCGAGCCTGTAGTGGCGCACGAAGGTCGACGGCTGGGACCGGGTCGCCACACGGCAGAGTTCCGACGGGTCGACGCCTCGCAGGAGGGCAGCAGATGTGGCCACGGCCCTGGTGGAGTGGGCCCGAAGCAGGTCTGGCGGAGGCTTCCTGGCAAGCTCGTACGCCAGTTGAATAGTCTGTACCACCCACTTAGAGAAGCGCTGGGTGGATACCTTGTGACCTCTCCGGCGCCTGCCATAACAGACAAACAGGTGAGGTGTCTGTCTGTAGGCTGCAGTCTTGTCTTTGTAAAAGGCCAGCGCCCGACGCACGTCCAGGGAGTGGAGGGACCGCTCCAGAGGTGTCGTCGGGTCCGGGTAGAAGGCCGGCAGGATGATGTCCTGGCTCAGATGGAAGCTGGACACAACTTTCGGCAAGAAGGAGATGTCAGGCCAGAGGACCACCTTGTCCCGATGAAAGACCAAGTATGGTTCATCACACCATAGTGCCATCAACTCTCCCGCCCGCCTGGCAGAGGTGACGGCCACTAGGAACACGGTCTTCATCGTGAGCAGCCTGTCGTCTGTCGTGGCCATGGGCTCGAAGGGCAGCCTCGTCAGCTGGGACAGCACCAATGACAGCGACCACGGCGGTAGCGGCGGCGACACCGGCAGGTAGAGGTGCTGCAAGCCCTTCAGGAACTGCTTGACGGTACCGTCCCTGCAGAGAGCAGCCGACGGGGATCGTGGCGGTTGGTATGCCACGATCGCGGCGAGGTAGACCTTGAGCGACGGGAAGGCCAGGCTCTGTTGCCGGAGATGGAGGAGGAAGTGGAGCACGGTATGCAGGGTGACAGGCGATACCGGCTCTCGACGTCCCTCGGCGAAGGCCACGAAGCGCTGCCACTTGTAGTGGTAGTTCCTTCGCGTGGACTCCTTCCTGGCCGCGGTCAAGATGTTCCCGATGGCCGGGTCGTCTAGGGCGATATCCTCCAAGCACGGAGGGCCAACACCGCCAGGTCCAGGTGCAACACCAGTCCGTCAGAGTGGGACAGCAGGTCCGGTACCGTGGGAAACCTGAGAGTCCTGCCCCGGGCGGCCTCGATCAGGGGTCCAAACCAGTGCTGCCTCGGCCAGTACGGCACCACGAGGATCGCGTCCACCCGGTCCGCGATGACCTTCGCAATCACGCGGCCCAGGAGCGGGAACGGAGGGAAGGCGTAGATCAGCCCTTCGTCCCACGGGAACTGGAACACGTCATCGTGGCCGGCCCTCGAGCAGAACAGGCGGCACTTCGCGTTCTGGCTGGTCGCGAAGAGGTCGATGGTCGGCTCGCCCCATCGGTCCCGAAGCATCCGGAAGGCCTCGTCGGACAGGGACCACTCGTGGTGGGAAGTGGTGTCCCTGCTGAGCGCGTCCGCCGTGGTGTTCTCCTGCCCCGCCAGGTGAACCGCCACAGGGTGTATCCGGAGCGGGACGCACCAGTTCCAAAGTTCGAGGGCGATGCCCAGCAGCATGGTGGAGTGCGTCCCTCCTTGCCTGTTCACGTAGCAGACCGCCGTCGTGTTGTCGGTGAGGATCAACACCGTGCGGCCCGTGACCAGGTGTCAGAATGCTCTCAGGGCCTTGTGGATCGCTAACAGTTCAAGGGAGTTGATGTGGAGGAACAGCTCGTCGTCCATCCACCAGCCTCGGACCCGGAGATCCCCGGTGTGCGCTCCCCAGCCGAAGAGTGAGGTATCCGTCGTTATCGTGACCGACGGCCTGGGCTCGCGGAATGGCATGCCTGACAGGAGGTTCTTGTACGACTGCCACCACAGGAGCGATCGGCGTACCTGTTGGGGCAGGCGGTATCGGCGGCGCTGGTCATCCCAGAGTGGATCAAAGGCCCTGACGAACCAGTGCTGGAGCGGCCAAGCGCGTAACCTGGAGAGGTAGGTTACGGCGGTGGTCGAGGCCATGTAGCCGAGGAGTTGTTGGATCCTCCTCGCTGACACCGTCGAGGCCTCGAAGGCAGCGGATGCCGCCCGACGAAGCGTCCACGCCCTCTCGTCTGGGAGGAAGGCCCTTGCCGATACCGAGTCGAGGGTCACCCCGATGAAGTCGAGAACCCGAGTGGGCTCGAGATGGGACTTCTTGGGGTTGACCCTGAGTCCGAGCCGAGTGAGAAGGGACAAAGTCCGATGAATGCAGTTTCTGTCTGCAGCACGCCACAAATAGCCAATCGTCCAGGTAAGGGTAGACGGAGACGCCCTTCGTCCGCAGGAAGGACATGACTGGAGCCATGCACTTGGTGAACACCCTCGGTGCGATGGAAAGTCCGAACGGCAGCACCCGGTACTGGTAGCTGGTGCCGTCGATCGCGAACCGAAGGTATATCCTGTGCTGCGGGCGGATCGAGATGTGGAAATAGGCGTCTTTGAGGTCTATGGACACAAACCAGTCCCCTGGGCGGAGGAAGGGGAGGATCGACGGCAGCGTGACCATCTTGAACCTCTTGGGGCGGATGTATTCGTTCACCCCTCGGAGGTCTAGGATGGGCCGCAGGGATCCGTCCGCCTTCGGCACCGTGAAGTACCTCGAGTAGAAGCCGGTGGTCTTGGCTGAAGGCGGGAGCCTCTCGATCGCTCCCTTCTCGAGGAGGGACTGGACCTCTTCCAGTAGAGCCGAGCTGGCTGGGGTGGAATAGTAGACACCCCGTGGCGGAATATCCTGGAACTCGATGGTGTACCCCAGGCGGACGATGGTAAGTACCCAGGAGTCTGCAGTGATCTCCCGCCAGCAGTCGAGGTGCCTGGCCAGGCTCGGGTGGTGGAACAGTTCTACCGGAAGGGCGAAGGATGGCAGGGGTGGAGTCCTGCGAAGGCCATCAAAACCGGGACTTCGCTCCGGAGGACGACTTCTCGGACGACGAAGATGGGCGTCGTCTGGGAAGCCTCCTCGAAGCCGAAGACGTCGACGGCCTCGATGTGGTCGACCGCGGGGACCGCCGAAGAAGAGGAGGACCTTCTCCACGTAGGCCTCAGCTGGAAAGAGCGGCGAGACTGGGCAGGCTGGTTGATGCCCATCTTCTTCGCTGTCAGCCGGGCCTTGACGAGGTGATCCATAGCCTCATCGGTGGAGGTGTGGAAGAGCCCTTCGCCGTCGAACGGTAGATCTTCAATCCGCCGACAGCTGTCCTCCTGAAGCCCAGAGGACCGGAGCCACGCGTGGCGTTGGAGAGCTACGGCACCGACCATCACTCTCGAGGTAGCATCCACGGCGTGCCTCGAGGTGGCGATCTGCTGTGTAGCCACCGCAACGGCCTCACCAAAGATCTGTGTGGCTGAGGCGCGTGACTCCTCCGGCAAGTCAGCAAGGAGAAGAGCGAGTCGGTCAAACAGGTTCCGATGGTAGGCCGCGAGGCATGCCATCGTGTTCACCGTCCTGGCCACCAGGGACGATGCCGAATAGAACCTTCGGCCGAAGGCATCGAGCTTCCGTCCTTCACGGTCCGGAGGGGTGGTATGCGCTCGGTTGCCCCCTTTCGTTTGAGCCGACTCGACCACAATAGAGTTCGGTACAGGATGATTGAAGAGGAACTCCGCGTTCTCCTTCTGGGTCCTGTAGAGATGCTCTAGCCTATGTGGGATAGGCTGCGCTGACGCTGGCTTCGCCCACGGCTGCTTCATCGCTTCCACCAGGGTTGGTAGGAACGGCAGCGGTGCGGTCGATGGTGGGCGGGCTTCCAAGTACTGGAAGACCGGGTCCTGGGCTTGAGGAGCAGGTTCGGTCACCTTCAGGCCAAGGGCTGTGGCCATCTGGAGGAGGATCGCCGAAAACTGGCGGACGTCCCACGGTGCAGACTCCGGGCCTGGCTCCCCGAACCCCAGCGCTGGGGATTCGTGAGAAGAAGGGGTGCACTCAGCAGAGTCAGAGTCCGAGTCGTAAGAGTCGCCGGATGGTGATGGCGACCTCTCCTCCTCCTTCTCCTTGGCCGGCCTACGGGCCAGAGGTGCCAGGGTGACAGCTGGAGCTGCAGGCTGCGTCGGTACCGATGCGGTCGATGTCGTGACCGGTATCGGAGTCACCTGCAGGGGCACGACCGCGGGCCTAGGTCGGTGTGCCGCCTGCATGGTAGAAGTCGCAGCTACCGCCGGCTGGGACACGGTGGGCTGTGGCGTCGGGCGGGTAGCTGTGGCTATCGTCCGCGGTGGTGGAGAAACAGCCCTGTAGCGGGGTGAGGGCTCTGGGGTCCGACGGTGACTCGGCGAACGACGCAGCGGTGACCTCTCATAGCGGGGGTAGTGAGCCTCCCGCGGTGGCGAGCGAGACCGGCGACGAGGTGACCAGTACCTTGGATCTGGGTGGTACCGGTCCCTGTAAGACGGTGAATACGAATAGTATGAGCCGGCCGGCTCGTGCCACACCTGCTCCTGGGCGTACCTCCCTAGGTAGGCAGGAGAGTAGGTGCTCTCGCCCGAGCGACGCCTCTCCAGGCGCATCTCCCGATATCGCGGGTATGGAAGCCTGGCCCGCTGCTCCGGCGAGCGGGACTCGTCGCGTCGAGAGGCTGGGCGCTGCCTGACCACAGCCTCCTCTCGGCATTCTGCCGAGGGTGGACGGCGACTCGGCGGAGTGATCTCCGCGATCAGCTTGGGCGGTTGAGGAGGCGAGGCCTGCACGACCTGTTCTTCGTCCGACACCTCAAGGACTTCCTCTTCCTCCGGAGGCTCCTCTTCCTCAGGGAGCTCCATCGGTTGAGGTTCCTCAGCGGGCTGGGTGGGAGGTGGAGTCGGGGGTCACACCACCGTCGGTGAAGAGCGCCGCTTCTCCTTTCTCTTCTTCTTCTTCTTTTCCCCCAGGCCCTCGGTGGCGGGGTGCTTCTTCTGGGCCGCGGTCAACGGCCTGGAGGAGGAGGTTGAGGCCTGCGAGCCCGCAGGGTCCTCACGTGCCCGAGTTGCCGAGATCTTCGGTATCCTCGGCAACTTCATTATCGGTACCAAGCCCGGTACCGATACCGACGAGGTCAAGGGCATGGCAGCCGCCGCTGCTGCCGAAGAAGAAGAAGAGGATGGGTGTTTCTCGGCCATCATCTCGGGTCTTTGGACACGAAGAGACTCCTCCCAACAGTGGCATTTAAGCCTTGCCACCCTGTTGCGGAGAGTCTGATACGTAAACTCTCTGCAAATGGGGCAGGCCTGAACGTTGTGCCCCTCACCCAAACAAATCAGGCACTTAGAGTGTCAGTCAGAGAGAGCGACCTTCCTTCCACAGGAGGCGCAGTGTTTGAAGAGAGCCGACATAAACCGGGAGCAAGGCAAGAAACAAGAAACAAGAGTCTGAGAACGCCAAACACAGTCCGAGATCCGAAATTGTAGTCAAAGCCAGAAAAAAGGTGAAAACCGATCGAGAAAGTACCAAGCCAAGTCTGAAATCCGTGAGGGGTAGTCAAAAGCCAATTCCGAAGTCGAAAATCTCCAAAAAACCGAATTGAAAAGCAAGCCAACAAGCAGAACCTTCTGTACGCTGAGGCAGACAAGAAAGAACTGAGGAGAGACCGTTAGTCGGCGGGAGGAGCATGCGCAGCACTGGCGTGGGGGAGGGGTTCCCGCCAAAGCTAACGAGCTCTAGAATCTTCCGAACGCTACCGCGCAGGCGTGAAAGCTCCTAACGTATGAGGCACAGAGACCACGAAGAAGAACTATTATTTCCCTTACCTACACCCTATACTCCTACTGATACAGCCTAGAATTGCATTTATTTTTTTTAGCTGCTGCATCACAATGCTGACACATGTTCAGCTTGTGATCTACTAAGACTCTTAGATCCTTTTCATATGTACTGTGGCCAAGCCAGATGTCACCCATCTTATATCTGTGCATTTCATTTTTTCTGCCCCAATGTAATACCTTACATCTCCCCTGTTGAAATTCATTTGTTAGTTTTGGCCCAGCAATCTAGTTTGTTAAGATAATTTTGAACTCTGATCCTGTCCTCTGAAGTGTTAGCTACCTCTCCTACTTTGGCGTCATCTGCAAATTTGGTAAGAATGCCTTCTGTCGCCTCATCCAAGTAATCTACAAAGATGTTGAATAGCACTGGGCCCAGGACAGCACCCTGTGGCATCCTACTAGTCACTTTACTCTAAGATGAAGTGAGCACCCTTTGGGTTCAGTCAGTCAACCAATTACAAATCCACCTACCAGTAACATTTTCTAGCCCACAGTTTACAAGTTTGGCTGCAAGAATTGATTTTTTATTTAAATCATTTCTCTTCATCCTTATTCATAATGATAGGACTCAAGGCAGCTTAAATTTATTAAAAACAACATGGATAAAAACTATACAAAAACATCATTTAAAAGTATAAATATATGTTATTTTAAAAACATTTCCACAATTTATAAAATTAAAACTATTCAAATTCATTAAAAGACAAGCCAAGAAAATAGCGTAGGACACCACTGAAAGCTCATCCAAAAAAACAGCACAGGACACCTTTAAAGCCACCTTGGGTCTCATGCTGGGAGAAAGGTGGTATATTAATATAATAAATAAATTAAATACATGCATCCCAGTCAGTTTCTAGAAGCCTGATGGCGTAAGAATCATTTTACTAGGTGGTGGATGGAGATTGGGGGGGGCATCCTATTTTTCCTAGAGATGGAGATCCGAAGTCTGGGAGCAGCCACTGAGAAGGCCCTCTCCCTTAGTACTAGCGGTCCTTTAGTTTTACATTCAATTTGGAGTGTTGACTTCCAACCCAAAGATTAGACAGCATAATCAACACGTAAATCGGCATGCAGAAATTTATGCTCACAACCAGTGGCAGAGCTTGGAGTGTGTGGAGGGGGAGCGGGAGGGGGCGGGGCCGCAGTGTGTGAGGGCATGACCACGGTACGTGGGGCATGACTGCGGTGTGTGGGGGCGTGGCCAGGGCATGAGGGGGCATGGCCAGGGCATGCGAGGGCGTGGCTACGAGCTGAGACACACCAAAAACATTGCCGCCCAGGGCGAAGCGCCCCCCGCCCCCTTCGTTCCTACGTGACTGATCACAACCCCAAAGTAGCATCCATGAAAGACTATGGGAAGCCTTGCTGATGAAGGAGACCCAAACATGTCAGTGAGTAGACAAAGCAACACATTCTACGTTAGCTTGTCCTGGACACTCTGAAGGCATTCTTTTCTTTTAACAAGTATGTGTGAGGTCAAGGAAGAAGAAAGAAGGCTATTTAAAATGAGCATGTATGCTCTTTCTTAAATTAAGTTCCTTCCCACCCTAAGTGTAAAGGATGAAGGAAAATATCAGATCACATAATTCAAAGAAGCAAATGGGTGTCACTGGCTCTGGGTGCCAACTGACTCTGGTTGGGTTCTATTACCAGACTGGATGGGATGGCCTGAGGATAGCATAGAAGGCCAGGAAATTATAGACCTTGATTTTTATTTCTAATAAATACTAGGGTGTGTTTACTGCCTCAGTCATCCATATATCACAGGTAATCTTCACAATGTCTTTTCATGCAAGTGAAATGGAAGAAGATAACAGAATATGCAGAACATTACAGAGAAGGTACGGGCTAGGGGTCAGAACAGAGCATCCTACAATTCTTCCTGCTTCTGAGGTAACATCAAAATGACACAAAGCAGAACACGAGAGAGCAAGTTACAATGGCGGAATCCACGTCAGGGCCCAGGCCCATGTGCTGTTTCCAATGTAGTTTGAAGCTATTTGCCTGCTTTTACTTAAATCAGAAATGACAGCTGGACTTTTCATACCTCCAATTTTTATTTTATTTTATCTGCCAGAGCTTACAGTCTGGATGCTCTCTCTTAAAGCTAAGCACTAGAGAGTACTTAGGATTTTATCTTTTCCCAGTACTGAAAAGCCACAACTATTTCCTTCTGGAGACAGTACCGCAATTGTAGGACATATCACAGGGTCACGATGCAATGTTGTTTCTGAACAAAATGCACAAAAGACACAGCTCCTCTCCCAACACTTACTTAGAAAAAAGATACTGGGTTTGTCAGTCCTTTTGCCCAATTCTGTTAAGAACTTCCTAAGGTAAAGAACTTGACAAAGCTTGGTGCTGTGTGTGTTCAAGTCATTTCTGATGTATGGCTAGCCTAAGGTGAACCAATCATGTGATTTTCTTGGTAAGATTTTTTCAGAGGAGGTTTGCCTTTGCCTTCCTCTGAGGCTGAGAGAGTGTAACTTGCCCAAGTTCACACAGTGGATTTCCACAGCCAAGTGGGAATTCAAACCCTGGTCTCCAGAACTGTAGTCCAGTGCTCAAGCCACTACACCACACTGGTTTATCTACTTGCATATTTTGTGGAACAGGTGTTGATCCAGAACAAACACATGCCCTCCTTTGTTTCTTCTCTCATAGTTGAATTCTGGCTAAATATTCACTTTAACCATCCACAGACCAGTTGCTTGGCTTCCCCATTCCTTCATCCTACAGAGAGACACTGTCAACTATGCAAATGCCTGTTACATAATGGACTTGTATAACCTAGACCACCACAAACAGCCATCACAGAAGACACAGCCAACTGCATGCTTCTGAATGCAAGATGGCAAATGGAAGGCAGGCTTCAAATTTCTACCACAGAGAACCATAACATTAATTTAATCTGATGATGGAGTGTTTGGTTCTGTCGATGCTGGATCTCAAGTGGACAGTCTGAGTGAGAGAGAGATGGGGAAAAACTAACACAAGTGCATTTATTTAGTCAAACATACATTCAGCTAATTAAAAGAAACATCAGTTGAAAAGATATTGGACAGTGCTCCTTGGGGACCAATACTCCAGCAACTCCAGCCAATTACTATTTGAGAAGATTATACTGTCATCCCTCCACATTTGCTAGGATTAGGGGCACAAGACCCCCATGAAAGTGGAAAAAAACATGAATAATTCTAGGCTCTCCCAAACCATATTTAACACACAAAAAAGTATGATCACCATATTCAACCCACCATGGATTCCTTTGAGGCATCAGGGTTCCTTCACAAGGCAGAAGCAGGGGGCTGGTGGGACTTACTGCCACCTCCACTGCTACCCCACACCATTTCTAATAGGGACTTAACAAGCCTCGCTCATAGTTTCTTGGCCTCATGAGGCTTGCAGGCCCTACTGAAAATGGCATGGGGAGGCAGCAGAGGTGGCAGCCAATAATCTGTGAATAATCAAATCCACAAAAGTGAAACTTGCAAATGTGGAGGGTTGACTGTAGTAACTGAGGATGTTATTCAAAGGGAATAAAGCAAACAGGAAGTGGTGTAGGGGAACATTATATGCAAGGGAAGTCTACACCTGTGAGCATATCCATAAGCTGAAGCATGGAAGACAAGTTAAGAAAGGCTGAGTTAAGTGACATCAGTATGCAGTTCTACAGCAGACCTGCAAGACAAACTGAACGTTTGGGTTGTACCTTCCTAGTTCAGATTACTTAACATCCAGAAAGGAGAGATATGGTGAAAATGAGATACTTCAGCTACCTTAGAATCTGTTGGAAATCAGACTCTGCCAAGAATACAAGGTCCAAAAATTCCTCACTGCCTTCCTGAAAATTTCATTTTCCAGAAAGTAGAAGAAGCAACAATAGGATCAGCTGTCTTAGAACTGATCCTCACAGTGGTCCATGAGGCAGAAGCAGTGAAAGCTTTGGATAATAGTGAACACATTCTCTTGGGACAGTTATTGTGTGCCTTCAAGTCATTTGGCTTATGGTGACCCTAGCACAGGGTTTTCTTGGCAAGTTCCATTCAGAGGAGGCCTGGCTTTGGCCTCCTCTGAGGCTAGGAGACTGTGACTTGTCAAAGGTCACCCAGTGTGTTTCCGTGGCTCAGTAAGGAACCCTGGTCTCCACAGTCATAGTCCAACATTCAAACTACTACATCATCCTGCCTCTCTTGGGTTAAAGAGGGGATAAAAAAGCAGATTTAGTCAGACATGTGCTCTGAACTTTTAAGAATGCTAGTTTCAATAAACATAAGGAAATACGGGTGAAATCTCAAAGTCAGAAACAGGGAAGGGAGTTCATGATGGATGGGTGCTCATTAATGTTAAAAAGCTCAAGACACAATCACAAACGACTCCAATGGAATATAAAAATGGGAGGCATTTAAAGAAACTAAGGTGGCTGCATAAGAAGCTTTCTGAGGAGTGGTCATTTTGAACGAGCATATACACAAATTGAAAGAAGAGGAAAATTCCCAAGGAAGAGTACGCAAAAGAAGCCAGCATTTTTAGGGTGAAAATAAGGAAAGATCATACTCAGACTGAGCTCAGACTTGCAAGGTAACACAAAAATAACAAAATGACTTTTTCAATTATCTTCAAGGCATGAGTAAGAACAAGGAAGCAATAGGTTAAAAATATGGCAGAATGCTAGATGGGTAAGAGAGAGAAGGCAGAACCACTCAACGCTTACTTAGCCTTCTTCAAAAGGGAAGTGTTTGGCCAGGTGAAAACAGAATAAATGACGCAATGAGGGGGCTCAGCTCATTTTATGTAAAGAGGTGATATGGGAACACCCAGCTACTTTAAATTAATTCAAGTCTCCAAGATCAGATGACTGGATAATTTGCAGGGTCTATTCATTCTTACCCTCTCAACACCCTTATCTTTATAGAAAAAGGGTTCAAATGAGGTATTAACATCTATGGGCAAGTGTAAGAATGTGTGTGTGTGTGTGTATACATGTGAAAGGCAGAAAAGGTGGCCATTAATACCTGGGCAAAGAAGAAACTGGAGACATACCTAAAGATGCCCAAAAGATGGTTTTAATTTTTATGTTTTTCTTTTCCACCTTGGCATTTTCACTAGTAAAATAATGATCTTCTGAGCATCTTGATATGTGTCTCCTGTTTCTTCTGTGGATTCCACTGGATGCTCCCCAGTTTGTGCTTCTTTAATAATGTCTTCAGAGCCAAAGTAAATCATACTAACTCTTTGTTTCAGGTAAGGGTCAAAGTTATTGCAGCAATTAATCTGTGAACTTTACTCTGAATACCCAGGGTTCCAAGAAGGAGACAATCCCTATATAACTCGCCTGGTCACTTAAATATTCTGGTCTTCAAGGACAGGAATGAAATGCTTCCCTTGACAAAGCAGGTTTGGCCTATTCTCTGGTGAATTTATGTCTATAAACTACAGTTTAGTTCACAAAATGGCCAATCAAGTGTTCCTGTTCCGTTTACATAACAAGATGTCAGAGGAGAAAACCATTTCTGCAAAATATCAAAGAAAGAATCTTTAGCGTGCATAATGCAGTCTTTGTTCTGAAAATGCCCATTTAATTGGGTATTTTCCACACTTTCTTGAACATGTTTTTGAACAGCAATGAGAATCACTGTATGGAGAAATGAGAGTTGGAGGATGTTAACTAGGTACCCAGCCCAGAACATCTGACCTCTCCAGAGGTACAGATATCCATGATGTCTTGTGGCAGTGCAATGGAAACCTCGTGAAACTATACATTCTAAAGTGCAGATGCATTTTTTAAAAAAAGACACACATACAGGAAGATGAAAGTTCCCTATCTCATAGTCTGTCACCAGGATTCATTTCCTCACCCACCCTCCCTTCCAGTATCACAGCAGGAACAAAAGTACCTGAGACAACAGAGAATACAAAGAGGAATTTAGATATCCACACCCATGCTGAATCTATACCTTCTCTTGCAAAACAAAATAAAACAGCCCAAATGGTAAAGTGCATGCAACAATGCAGTGGTAAATATGGAATAATGATTTCTAGGAATAAGCACCTGCTTCCAAGAGGTAGTATGGGGAGAAGAACTGCTGTTAGGAACTACTGCTAAGACAGCTGATTGGAGATAGAATTTCTAGGTCTTCTTGTACAGTAATTTTATTCTAAAACAGTCCAACTTACTTTCTAAGACTTCCAGGCTATTCTTAGTGGAGGCCAGAGAACATCACTGAATTTGTAATACAACAGACCTATCTATTCACACACACACACACACACACACACCAATGATACACACATATTTTTTTAAAAAAAACCCTTCACATCTTTTTTGCTGTTGACATTTTGGAGGTGATTCTTAGGTGCACTTTTGCATGTGTTCTCCTTGACATCCAAAGCAACCACGTGATCCCCTTGTGCAAGGGGGTCAGTTCTGGTCTACAGTTAAATTATCCCATCTTGAAAGATACCAGGGCTAGGGAGAGTTATATGGAAAGAGTACCAGAAATCTCTGTTTTCCACATTCTAAATTACTGCTTAGCACATCTCAGCCTGAGACAGAGCAACATCCTAAGACTATCCAGTAAGTTTTGGGACTAAACAAGCACTAAAATTCAACCCAGAATTTGAGTCAGTCTAGAATGCAGGAATGCTGTCTCTTATACAACTTTCTCTAGCGCAGACGAGTTTGTATGGTCCAGTTGACCCTGCTAGATATTTAAAAGAAAGCAAGGAGTGGAGGAGGAAAAACAGACCAATTTCATTATTGGGGGTGGGGAAAGAGAATAATTGGGATTGTAGAATTGGGTTGGATAACGCTTTAGGAACTGGGCTAGGACACTTCCATGCTAGAAATTTTATGTGTACTATCAGTGTCCTTCATGTTCTTTTTATAGATACCTTTGAATATAGCCAACTACTTGGTTCTTTTTGTTCTCTCTCCAAGCCCTGGAGAAACAGTAAGCTTTCATCTCAAGCACAGATTCCCTGCACTGCCCTGGGCACACACCGGTGGGAAGTTCTCAAAAAGCCACTGACACCGCATGGAACTTGTAGAAGAGCTCTACTAGTGGGTTATGCATTAAGATTTTTTATTCTCTGGCTTAAAGACCCTAAAAGTACTTGTCTGATCTTAGAAGATAAGCAGGGTCAGACCTAGTTACTATTTGGATGGGAAACCACCAACAAATACCAGGTCTGTCAGCGATATTTCAGAGGAAAGAACTGACAAAACCACCCCTGAGTTATTCATTTTCTAAGAAAACCCTATAAAACTCATAGGATCACCATGAATTGACAGGTGACATACATATGCATATGAAAGTGTTCCTCGGTCAGAAGGAATGAGCTTCTACTCATAAGAGCATATGACCGAGATATGAAATTTTAAACCTTGTCAGTACCTCTCCTCATTAGGAAACAGTAAGGAAGTTACGGATCTCCAAATATTCTATGGACTCCAATTTGCTTCAGCCCTAGCTAACAAAATCAGTGGTAAGAGATGGTATGTGCTGTGATCTAGCGAAATCCAAAAGGTTGCCTGCTACTGCACTAGGACACTTTTGCATACCTTCAGTTCCCCACCTGTAAAATGAAAGTAAGATCAAGCAAACTCATGCCATAAGTAAAAAAAAAAGATAATACGTAGGAATAGTTGTATTAATTTCCATCGCTCTCACTAGTAGAGAACAACAGTCTTTGAGGTTTCCCAAAGTAAACAGTATTGGGCTGGTTTTATTTATAACCATAAAGAAACAAGTAAAAAAGTTTTTTTTTTAATTCAGGATTTTTCTGGGGATGTTTTGAGTTTGTATCCCTGACTGAAGTTGCCATGTAGGAGCCCTGGTGGCACAGTGGTTAAATGCCAGTACTGCAACCACAAGGTTGTGAGTTCGATCCTGCCAGGCTCCAAAGTTGACTCAGCCTTCCATCCTTTCGCAGGTCGGTAAAATGAGTACCCAGCTAGTTGGGGGCAATTAGCTAAAAAAAATACATTGTGAACCGCTTAGGTAACACTCAGTTGATAAGCGGTATAGAAATAAATGCTATTGCTATTATAGAAAGCAGAGATTTTAAATGCTATGAACAGACAGGGAAGGTTATCTTTGCCTAACGTAAAGTATTTGTTTTAACAAGGTGGAGGCTTCAGGGGATGTTACAGATAAGTTTTGTAAACAAATTTTTCAGATATTCCAAACAGAGGTGAAGATGGGGAAAAGCACACAAAAGGACCTGTGTGTGCTGCAAAAATGGCTTTGAGGAACCACACACAGCCTGTGAACTTCACTTTGCCCACCCCTTTTTCTTGTTGGAAGTTTGGGGCTTACCTTCCAGTACTCAGATATGCATGCAGTTTTTAAATCAGTTTCATAGGAACTTAATGTTTCACATTTGGCACCATGCAAAAGACATGTTAATAGGGTAAGATCCATTTGTAAGCCAAATATTAAATACTACAAACTTAATTTACCAGATACCACTTAATTTGAAGCCATGATATTACCACAGTGAGGCTACTGCTTGAGAACCAATGAACATTTGGCCACAAGCTAGAAAGGAAGACCGGAGATTAAAAGCCTGCTCAGCCTAACGATTGCTGGGTAACCTCTCTGGATAACCAACAATGGTGGGGAAAGGACAAGGCACCCTGGGTAGGGCATCTACTCACATAGTACATTAGTTGTTAGAGCATGTAGGTGATGCAGGTAGAGAACACATCCCACCCAGTTCGGTCTGTCAAAATCAAGTCTAGGAAATTCCATTGTTCCCCTAGATTGCTCCTTCAACAGGAAAATAAAAATAATGCACATATGGTGGAAACCCAGCACATACAAAATTCTTGCATGCTCCCCAGAAAGATGAGAGAGAAAAGGAACCTCACAGACTCTTCCCCAATTCCTACTCACTATTACTGACTCTTTCACTGCTGGCTTTCTGTTCCTCAGCATTCTTTTTTCAGGGAGGGCAGTCCTTTCCAGATTCCTGTGTTTAAATTTGCTATTGGGTGACAAATAAAATGGATTAGCTTCCAAGCTGAGGGAAGTAATAGTCCCACTATATTCTGCACTGGTCAGGCCTCATCCAGAGTACTGCGTTCAGTTCAGTTCATTTTAAGAAAGATATAGACAAGTTGGAGTGGGTTCAGAGAAGGGCAGCAAGGATGACACATGGAGAACAAGACATATGAGGAAAGCTTGAAGGGGCTAGGCATGTTCAGCTTGGTGAAGAGAAGATTGTAAGGTGACAGATTACACTTTTTAAATATCTCAAGAGAGATATTTCACAGAGAGGTGGGGAGAGGCCTGTTTTCTGCTGAGTAGCAGGATGGGACCAGGTCTAATTTTTTTTTAATTACAGGAGGGCAGATCCCGACTGAATATTAGAAGGAAGTTCTTGACAGTAGAGCAGTTCAGCAATGGAACCGATGGCTAAGAGAAGTGACGGTGTCTGCTTCCCTAGATGTCTTCAAAAAGAGGCTGGACTGCTGGGGAATGCACTGAGCAGAGGGTTGAACTTCATGACTCATGAGGCTGCCCTGAACTCTACGATTCTATGATTTGGTTCAAATGCTCAGTCTATTTTTGCTGTTTTAGCTGATATGGCCCCAAATGCCAAAACAACATGTGGTTGCTGTCATAGTGCTTGGGATCATTAAGAGACTGCCCTAAGTTCAACATCCAACAGAAGCATGGTGGACAGGAGGGTAGTGAATCACTTAATCAGGGATGTAATATTCCACCTGTTCTGGTCAGGGCTACTTTCTTCATAGAGAATCTAGTTCAGAGGCTGGAGTATTTATCAGTCTCAGAAGTTCCAGCGAGATTCATGATGTAGGGGGTACTTTATCAGCTGAATCTAGTTTCACAGTAATGCCCCCACACCCACGCACAGAGATAGCCTAGCCACAGTAACCCATACTCTGACCATTCCCCAGATTAGATTATCGCTATACACGCTGCATGGAGGTGGTTTTCTTTGAAGGCTGCTCAAAAACTTCAGTTCCTCCAAAAGACATCTTTAGGCTACTATATTTTGGACTAGCTAATGGGAACTTTTGTTTTCTTGTGGCCCAGACTGTAAAAGGCCCCAGACCACCTGAGACAGCTCCACTGGACAACACTGTACAGATGCAAGGCGGCAGGGAAATATAATTTCTTCACTGCAACCATTGCCATGGCGTAGGCCTTCCAATGGGCTCTAGCATCTGTTTAGTTGGACTCACTCCAAGTCTTCCACCAATGTCATGCTAGTCTCTATCTCATTTGTTTCATTGCTGCCAGCTTCTTAGTAAACCAGGGGGCTCACTTGGCCCCACTTCATAGGAGGGAATGCTTAGGGTCAGTAGTGTCCACTGCCCAGACCATTTCTCTACTCCAGAGATCAGCCAGGGCTTCAACAGGATCACCTGCCAGGGCAACAGGAAATTCCCCAGGAGCCATCAGGAATCCATCTGGATCTGTAAGCCTCCTGGGATGGATCACTTTAATTGGCCCCCACCCCTGCAAAGGCTCCAAGTCCTAGTGAGTCTAACCCCTACCAAGTAGTGAAAAGTCCACGACAATTACAGAAAGTTCCTCCAAACCCAGGTCACCATCATCCCACTCAGACAAAAAACCAGGTCCAGAGTGTGTCCTGAAGTATAGGTAGTACCAGATATTACTGAAGGTGAAGGTTTCTATCACCTGCAGAAATTGGGCCACAGCTTTAAACTTTTTCAGTTGAAGCATCCTGTATACATGGACTGTTCTCTCTAAGGCCTGGTTCCCAACTTGATGTCTCACTCTAACATCATGTTTCTGCTTGGTCAGGACTGCACACCTATCATCCATGCTGGTTTTAGTCTGACAAGTCCTGACTGATATTGCTCATTTTGACTGCTCTTATTTGATGTAATACTCTGAAGTATCCATTTTATACTATTATTAAGGAGCTTCATTTTTATACTGTTTAGCTACCATTATGAGCAGCCTTAGATTAAAACTAAAAGGTAGCAAGTTCTTTTAAAAAAAAATACAAATAAATAAATAGATATTTGGATACAAATTGATTAATTAGTGGTGGATAAGAAAAATCTAATTTATGTTGTCCCCACTTTCTGAGCAAGAATTTATTGTTTACCAAGCAACCTCTTCCAGAAAAGTCATCCACAGTATGCTCAAGCAAGAGTTAAGAAATTTGCACCTAAGCAAATTTGGGTACAGTCCCCAAAAGCTGAGAAAGGGGACAAATATATATTACCCTCTGCAAGGAAAGCTGCCACTTCTACAAAGATACCATGGGATTCAACAGACGAGTTGGTTAACTGTAAGCCTGCCTGCTCTACTGCCTGCTCCTAATTGTCTGATGTTGCTCCTGTGCTGTATTTCTGTCATTTAAAAAAAATGTTATGTTCATTACTGCGTATTACCATCACTTCCATCTAACTGATAATGTTCTCTGGACATTTTGTATGCATGCAATTCTCTTCTCAGTACAGTAATTTCCATGAGCATTTAGGGAAAAAAGGTACACTGCCAATTGTTAAAATTATACACACGAACATGAATACTCACCAGTTTCCTTTTTCTTTGGCTCCTCCTTTTTTCAAAATCTGAACCTGAAGAAAAGCAAGTCTTAAGAATGTCACCTGAGAATCCCTACACCTTCTCCAGTGGAAAAGCACCAACACTGCACCTCTATTCCCATCATCCCTAACCTTGAAAGAAAAAAACCCCTAATTTCCTGAATGATTCCCTAGGGCGCATGTGTCAAACACAAGGCCCATGGGCCAAATCCAACCCACCAGGACATTTCATGTGGTCCTTGCACCACTCCTGCAGCTGCGACACTCCCCCGAGCCTGATACCCACATTGCGGGCCCCCTGCTGCTGGTATTCTGAAGAGGGAGCCATCTAGGGAGCAGAAAGTGGCACAGAGAGGGTCTTGGGAGAAGAAAGCGGCACACTTTGAATATACTGACCAATTTTATGTCACTTTACCAGAGGTAAAGGGACCATAAACTACAATCATATAGTGCCAAAATGTCCAAGGAAAGAAAAGTTAATGCAGAGGGAAGGTAATTTAAAAACCAGTAATAACTGAATGCAGAGGCAATTTTTTTTAATATGATAAAAGAGTAGATACATTTATATAGTCTTACAGACAGAACTGGTCCTTTGAGGGCAGCCATAATGCTGATGCAGCCCAAGACGAAACTGAATTTGTCACTCCTGCCCTAGTGAACGTGGTCTGTGAACTTTTGATGGTGGTGGGATACACATTCATCTACTTCCTATGGCAGAAGATCCATGCAGTTTGACTAAGGCCTTGCTACTTCCTGTGCCTCTTGGTTAGCATTTTGCCATATCCCTAGGCCACTTCAGAGGTGTTCAAGTCTCTGAGTCTCTTGCATCAATCTTGCCTTCTGCTCTGGACAAATGCTATAGCATTCTCCACTACTCTCTGACTAGGGATGACTACCTCTCTTGCCCTCCTTCTAGTAATGGTTCTTCTTAACCCAGATTGAAGATGGGTCTACTTTGTGGTAAGCAATACAGATATCACGTGGGCACAGCTTGTTTGAAAACCCTGCTTACATTTTCTCCTCTGTTTATTCCAGGTCTTCTCAAATGCAAACAAAATCTGAATGTACCAGAATACTAAGTATCACTTGGTGTAGATACAGAAACAGGCTTTTTTTCTCTCCTACTCAGCCTGTGTTTCAGGCCTCACTTGCTTATTCTTCAGCTGTTCTAATAGCTTGCGAGTTCTATACCCAGCCACTCAGCAAGTGTACTTATACACCTCATGGGAAGAGATCCCTCATGTAAATAATTTTCAGTGTTTTGAAAACTAACATACCAATTTTCAGCTTTTGTGGTTCTTGTTATTGTATACCTTCAAGTCATTTCTGACTTATGGCAATCCTTAATGCAAACCTATCACTTTTTTTCCCCAAGATCTGTTCAAAGGGGCTTTGCCTTTGCCTCTCTCTGAAGTTGACAGAACGTGACTTGCCCAGGGTCACTCAGTGGGTTTCCATGAGATTCAAATGCTGGTCTCCAGAGTCATACAGCACTCAAACCACTACACCATGCCAGCTCTCCTAGTTTTAATTGCATGTGAACTGAAGAATTAAATGATTGCACAGATGCTTTTGTTTTGTCTTTTTCAAAAACTTGTTTATAGTAACCTTATCAAAACAGCTTAGTTATCACGAGGCACATCAGCTGCTCTTAAGATATGTTTCTTTTTCAGTTTAATCTTTCATCTTCCACTGTACTGAATCTGAAATACTGCCCCGGGTAACTAGAGGGCAGGATACAGGAAGAGAGAAGGCTCTAATACAGTCTCTTACAGAGATTTCAATACAATTTACCCATTAACTGCTACCCTAGTCTACAAAGTTCCTTTCTTCCAGATTCCTCTCCGACTGAGTCCCCTTTAAGAAGGCTTCATCTGACGGCCCCTCACACATGGATCCAATTAGGTCCCGCCTGCAAGACCTGGAAATGCAGCAGCTGGGTGAGGTTTCCCTGGAAGTCTGCCTTTCTAGATCAGCTTCTTCCACTCAGACCATGGCAATGGGACCCCTTTCCCACACCCATGCTATTGCACATTGAGCCTTCATAACTTCCAGTCAAGGGAAAGGGTGGTATGTTTACAGAGATCCTATCTATCGCTAAGCACTGAGAGACAGCTACACCCAGCACAGTTATTTAAAATGGGATCCCTCTTCCCTTATGGGATGGGGGATGCCAGGGTGGAGTGAGGCTTCCTAAATATCAAAAGCAGGATATAGCATTCTTAATGCCATGGCATCAGGAAACCTTTGCCTCATGAAATGTAACCTGGCATATTCTACTGAGAGCCTTTCCAGATTAGCCCAAAAGCCAGGCAGCATGCCTCAGGCTGGGAGGGTGAAAGTTTCTTTGCTTCACCTGTACATATTAAGAGTGAAATGAGAGACTAGGCTGGGAGCCTTCTTGGGTCCTGACCAAACAATGAAAGCAATCCAGACAAATGACAAGACAATCCACTCTTTCTGCCCTGGCTACAAACACTCTCTGAATTGGCCCACCTGGACCTGAGATTCAGAGGTCCCAGGATGATGGGGGGAGGCACAGCCAGGAATCCCTTGCCCCTGGCCTGTAAAACAGCTCAGAACAGCTGTTTCTGAGATTCTAGGGCAAACAACAGATGACAATGGTGACAAGGCCCTTGCTTGTTTCCTGTTCAGCAACAGGAAGCAGCCCAGAGGCTGGGAAAGGTGTTTTTTTTTAAACTACATCTCCCAGAATCCACACAGACAGGAAGTTCCCAAGTTCTTCCCAAGACACAATCTTTCCTTGTTTGTGTGAGGCAAGCGCAGCACCCCAAAGATTTTCTGCCCAGAACGCTGTGAAGTCTAACCACGATACTGTGCCATTCTATGTTAAAATGTTGACACCCCTAGTTAGGGTCATAATGTGTCTTGGCAGAGAACAATTAACTGAGAAACTAATACAGCTTTGCCTGGGCTAACTTAGTAACAGGCAGGCTTCTCTTCTGCTTGAGTGGCACTAACTGAAAGGGCACTGGGAGGGCAAGATCCTGCTTTTTTGCCACTAGGACTGCAAGTATGAGGCTGAAGAATGTCAAGAAATAAGTAAGTTGAGACAAAGGTTGGAAGATTTACTTTTTAAAGGCCACAACTCCCAGAATGCCCAGGTCAGCCTGGCCACTGTAGCTTTCAGTAATTTCCTCCAGCTCTGCAAGTGATCTTGTGTGAGTTCCCCCAGAGAAGATGATCCCATTTCTTAAAGTTTCTCTCAACCACCTTAACATACAGACTCCCTGTGAAGGGTAGCTAGGCATTTTGCCTTCCTGGTATCACAGCTGCCATACACATGACAAGGGGTGGCCTTTATATTCTGTGAAAAATGCCACAAACATCCAGAGGAGAGGGCATGGAAAAAGAAAGGGCATGGTTTGAATTGTAGAAAGGAGCAAGTTTCTAGCCTGAGGGTCGCTGCAGTGGAAGTGCAAGAGAAAAAGCCCATTTGAGCTTGGCAGAGGCCAACTGCAGCTGGCCACACCCCAGCCCTTTCCAACACTTGGGGGCAGCGGCAAAGCAAGGAGGAGGAGAGGGATTGGATTTTTTAATAAGCATCTCCGGCTGCCATGAAAGAGCCAATTGTGTGATCTTACCGAACTTTGAAAGCCCATTTATACAATGCGGCCCTTCAGCCAAGAACGCTGGAGCTCCCACCTTATGCCCCGCGGGCATAATCCTTGTTGCCTGGGGAGATTTGGGTGGGGAGTTCAACAGATGCTGCTGATGCACACCCTGTGGACTCTGAAAAAAAGAACAGGGATCTTTTTTCCCCTAAGGAAGAAGACAGCAAAGCTGCCGGGGATGGGGCAGAGCCTGCAAAGAGTTTGGAGCAGAGGTTGGCCAAGTTACTTTTTGAATTACACTTCGCAAAATCCCCATGGCCATGTGAGTAATCCTGCCCACCATCTTTTTTTCTCTTACTCATCCGCTGTTTCCCACATGCAACCCTAAGTTTGTTCAGCCCCCCCCCAATCCCTTCTCCCTTAAACATTTCTCTTGGACATTGTAACTGAGTACCACACGAAAAGAGAAAGGCATAGCTTTTGCTGTAAAGTGGCACTGGGGAACAACACTGCTTCTGAGGAAGACTTGAGGAATAGCCAGTGAGGACAGGGGTCTAATTTAAAGATGGTGAGCGGGTGGGAGAGCTTTCACTCAGTTTTAGTCAACTCAGCTTTAGTCCACCTGGCTTCAGTCAGCTTTGACCCTAGAGATAGCTTGCCAACCATTCTTTCCCTAGATATTGCCTCCTGCTAACAAACCACTTCTTGAACAATAAATCAGTCAAATCAAATTAAGATTAAAAAATACGCAGGCAAAATGAAACTGTTTGCATATCTTATGTCGACCTGCATCATTCAATCTGAAGCATAACCTGCATTTTCTTAATGCTGAATTTGCATTTCTTTGACACATTAGTTTCCATACCTCAATACAAAACCATTTTTAAAGTGTATCTGGGCTGTAGCTTCTCTCATAAAAATAAATGTTATGTTGATATACATTTTAATTTCAAGTCCAAAGACAATCTTTTTTTCAACCTTCATGGAGGCAGGTAAGATATTTATTTTAGGCCCCAGAACACCCTTGTGTAGCAGAATTCACAGAGAACCTTCCATACAAGATACATATTTTATGACATTTTCACCTGTTTCAGTCAGCTGCCACGTATAGGTGTTTTTCGTTCCTGAACAGGCAAAATCAGTTGAGGAGGAGGGGAGGAGGACTTGCAGCTACTCAAAATGGAAGATATACTTCATCTGACCACATGTTTTGTGGGTCTGGGTATTTGATTACTGTTGAATACTATTTGATTATGAATACACAAATACTCCTATGGCTATGGGGCATTTTTATACCTCACAATACATATCAATTTTCATTCAGTTCAGAAAAATACTCTAGATCAAGGTGCTCAAAGGCCTTTTAAAAAAATCTGCCTAGGTGAAGGATATTATCAGTACTTACAATTAAAGAACCACATATTTTTAGCCAAGGTTTGCCATCTCGTGAGGCTGCACTGTCGGAGCTAACTCAATACACCACTTCACCAGTACTGACTATGAAACAAGTTCATCCTAGAAGAAGCTATGTTTGTAGTCTCTCTCTCTCTTCTTTTTTTTCTTTCTCTCTCTCTCTGGTTTGTTTTTTGAGACTGGATGGATGTGGCGAAGCAAAAGTAAACTGTCCTTTCTGTATGGGAGGGATGACATAAAGTGTGCCAGTCCAAATTTCTTGGGCTGCACCTCCCATCAGCCTTACCTACTACAGCTAATGCTAAAAGATCATGGCCACTGCAATCCACCATCTGAAGGGCCACATGTATCCTAGCCATACTATATGAGGCTGCCTCTGTCCAGGCAGAAGAAGGTAAAAGAGCTGGGCTTCAGGTAGCTGGATCCCTTTCAACAATATGATCCTATCCAAAGTGATAAATAGCTATTTTGGAGTAACTGGATTGCTCCCTGTCCCCATTACAAATCTAGCCACCCCCAGTGTCTTAATGGACTGTAAAGACCTCCTTCAGATGTCCAGAAGAAATCCTAAATCCCACAGGGATCTCCCATCCCCAAACTCTGCCATTTACATTCCCAGAACAAATTTCCATCCCTCCAGGGCATCAGTCTGTTTGTTAAAAGTCAAGGCAAAGCACTCCTCTGTCTTGACCCAAATGTCATCTGTTGTTAAACAATACAATAAACTTGCAAAGCTACAGCTGTAACTTGGAAAAGTTATTTCCACAAAAGTAAATTCCCAGACCAGTTTGGCCTGGGTATTTTGGGCACTGTAACCCAAAACACAACTTCTGCAAGCTATGGTTCTAAGCTGTGAGAATGTTCCTCCTGGACCAAAGGGACCTTTTGAGCATGCCTTCTCATTCCTGGGAGATTTGATGCAGGAATTCTCTTGCCTTGAGAGTCCCAAAGCTATCACAGTCACGTCAAAAAAACCTGTTCTCTATGATAATGTGGAGTCTTTTTGGGAATACAAAGTCTTCTCACCCTTCCACATTTTTTAAAGAGAGGGCAGGTGGCAGCCACCACCTGGCACCTTTGATAACTGGCTTCAATTAGACCTTAACCTTCAAGCCATTAACAGAAGGCTGTTAATTAGCTAATTGCTAATCACCTTCTAATCGGCTCATTCCCCTTCCGCTGCTGTGATCCTCCCATGACAGCAAATAGGATTCCTGTAGGGTCACAAGGATCAGGTAAATTCAGGACTGAGAAGGATGTTCCAGACATGGCCAGCCTTTTCTCTGGAAGACTCTCCCTCCTGCAACCCCGAACACACACACAATCTGTCTAGTGCCCTCTCCCTGGTTTCAAATGCAGTGAGAGTCTTTATATGCTTTCCCCTTGGTATCATTACGTACTATACAGAGGCAGACTTTGAAAAAGTTACTTTTTAAAACTCCCAGAACCTCTAGCCAGCATAGCTAGTGGTCATGCTGTCTGGTGAGGCTGCAATAATCTTTAAAAAGTGACTTTCCCAAGCTTCGTGGTAGGGGTACATCAAGATCCACAGCCTGATTAGATTGTTTTAAGTTGCTTGCACTATATTGGTGTGGATTTCTGATTCCTAAATTTTTTACAATAGCAACAATTTTCTCTGACCACCTTAAATTATTCTTCAGAAAGCATGAACGGTTTTTCAGGTGGTAGTCCAATATTCCCAGGAGTGGATTTTGTATAGAATAACTCTGAATTCCACTTCTGGGAGTTAAATTCCTGGACTCTAATTCTACGTATACGTATTTTGCACCTGGCTCTAGTTGTTAGATCTCAGGGTTCTAATAAAAAAAAGAAAGCAGCTCCCAGAAGCCTAAAGTTTGCCCAGTTCAACAGTACTGGAATCAAACAGGGTTAGGTAGGGGATTCAGCCTTGGAGGAGTGGTTTGCCCAAGCCTATCCAAGGAGAGATACTCTTCCAAGTCTGTTCTCCAAAATGTTTCCTGTTGTTGTTGTTACTGCCCTCTACCCTAGAGACACTGGAAATCCTACACAACACAACACAGACACATTTGGGGACAAAAGCATTTTGCAGTTTGTGCCCAAGCACTCTGCATTACTAAAATCAAACAGACTAATGTTATTGAATTGTAGAGGTACAGAGGTGTTGCTACTTATGTTGCCCAACACTTGCTTGATGCAGGAAATCCAGAGCAAAAGCATCCCAAAGTCTGAAGACTTCCAGTAAAGCCATGGAGATGATATGGTCAGGATCATTCACCTTTGCTGCTGACCCACCAAAGATCAGGGATGTACTACTCATTGTATAGTCCACCTACACTATCTGTACCTAATTTCAAGGTTGGCATTTCCTGGAACAGTTCATTTTACTGCCACCCCAAAAAACAGTCCTCTGCCATCCCATTTTCCCAACTGTTTTTAGAAGTCCCAGTTTTTTCTCTCTTTCTGCCACTTTCCTCTTTTATCCTCAGCTTATTTCAGTTACTGCAAACTGAATCCAAAGTGCAAAAGTAGTTTACACTCAGCAGGAGGAAGGAAAGGGAAAGTAGAGGATGGAACCTTGTCCTTCCCAGTTGGCTCAGGCAAAAGCAAACTATTATAGCCTCCACTTGCTTTCTCTTTATTAATTTTTTCCATCTTAACCGCACTCTCATGTTGTTTGGCCACATGGGTCCTGGTTTTCATCTGTGAGATGTTGGAGAGTATGCTATCCACTTTTACTATTTGGCACAAACACTGCTAAGACCTCACACCAAGAAAACTCCTGGCTGGCTGATGAGCTTATCATCTATGGAGGTGACAGAGCATGTCTAAAGAAACAGGGCAAGGTCTCAAGATGCTAAAGGTTTCAGGTTTGACTTGCACCTTCTTCTTGTAACATAGGACCCTTTGGTTTCTGAAAGTCTGCTTCCAACAAGCAGATTTAGAGACATCTGTTTATAATTTCTCTCCCTCCATTCCCACTTCCTGCAGCTCTTTCTTCAGGAAAGTCCTCAAAATCTACCCAAAAGGTGGCCTGTGACCAAACAAATGCAACGTGTGCTACTCCAGGGAGCAGTTCTATGATTCTTCTTTAACTGCCATGACTGTATCCAATAGAATCCTGGGGCATTAGTTTGGCCAGGAGCACCAAAGGAGCTCTTTGGTTGAGATTTCTAAATACCCCTCACTAGACCACAATTCCTAGGTTTTCATAGGATGGAGCCATATCAATTAAAGTGGAATCATAGTGTTATAAATCTGTAGTGTAAGAGAGGCATAACTTTGTACCGGTTCTCCAAATACATGGTACATAAGCAGATGGTGTGTGATTCTGCAGAAAGAAACACACTCTTTTTCTTGAAGCCAACTCACAGCATTCCATCTGAATGCTCTTAACATTCCATCATGGTCAAGAGTGACCAAGAAATAGAACTCAGGGCAGGGCATGGTTGCACAGGCAGAATCCAGCCGGTCCCTACACAGCAGCCCTTGACGGTGTTTCTACCAACAAAAGCCAACAAAATTCGCTTCTCACTCAGATCATAAAGGCAGCAGGAAAATTTGGCCAAAGGCACCCCTTGCCTTTTTCCCTCACAGGGAAAAGATTCACTCCTTGTGGAATCAAAAATAAAGTACTGACTGCATTTGGGGTCGGGACTACAGTGGGACAAAAATGCTCATCTATCTGGAGGCGTCTAGGCCTCTTAGATATTCCTATGGGGTTCACAGTGAGATATCCATGTACATGCAGGTCTCCACAAAGTATAGAGCCCCCTTAGTCTACACAAACTCTGCCTAGCATGATAATAAGCATTTTTGCTACCCTCATACACATCTAGGAGTAGAGAACACTCAGAATGATTGTAATGCAACAAGTTAAAGAAAGACAGGGAATGCTCCTTTGCTCACACTCCTACAGTTAAACTGCAGGAAACACCAACTACACAGAAGGCATCACTCCTAAGCTAAATATCCCTGCTGTTCAGAGAGTTACCAAAGCCCTAAAGGAGATATTTGAAAAGCAGGGAATACCAGTCTCTTGATACACTGCTGGAAATGGATGTAGAACCGTCTAGCCAATTCTTGTCCTTTTTCCAGGATGGCTACCCAGATGTTCCCAATTAGACTCCCCTCTCCATACACCCCCTTTTGTCCCAGCTGCCTCCTTTCCGGGGACCCAACAGACTCCCCCTCTGCTCTTCTAGGGAGTGAGAAAGATTTGACAGGCCTTGCTTTTTCCTCTTCCCCCTTTCGCAGCCCACTTATTTTCGATCCTGCCATTCCTCTGGTGAATCTCCAGCCTCCAAGATGTTTATTTGATTCCTGCCCCATTGATTCTTGTGGGCAGAGAACTTGGAAATCCAAGATCCACCCCCTGGAGGTCCCAAAGCAAGGATCTTGCCAATACCAGTCTGACAGTTGGGGGGGGGGAGAGAGAAAAGCAGCACAAAAGTAGAAAACAACTCTTAAAACTGGAGTTCTGCCTCCCAACAGGGGAGTGCGGCAATCTCTAATGGCAAACAGCTGTAGATGACCATGCTCTGCCTCCTTTTCTCTCCCCCACCCCACCCCACCCGACCCACTGCCTTTCTCCAAACCTAAAAACAGGCGCGGAGAATTGGGAGGCAGATCACAGGACAAGAGGGCTGGAAACACACAGATGTTGTTTGTTCTCCTTTTCATTTTTCTTTCCAGCACCAAGGGAGGAGGGTTGGTAGGGTAGGGCAGGCAGAAAAGTGGTGTTTTAAATTAAATTAAAACCATAACCCAGAGGAGGTAGGCAGCGCTTGCAGTCCACGGGACTCGCTCGCTGGCTTTGTCTGGAGTTAGAAAGCGGGCTTCATCTCCGAGCGGATGGCAACCGATGAGCCCGGGGCAGAAGCCAGTCGAAAGGGCTCGGGGCGGGTGGGCGAGGGGTTTGGAGCCGGGTGGCCACTTGTGAGCTTCCTAGCAAGGAGAATTAAAAAGAGGGCGAGGAGGAAGGAGGAGGAGGAGAAGGAGAAGAGCGAGACTAAAAGGCCATTTCCGCACTAGGCTGTTATAGCGCTATGATTCCATTTGCAACATCCTATGGAATCCTGAAACTGCAAACCCCAGAATTCCATAGGATGTTGCAAGTGGAATCATAGCGCTATAACAGCCTAGTGCGGAAAGAATCCGAGAAGGAAATCTCGACACTCCAGAACTTACCCGAAGTCTGAGGGGGTCCCTGGTCACACCTTTCCACCGCTGGCTGGCTCTGCGATTCCTCCTCCGTCCGTCCAGGGGCACGTCCTAAACTCTGAAGGGGTGGGAAAGGGACGAGAAGAAGAGAAAAAGGCAGTTGAGAGGTAGAAGTTTGGAGCGAGCCTGCCACGGAATGGCACATCTTACACCCAAGGAGGGCGCGGAGCAAAAGCAGAGGCGCATCTCCTCGCTCGCTCTGCCCTCCCCGCCGAGGGAGATGCCACGGGGCGGCCCGGGAGCGCCAGCGCGGTACCTTGGCTCTGCCTGATCGGCCGGCCAGCCAGCGGCGCGCCTCTCCGGGCTCCGGCCACAGCGGCAGCGGCGGCGGAGCCTCCCAGCTTGCGGAGCGGGGTCCCCACGGCTGCCTGGGGCTCCACCTCCGCCCCGCCTCCTCGGCAGCCGCCGAGACCGTCTCTGGAGGGGCCCAAGGAGCCGGGGGTGGGGAAGGAACCGGGCGGCGGCGCTCCACCCTCAAAGGCGGGCGGGCGGGCGGGCGGCGGCAGCGGCAGCGGCAGCGGCGGCTCTCTGGGTCGCCGCCCGCGGAGCGGACCTCCTGGCCCCCCGTTGTGTGTGGGGCGGGGGGCTTCCTCTGCCGTGGGCCTCGGGGGTTTTGCACGTCGACCGTTTGTAGGCGACCCCATTTGCGGCGTTCGTTTTAGCACCCTGTGATTTTACGTTTTAATAAAACAATATTAAGTTTTTGAAGCCAAACATTCGTCCTTTGCGGTGCGTCGGGGAGGCTGCCATGTTAGGAAGAGGCATTCCCTCGCGGGGAAGGCGGGGAAGGGGAGGAATGCCTCAGCGACAGTGGCTTGTTCCTTCTTGGTTTGCCAAGATACAAAAACAATAAATATTATATTTAAAAAACAACAACAACCCTGCATTCTAAGATTTTTTAAATGGGATCCACCTTTCCCTGTGCCAGAGCTGACTGGCGGTGAGAGGGCCCCCTCCGCCTCACCTGAGGGGAACAAGCTGCCTCGGGGAGTAGGCCGACAAGGCCCATGGCGCCCGCTGCGCTGTTCTGCCTCTCCCACACCATCTGCCCCACAGCATCTGCGGCCTGAGGGGGCTGCTGCTCACCAGGCCTGCCAGGGACAGGCCGCCCACCGCAGTTACTCTGGTGGGGAAGAAGGAAGGATGGAGCACTGTAATGGCAGACCACATATCCAGTAGGTGCTAAAAACTCGGGAAGTGGAAACACTTTCCACACTAGACTGTTATAGCGCTATTATTCTACTTTCAACATCCTATGAAATCCCGGGGTTTGCACCTCAAAGGCCCCTCCCTAAACTAGGATGTTGAAAGTGGAATAATAGCACTATAACAGTCTAGTGCAGAAATGGCTACAGACTCAGTGACCATTTATTCACCTCACTGGCGTCTCTTCATTTCTATATGATTGTACCCGGAGTGCATTCTGTCCTTGTTGAGGGGCTTCTGACAATTTCTCACGCCTTCAGCCACTGGAACCCAAATAAATGGTTGCTATTTTGCATACTACAGCCCAGAAACTTTCTAGAGAAGAGATCTTATTAAAATAATGGGACTTGTGTGTGTTTCTAAGTGCCAGTCACTTGTTGACTTATGGCGACTCCATGATTTCATTCTGAGGCATACTCAGAGGTGGTCTTATCTGTCTCTTCCGAAATATAGGTATATAGGTATAGGTAAATATAGGTACCTGGTATTCATTGGCGGACTTATTTTCACCTAAATGGATGCGGAGATAGATTGCTCAGGATTCTGTGTTTATTATTACTGAGGTTCTCCCCAGACTGTCCTTGTTTTCTGATCAATATAGACCGCTGGTGACATTTTTGGCCTAGAAACCATGAGACTGGCTTCTGGTAGTATTCCTTCTTCATAAGCCATCAAGGGGACAGTGAAAAAGTACATTATCTTTCACTGCTTTTTTAAAGAAGATCTGTAATCCCCTTTTAAAAATTGCTTATAGGGACATATCTTTTACCATGGCTTTGTTGTTTTAAAGTGATGTTACTCTTGTGTTTTATTCTGATGTGTAAATGCATTTTAAAAATTTATCTTGTGGTTTATCCTTGGTGAGGGCATGCGCCCGAAAAGACAGACCAGATCTCAGAACACGTGTTTCTAAGTTACACAGAACACTTTGTTAGAAGCTAAAAGTTGTTTCCTAGAATATATTCATGTTCATGTTCTGATAGCCAAGTATAAACTTTGCTTGGGTTACACCGTTTACAAAGGATGCACATGCAAAGCACTGTTTTTCCTGGAAATTACTTGCAAGCAACAACAAGGAAGGAATCAAACTCCACGCTGATCTGTGTCCAGAGCAAGGCTAAGCATGCCTACAGTGTTATTTGTATAATCACCTCGTGCACTCCCACCAGCTGCATAAGAGAGCAGGAAGAGCTGGATTTTAATTTGGAAGCCTTTGAAGTAGCTTCCCACATGGGCAGAAAAGATGGAGATCAACCAACCAGAGCTGTAATACAAAGCTTAAGGATGGGCTGAGAAATAGGCTGTTGCTACTGAGTTCAAAATAGATTAGTTGAGGGTGCTTTCAGGAGAAATGTCTGTTTGCCCCCTCCTCCAAATGCTAAATTTAGTACATAGCTAGCATTGGCAAAGTAGCTCCCTGGGGGAAGGTTCACACACATACAGAGACACATTTTTTTTACTTCATCACTGAAACTGAAACATCGCATGATGGCTCACTCATTTACAGAACTGCTAGAGTTTAAACAACAACAAAAATTAACATACATATCACCCCAGCTGTAAGACTTTTCAGCGGAGTTTGTTCATGTGCACAGCTGCCATGTATTCAGGTAATGTTTCTATGTAGAGTAGCATAAGATGTTGGGGGAAGAAAGATACAGCTTCTTCACCTCCATGTGTAATACGTCAGATGTTTATCAGGGTCAGCCATTTCCCAGATCTTTCAGGAGCAGACAGTGTGATAGAGGCATAAGTAAGAAAGGTTGGTAGGTAACTGATTATGATGATATAGTAGCAGCAACTGAATTGCACTTTTTGCCACTTAGGAGCCTTGTTGCACATCCAGGGATGGGATTCTTAGCAGTAGACTCAAGTTGATTGACTTGGACTCAAGTCAGACTTAAGTCACTTTAGTGACTCGACTCAGACTCGACTCGGCAAAAATTACACACTGACTCGACACAACTTGAGACCTGAATATTTTTAGTGATTAACTTGCTGCCATTGGTTTAGTAACACAACACATTCATCCAGAAGCCTTACAACTTACTGGTCATATGACAATCTGTCTCAAGCCCAAAGTGTGGGCACATTTCTCAGAGGGAACAGCAAATGGGTTAGGCAATGGGATTGAGGTGGGCTTGAGATCTGCTCAGCAGCCTGTCCCAGTTACATATAGGAGTAGCTTTCTAAAGCTTTTCCTAAGAGCAGAAGGCAAGACTTGTGCCCAGAGTGCAGGGTGTGTATATCAGAGGGGAACGGAAAATGTGTTAGGCAATGGGCTTGAGGAGGAAGGATCCCTGAAGCTCTTGAAGTTTTAGTAATGGGGAATAAGAAGGATCCTATTCCCCCTTCTGAAAAAGCCTCCAGCTCTGCAAATGGGAAGTAAGATGGATTCTATTCCCCACTTCCGAAGCTGCAGATGGCAAAATCACAAAAGTGGAGGGGCAACTCTACTTAAATTGTTAAAACTGACTTCATTTGACTCTGTCTGGAAATTCTAGAATACAGATTGGGGTATGAAGTTGGTTCCCAGACTTGAGACTTGACTTGAAAGTATCTTGCAAGGACTTGAGACTCCACTTGAGACTTTAAGTAAAAGACTTAAATACTTCACTGTTGCTCAGCTATTTGTTCCAAATGAACCAACTGCCCTGAATAAAGCTTGTAAGTCAGCACTCTCACCTTTGGAGCAGGAAAGCAGGTACACAGAAAGGCCTGATGTACAGCAGAGAGGCATGCCAACTTTAAGTCCTCTTCCCCAATATACAAGTCGTACTGTAAGTAATGCCTGACAAGTAATAATTCCTTTAAGCAACATAAGACACATGCAACTACATACATGTGTGAAGTAACTCTTTGTCTACAACAAAAGACTATTCAAAATAGTCTCCATCAGTAGTGATGTATTTGCACCATCTTTGAACCCACCCATCAAATCCACTTTGGAAAAAAATCTTTTCGAAACAATACATGGAAGAACTAGATAAAAGAAATGAAAAGTTGACAAATCCATTCAAGGAAGAACCATATGAAGTCAAACTACCAATTTTAGAAAATAAAGTGAAAGCTGAACTCAGAACACTTGAGAGAAATAAATCACTAGGAACAGATGGCATACCAATTGAGCTGCTTCAGTCTACAGATGCAGAATCTACACTAGTTCTAAGTAAAATCTGTCAACAAATATGGAAAACAAAAGAATGGCCCACAGATTGGAAATGCTCAATATACATTCCACTCCCCAACAAAAGTAGCACCAGGGATTGCAGCAACCACCAGGCCATTGCCTCCCATGAAAGCAAAGTCATGCTCAAAATTCTATAACAAAGACTTCTACCATATATGGAGTGAGAAATGCCAGATGTCCCAGCTGGGTTCAGGAAAGGAAGAGGCACTCAGGATCATATTGCAAACATACATTGGATAATGGAGCACACAAAAGAATTTGAAAAGAAAATCAGCTTGTGTTTCATAGATTATAGCAAAGCCTTCTGTTATGTAGATCATGAGAAACTATGCATTGCTCTTTAAAAAAGGGGCGTGCCACAACATTTGATTGTCCTGATGCATAACCTGTACGCAGGACAAGAAGCTACTGTTAAGACAGAATATGAGAAACTGAATGGTTTCCAGTTGGCAAGAGGGTCAGATACAGCTGCATTTTATCACCTTATCTGTTTTAACTTGTGTGTTGAACATATCATATGGAAAGCAGGGTTAAACTTGGAGGAAGGAGGTATGAAAATTGGAGGAAGGAATGTCAACAATGTAAGATATGGAGATGGCACCACACTACTAGCAGAAGAAAGAAAAGACCTGGAAAGTTCATGGAAGACCATGCTGAGTGCCGCTAGGGCAGAGGCACCTCTGACAATCACTGACCAGTGGCAGTGGGCCCCTGATGTCAGTGTCTGCAGTTAACGGAGAAATTGATGCTCAGAGAGATGGGATGTGAAGCCCAGCAGGATTTTTGGCTCATTCCACCTGTAAGAAGCTGCTCTGGGGGAACTGAAGGGGTGGAGGCAATGTGACTGAGTGTGAAGCTTGCCAAGCAGAGACAGAGTATGCATGGAGAGATGGGCAAAGTTAAAAGCTACCTGCAAGTGATTTTAAATTGGCTGCAGTTCACTGAGCAGCAGCAGACAAGTTGCTCAGGATAGGCAGAAGACCCCCCACAAAGACTGTGAGGAAGGGAGGTAGCTGATCAGTGCTCAGGGTGGACAACAACATGAGAGTAATGGTGCAGGGAATGGCGACCCCCTGTGTTCCCGCCAGCCCAACCCTTCTACAGCCACACCCTTATACTAATCAAGGCTTGAAAGTTTCCCAAGCGGGGATTCAAAGAAGCTGCCATTTTTTTGTTATCTGAGTCAAAGGCCTTATACATATAAGTGAGAACACGTGTTCAGGATGGAGACCTCCAAGGTGTGCTGGAGGGGGAGCTGGTGGAATGGCTGGTCAACTTATACAACTTGGGGGCAGTGGAGTTAGAAGATTTCAGTGCATTCATGACCAGCTTGCCTGCCCACTTGGAAGACCCATTCCAGCAGGAGAAAACACACACAAGTATTCAGTGATTGAGGCAGGACAGCAAGTTGGTGGCAGAATACACAGCAGAATTTTGGCACCTGGCCAGATGTATTCTTGAGTGGTCAGAGATGACCAAGTTACACTATTTCTATGATGGCCTGAATCCCAGCATACTGGAGTGGCCTCTATCACAGGGGAAACGTGAAACCCTGCTGGGATGGGTGCGGCTAGCTGAGGAGGTAGAGGCAATGCAACTGAGTGTGAGGTTTGCCAAGCAGAGACAGCTGTGGGTGACCAAGGCAGCAGCAGGAGGTGGCAGCACAAGGAAGACCAATCAAGGTCCTGTCAAACTGGCAGCAGGAAAGAAGGAAAAAAGGATGTGGCTTGACCTGTGCTTGTGGCACAAAGAAGAGGGGCATCACATTCCTAGCTGCCCAGTGAAACACAGAAACACACACTGACTGGACCAGCAGTGAGACTCCAAAGGGGAGGGGCTCAAGAAACCTCCAGCACAGGGGCGAGGCAGCACCGCCTCTGCAGATATCCAATCAGTGATAGAGCTCTCATGAAGAGACAACTTGTTGGATAGGTCTGAGAGCAAAATGGAGGCGCTGGGAAGCAACCAGAGCCTGCCCTAAATGGCGGCAAGAGGCAGGCTGTTAGCAAAGGGCACTCTGCAATAGTGGTGAGTGGATCATAACCCCTTCTTTTGTCCAAGTGTGGTTGAGAGGCCGGGAGGGAGGAGAAAGCATCAATACAGTACACACACTGGACTCAGGCTGCTGTAGATGCCTCATGCACCCTGCAGTGGTCATGGGACTCAGGCTGAAAGGTGAAAAGCTGCCAACTCTTATTCAGTTTGTGCAGATGGATGGAAACTTGATGATGCGGTGGAGGGAGAGCACATCCCCAGTGTTTGTGGGAGAGCATGGGAAAACCATGCAGTTCATTTTGGCCTCCATAGCTTCCCACTCAGTTGTACTGTGACTGAACTGCATTAGGCATCACAACCCAACCCAACCCAACCCAAGCTGACTGGACAACTGAGGAGATGAAGTTCTTGAGCCCTAGGGGCCAGTCCCCACTACCTAGATGTGCTTGTGGTGTCCAAGCAGGATATGGTGAACAATGAGCCAGCAGCAAGACTAATAGCCACTGGAATGGCTCCTGAGCTAGAGGACCCAACGCGCAGGGTGAATATGTAGACCTAAAATAGTTTTTTTCAGGAAAAAGAGGCAGACTTTTAATTGCCTCATTCCACACCTGACTGCACTACTGAAACAATTCCAGGGGCAGAGCCGCCTAAAGTTAAACGCTATTCCATGACTCCCAAGAAATGGGTGGCTTGTGGGAGCTTATAGATAAAACCTTGGCCCAGGGGATTATTAGAGTGGCCACGGCCTCCATTGCCACTCCAGTGTTGTTCCAAGACAAGAAAAATGACACTGAGGCTTTGCACAGATTACAGAGGGATGAATGCCATATGCAGCTCCAAAAAATATCCCCTTCCCTTAATGAAAGACATGCTTTGACAAAGAGAAGGGGCCTACCAAACTGGACTTGAGGAAGTCGCATTTTCCAGTGTGAATTACAGAAAGGACAAACAGAAAACTGCTTTTAACTTTCAGTTGGGGTTTTTTGAATGCCCTTCAGATTAAGTGGAGCACCAGGTGTGTTTACGCACCTGATCAATGAAGTATTTCATCACTATTTATATCAAGAGATGCTGCTATATTTAGATGCTGTCCTAGTGTACAGAGAGGACACCAATCTCACATGGAATTGGTGAGGAGGGAACTGAGGAAATGGCTAGATAACCAGTTATAGGTGAAGTGATCCAAATGTGAGTTCTACAAAGACAAACTGGACTATTTGAGGTATCTCATTTCATCTGAGGTTGCTGAAATGGATCCTGCGAGAGTCCAAGACACCATGGGATGAGAAGTCCCCAAAACAAGGAGGCAACTCCAAAACTTCATGAGATTTCTCAATGTCTGTAGAAATTTATCCCCTAATAATAATAATAATAATGGGTATAATGTGAATGAAATTTAGATACATGATACACACACACACACACACACAAGCACTATGATTTATAATATGTGGAATAAGTATGTTATGTTAATAGATTAGGAGAAAAATAGCAATGTAAGTATTTTTCTGTTACAAATTTTCATTTTTCACTTTTATGTTTATCACATAATGTTTTTCTTCTTTTGTTCTTTTTGTTTTCTCTGTTTATAACTAAATAAAAAAAAGAGAAATTTATTCCCACCTTTGCCCAAACAGTGCTTGCTGCTGACTGATATGCTAAAGATGAAAGGAAAGGGGGATAACACTGATTTTAAAAAAAGCCCAGCTCCCAAATCAAGTGGAACTCAAATTGAGCACCTGAAGTAGTTCTTCACCTGTGAGCCTATTTTGAAACACTCAGACCCCTCACAATCCTTTGTGGTGCGGGTGGTATCAGATGCGGCCACAGAGGCTGTCTTACTGCAAAAGGATGTGGCTGATCAGCTATGGCTGTGCACCTATCTGTTCAGAAAGTTGAGAGATGGAACAGAAGTGGCCTGTGTGGGAGAAGGAAACTGCTGCCATCTAACACACTTTGATAACTTGGAGGCACCTGTTAGAAGGAGTTTCCTCCCTTTTTTGAGGTGTGGACTGATCACTGAAACTTAGAGGCACTTATATCCCAAGGAAATTGGGTCCACACACATTAGAAGGAAACAGTTCTTTTACAGACTTAATTTCCAGATACAATATTTCCCATCCTGCAAGAATTTCCTAGCAATGCCCTGTCTAGACTGCCACAGCATGACAACCAGTGTAAGGAGGTGGTAGACACTGTGTTTATCCCCCCTGCCATTGCAGTTAGGATAAGATGCAGCCAGTCCAGACCCCAGCTGAAACCTGATTTACAGTGCAGCAGGAGGGAGGAACTGGAGCAGGATACCTGGTTGAAAGCTCATGGACATGAGATAGTCTTGAAGGACCATATCCCTTGCAAGTGAGACAGAATTTATGTGCCAGAAGCATCAAGGGATAAAATCCTGAGGCAATGCTGCAATGTAAAAGCAGCAGGGCATGTTGGGTTTGTTGCAACCTTACATCAGTTTTGGTGGCCAGGATTTAGACAAGATATAGAAGCTTATTTTAAAAGCTGCCCAGTGTATGTGATGGCTAAGCAAGTGGGAGGGAAAGCACAAGGACTACTGCAGCCCCTTCTCACTCCCAATATCCTTGGGCTGAAATTAGCATGGACTTTATAGTAGACCTGCCTGAAAGTAGGAAAAAGACAGTGATTTGGGAAGTGACTGACCCGTTTTCAAAGCAAGCCCATTTTGTGCCCTCCACTTTTGTCCCCATGGCTGCTCAACTGCCCAAGATGTTTGCACAGTATATTTGTAGACTTCATGGGATCTCCAGTAAAATAATCTCTGACTAATGGGTCCAGTTCATCTCCCAGTTTTAGAGAGCTTTCCTAAAGCTACTAGGTATTT
Organism: Iguana delicatissima; assembly: GCA_948472985.1. Taxonomy (NCBI): domain Eukaryota; kingdom Metazoa; phylum Chordata; class Lepidosauria; order Squamata; family Iguanidae; genus Iguana; species Iguana delicatissima. Next base: position 46,974 of record CAOKZL010001168.1, on the reverse strand, counting down.
AGCAAGGGCTGAGCTCATCCCCAAATGGATGGACAAACTGAGAGAGTTAATCAGATTCTTGAGCAATGCCTCAAGTGCTACATTAATTTTCCAACAAGATGGTTGGATTGACCACTTGCCATTTGTGGAGATGGCTTATAACAGCTGTGTACATCTGGGCACAGGGAACTTAACATTTCAGGTGGCTCATGGACAAGACCATAAACCTTTACCAACTTTATCAGTGGGGAAAAGTGATTCAGTAGCATTAATTAGACAACGACTAGAGTGCAACTGGTGGAAATCTCGACTTTTATCTGACAGGACACGCTATAGAGAATTCCTTCATTCCTATAGAGTGGCAATAGATTCAGCGAAGAAGACTTTCTTCTCTGCATGTATCGCGTCTGCGACTTCCCATCCAGCACAGCTGTTCAGGGTGGTAAGGGATCTGACTCAGTTACCTACTCCCCCGAACTTGTTGTTAGAACCTAATGTAGCTTGCTGTGATGCTTTGAATAATAATTTTGCAGATAAAATCTCTCAGATAAGAGCTGACTTGGATGCCGGTGTTATGGCAGAGGCTACAGAGGGAGTGTCCGGCGACTCTGTCAGCAGGATTATACTGGATCAGTTTCAGTCAGTGAGTACTGAGGACGTAGACAAGCTCCTTGGAAAGGTAAGAAAGACAACTTGCCCTCTCGATCCCTGCCCTTCATGGCTGGTCGTCCGGGGAGCAGTCGCTATTAAGACTCATTTAAGACATATTATTAATGCATCCTTCAGGGAGGGCAAATTTCCAGCTTGTTTGAAAGAAGCAATTGTACGGCCGCTTCTAAAAAAGCCCTCCCTAGATCCCCTGGATATGAATAATTATAGACCAGTCTCCCATCTTCCATTTTTAAGCAAGGTGATTGAGAGGACTGTTGGTCTTCAGCTCCAAGCTGTCTTGGATGAAACAGATTATCTAGATCCATTTCAAACTGACTTCAGGGCAGGATATGGAGTCGAGACTGCCATGGTCGCCTTAGTGGATGATCTTTGCCTAGGTATCAACAGGGGAAGTGTGACCCTACTGGTACTCTTGGACCTCTCAGCGGCTTTCAATACCATAGACCATGGTATCCTTCTGGAACGCCTGAGAGGGCTGGGGATCGGGGGCACTGCACTTAAGTGGTTCCAGTCCTATCTCTCAGGTAAATACCAGATGGTGATGCTTGGGGACAGCTGCTCCTCGAAAAAGGAGCTTAAATCTGGCGTCCCTCAGGGCGCTGTCCTGTCCCCAATGCTATTTAACATCTACATGAAACCGCTGGGAGAGATCATCAGGAGGCAGGGAGCAAGGTGCTATCAGTATGCTGATGACACCCAGATATCTCTCTCTATGCCTCGGATAATAGCATCGACTAAGGGTGGCATTTCGCCTCTAAATGAATGCCTTGAAGCAGTAATGGACTGGATGAGGAAAAACTGACTGAAGCTGAATCCAGATAAGACAGAGGTATTCACTGTTAAGGGCCCTAGCCCAGGTATGGAGGTTTGTCAACCAGTCTGAGACGGGGTCACACTTCCCCTGAAAGACTGTGTCCGCAGCTTGGGGGTGCTCCTGGACTTGCCGCTTCAGATGACAGCCCAAATTAACGCAGCGGCCAGGAGTGCCTGTTATCAGCTTTGGCTGATACGCCAGCTGCGCCCCTTCCTGGACCTGGAACACCTAAAAACGGTGGTGCATGCGATGGTAAATTCACGGCTTGACTTCTGCAATGTGCTCTACATAGGGCTATCCATGTGCTTAGTCCAGAAACTTCAATTAGTTCAGAATATGGCAGCCAGGTTGGTCACCGGAAGATCTAAAACTGACCATATAACACCAATTCTGAAGTCCTTACATTGGCTGCCTATTGGTTTCCGGGCACAGTACAAGGTGTTGGTTCTTACCTTTAAAGCCCTTCATGGCTTGGGGCCAGCTTACCTGCGGGATCGGCTTCTCCCATATAATCCGCCCCGCACATTAAGATCCTCTGGGAGGAATTTACTGCAGCCGGTCAGAACTAGGTTGGCTGCAGTTACCCAGAGGACCTTCTCTTCTATCGCCCCCAAGTTATGGAATGGCCTGCCAGAAGAGACCCGGCATATTACCAGTCTTGACTGCTTTAAAAAAGCGGTCAAGACTGTTCTCTTCCGACAGGCCTTCCCAGACTAGTGCTCCACCGCCTCCCACCAACTGTCTTCTTGTTTTTAATAGTTAATGTGTTTTAGGGGGTTTAGATGGGTTGGTGGGTGGGGAGGATGGGTTATGTTTTAACTGCTTTTAATGTATTTATGCACTGCTGTAGTACTGCCTCGATCCATTGGGAGAGACGGGATATAATATTATTATTATTATTACTACTACTACTACTACTACTACTACTACTGAGTGGATTGCACAAATCAAAGCTTCTTGGCCTGGGATTGTAACTGGAGCAGGCCAAGGATTCATATATAAAGCATTCGGACAAAAAAGAGCCCCTGAATGGAACTTTTAAGGTGGGAGGCTTGTTTTATTTACCAACCAAATTCCTGTGGTGTCAGCAACATTCAAAAAAGCTGTGCCCAAAGTATGTGGGACCTCTCCTCATAAAGAGAATAATTAATTCAGTGACTGTCAAACTGGTGTTACCCAAAACTACCATAATCTGCAGCCTCTTTTCCATTTTTATTGAAGCCTGCGGCTGCCTCAGACTTGTGGCATCTGAAGAAGCCACATCCCCCCACTCCAAATCCATGATGACAGACAATCAGCAATGTTTTGAAGGCAGACAGATGCGGGACTCTAGATGCCACAAAGGCCACTTTCAATATTTTCTCCAATGGAAGAAGTTTTCTATTGGGGAGTCTGAGTGGGTTGGCTATCAACATATTTGACCTCCAAAACTGAACTGGGACTTTCACAAAAAATATCCTGATAAGCTGGGGCCAGTATGACACTCAGTGCTGTGCCTGGAGGGACTGACATCTGTTATCTCATTGTTTTTTAAAGCTTTTGCGTATCCTAATGACTTTACGCATATAGTCAAAATAATGCCACTGCTAGAGAGTTCTTGGCAGGTAGGTTAGCTTAGGGGGAACAGAATGTTAAGAGGGGCCACCAGGTTAGGTTCCTCTTTCATACTAGTCAGCCTGCTTAGCGATTTTGTTGCCATATTGCTTTGATCACTTCATTGTTTGGGTATTGGGAGGGATATGTGGCCAGAAGCTGAGAATGAAGATCATTTCAGAGTAGTGTTGTGTGGGAAAGAATGTGAACATGAAACCTCTGGGAGGAGAGCAGGGAGTTATTAAAACCAAAACCTGTGCTGTATCTTCAGCTCTGGCAAAAGCAGTGTCTCTGTGCTACTTCTAATCTTTAATAAAACATTTCTGGATTCATCCATGAAGTCTAGTTATTTAGATTGACACAGAGAATTACAATCATAACAATTGTTGCCTCACCATACACATTTCCAAGTCTTCTGTAGATGTTGGCTGCAGTACATCCTTCTTTGGTAAAGAACTCAATGACTGCTCTTTGTTTCTGCTTCATATCCATGGTTATGCTGCATCTAGAGATACCAGAGAGACCCAGTGTGGTGTGGTGGTCTGAGCACTGGACTACAACTCTGGAGACCAGAGTTCAATTCCCTGCTTGTCCATAGAAACTCACTGGCTGACCTTGGGTACATCACACACACTCAGACCCAGAAAACCCCAAGACAGGTTCATCTTACGGGTGCCACAAATTGGAAACAACTTGAAGGCACGAAACAGCAATAGAAATACAGATATCATGTTAGTTATACAGCAAGAATTACTCTATCTCTTGGTGTAATAGCATTTGGATTAATAATTTCAGAGAAAATGGTACGCAGGGATTATTTTCAGTATGACCCTGGTATTGTTGATGTTGTGTGCCTTCGAGTTGTTTCCAACTTATGGCAAGCCTATCACAGAGTTTTCTGGGGCTGAAACACCCAAGGTCACCCAGAGGGTTTCCATGGCTGGGTGGGAACTGAACCTCAGTCTCAAGGGTCATAGTCCGACACTCAAAGTGCTACACCACATTGGCCTTGAAGACCCTTTTATACTCAGTTCTTAACTGATTTATTTGGTCTCCTAAGTACTTGTTTCAATTCAAGCAGGACTTTTTTTGGTCTGGTCTTCCAACTGCTGCTCTTGCTGGGAGCTAATCCAGGTGGCAGAGGGCCCTGTAGGCCTTGCAGTGGCCAGGTCCATCCTGTAAAGATGTCCTTATCCATTACTTCTGTGATATTCTGCACTTTCCCCAAATACTATAAAAGAAGGAAGAGCATGGGCAATTTCACTGGTTCTCCATACTGCTCATAGCAGCTGGATCAGGGCTGGGGAACTTCAACCTTTCCCAACTTGTCAGACTCCAACTCCTGTCAGTCCCAGCAACCATAGCCATAGCAAATGATGGTGGAAGTTAGGAGTCCAACATCTGAAGAGCAAAAAGCCCTCTGCCAGCCCTGAGCTAGAGTGTCCTTGTGTCAGAACTAAGACTTGTGTGCTACCCCAAGGAGATTGTGGGGCAGCCTCTGCCTTCCCCTAGTATGATATGCAATGAATGGAAAAAGGAAAGTTATTATACAGGATATAATTTTAGAAGCAAAATATTTACTGTGGCATTACAAACAGGGGATAAGAATAACAGTAGTCTTACCTTGCACATCTTACACTCTTTAATTAAAAGAAGAAAGTTGGTTCAGACTCTCATACTAACAAAAAGTACCACAAAACACTCTGCCCCCGATTAGAATATTACTTTCCTGGCGAGATTTCTGCTCTCACAGTGGGACTCTTTTAAGCGTTGACCACAGAAGTGGTGGCCAGATGCTTACGGTCAGTTCCTTCTAATCAATCACATCCACTAGAATGGGTAGCCTCATCTTATGGAGGGACACTGGACCATCTGGCAAAGGACCATGTCCTAATAAATTTAAATAAATGTCCATCCGTATACTGGTCTTTTCATTTCTCTCCCCAAACCAGCCCCCTTAGGATTATAGTCTCAAAATGGCACGAGTACAGTACATTCCCACTACTCCATCTCAAAAGCTCTGTTTTCCAAAAGTATCCTCCAAAAAGTGTAGGAAATCAGAAATATTGTATTCTTCTTCTTCTTAGACTGGTGTAAGCTAGAGGAAATATCCTTCACAGTGACAATTATCAAGCTATGTATTGAGCACCAGCTGGACTGGAATCTTGATATGAAGTCCATTCATTCTTTGCCAACTCACCTCACAGTGGTCCTGATTCAGGCTGGAAATTTAGCACTTCCAAAACTTCCATTTGTAAACCACTGATGGTGGAAGGGGAACCTCCTTTAGCACAGGGATGAGGAAACTTGGAGAGCCAGCATACTGTAGTGGTTTGAGAGTTGGACTAGAGCTCTGGAGAACAAGGTTTGAATGCCTGCTCAGCTATGAAAACCCACTGGGTGACCCTGGGTAAGTCACACTCTCTCAGCCTGAGGCAAAGGCAAACCTCTTCTTGCCAAGAAAACCCTGTGACAGATTCCCTATAAATTGGAAATGACTTGAAGGCATGTAACAACAAAGAAACCTGAACTGTAGCCAGATTAGCCTACAAGTCCTCCCTGTGTGCCCTCTCCTTGACCTTTCAACTCAATCCCTGAATAAACTCCATGCAGCTCCTATCTTTCCTTGTTGGAAAAAGCAAGGCAGTGGGTATGTGATAGAGGAAAGGATCCTTGCAAGATGCTTGAGATACTATGCTCTTCCCCCACCCCATTCTCTTCTTCTGAGTCAGGTCTCTCCAAATTCCAGTTCATATCCAAAGCAAACTTCTCACCCTTACCACTTTGCGTTCTTGATCACGTTGTCACACCCTATCAGCTCTTGTTCTTTGCCACATTCCTGCCTGCCCTCTTCCTCTACTCCTATACAGAATGGAGCAATAAATTACACAAGCACTACTTATTCCTCCTTAGAGAGGCATGCTTAACCTTTCTGACTGGCATCATTTGTCAGTGTGTTTATTTACTAATTTTTAAAATTGGCACTGAAACTTGTTTTTGCCTGTTTATCTCAAAACTATTATTTTAAATGCATGTAATAGCATTTGAATGAAACTAATACCATTTTTAAGAAATGGATACACATTTTTATCTCTTCTCTGCTCCATACTTTTTAACCTACATTGGCTGAAACATAGTGCTTAAGTAAGAATATGCTCCAGAGCAACCCCCAATAGATTCAAATGCTGTACTCAAAATAATTGTTGTTCCCTACCCATAAGGTAATGCCATACCTATTAGTGTGAATAGTATATAATGGGAGATAATAAACAAAAAGAAAGATCCATACTCTTTCCAGAGCATGGAAAGCCAATTTCAATTCCGAAAGTACCTCAGAGCAAAAGATCAGTGACCGGGTAGTGCTACAAAAAGCTGCCAGTTTGGGAGCACCCAGGGACAGACAAGAGCTGCTGTAGCTGGGATTAAGTGGCTCAGATTTTGAAAAGGTTACTTTTTTTGGGCCACAGCTCCCTATCTGGGATACTGGATGCTGTTTGTGCTGGTTGGGATTCTGGGTGTTGTTCTAAAAGTAACATTTCCAAGTTGTGGCTAGAGGTACTTCTATTCAGGGATGTGGAAGAATAAAACAAAAACACGCTTCCCATAGTTTCTCAGTCTGGAAAACTATGGGGCCTTTTCCTATAATTCTAGTGCTATGATTTCACTTTAATTGGCACGTGAACATCCTATGGAGTCCTGGCATTTTCAGCTTAGGGAGGAGTATTTAGACTCAGCCAGAGAGCTCCTCCACGATCCCCCTCCAGTACAAACTCCATGATTCCACAGGACGCAGCCATGGCAGTTCAAGCAGAATCACAGCACTTTTATTGTGTAGTGTGAAAAGACCCTCAGTCTAGAGACAGGGCAACGTTCCAACATTCTCCTTTGCTTGACTTTCTGGAGAAGAGTACCTTGAGGAAATTTTTTCCATTCTCTGGATGTGTTCTTGAACAAAGTATTCCCCAAATAGGGGTGATCATGACAAAAAGAGGCCTGTAATTTTCCATTCCCTACCCTTTCCTAAACTTTTCTCAGAGATAATCCCTTCCCTTCAGGGCAAATGACGGTTTTTAACATTTAACATCTCACTTTGGATACAAATTTCTGCCTAAGGAGGTAGGAGTTTTGCATCTGCAGGCCCGTATATTAGATAATATTCTTTTCTCTTCACAGTAACTAGACATTTTTAAGTGTTTCTACAGTGGATTTTTAAAAAATAATAATTTGGGCAAAAGCCTAAGACAGGTTGTGTGTGAACTGAAACAACTGTTCTATTTTGAGCCACCCCAGCGGAGCCCATCTTTCACTGTTCTGCTTTATTTCTGCTAAGATAATCAGACAAGCACAAGACGCTATTTTCCGCCTTGCTGTAAACATCTCAAAGTCACGGGGTTCCTGTTAACAGTTCTGGGCCAGCAGTAAAGACTGACCCCTATGTCACCCTAGCTGCCTTCCCCAGATTTGGAAGCTCTTCAGAATCACACCAAAAGTTGTAATTCTTCCCCCTACCCAGTTTCCAAGGGGTTGATGTATAGAAGGATAGACGTAGCTTCCTAGAACTTCCTGTCCACATTCATGATACTCAGAGACCCTTTCTGAGTGTTTGTAATTTTGTTCCCTGCTGCCATCAACACTTAAAAAACAGAGGCATTCTTGTTAGCTCTTCCTCAACCCACCCACCCCTTTTCCAACACATCATTCAGTTTGTAGGTTCAAAAAGGCTTTGAATGGAGAAGAACAGGTTGCTTACCTGTAGCTGTGTTTCTTCGAGTGGTCATCTGTGCCCTCACACACTGGGAGATTCGCGCATGTGCGGTACTGTTTGGAAGATTCTAGAGCTTAGCAGCTTGGCAGGAAATCCTCCCCCATGCTCTTACTGAGCATGTCAGCCCGCCAAGCCAACGGTCTCTCCTCAGTTCTAGAATCCGCCAATAAAGGACCTGAGAAAGAAGGGACGGCTGGGCAGCAGGTGTGTGTGAGGGCACAGATGACCACTCGAAGAACCACACTTACAGGTAAGCAAGCTGTTCTTCTTCTTCGTGGTCTCTGTGCCTCACACACTAGGAGATTTTGTAACTTACCAGTTGGACGGTGGGTCAGGTCCTAAAGAACGGAAGCCAGCACCGCACGTCCAAAACGGACATCTCTCCGGGACCACCAGTCCAGCCTGTAGTGGCGCACAACGGTCGATGGTTGAGACCAGGTCGCCACACGGCAGAGTTCTTGTAGGTCCACTCCTCGCAGGAGAGCTGCAGAAGATGCCACGGCTCTGGTGGAATGAGCCCGGAGCAAGACTGGCGGAGGCTTCTTGGCCAGTTCATACGCCAGCAAAATAGTCTGGGCCACCCACTTAGAGAACCTCTGGGTGGGCACCTTGTGGCTTCACCGACGCCCACCGTAGCACATGAACAGGTGCGGAGTCTGGCGAAAAGAAGCAGTCCGGTTTGTATAGAAAGCCAAGGCCTGATGAACATCAAGGGAGTGAAGGGATCGCTCCAGAGATGTAGTCAGGTCTGGGTAAAAGGTCGGCAGGATGATGTCTTGACTGAGGTGGAACTGTGACACCACCTTGGGCAGGAAAGAGATGTCAGGGCGAAGGACTACCTTGTCTCTGTGGAAGACGAGGAAAGGCTCATCACATCGCAACGCTGTCAGCTCACTCGCCCGCCTGGCTGAGGTGACAGCTATCAAGAAAACAGTCTTGATGGTCAGGAGCCTGTCATCCACAGTCGCCATGGGCTTGAAGAGCGGTCACGTCAACTGCTATTGTCAAGAGACATATGTGTTTATTGTTTAGATTAGCATAGCAAGGGATCATCAGAAGGGTGTTAGCTATCTACTAAAATTCACACACGAAGAACATTCCTTCCAGCTACAGTTTCCCAGGAAAGTGGATCAGATAAGACTCACGGTGATTTATGGCCACCAAGGCTTTGATGGTTGGGTCTGTGAAGTTCAACGTTTAAATGTAAAGTGCGGGAAACAAATCCCATTTGCGATCTTTAAAGTTTGAAGACAGCATCACCGCTCTGCTTTCAATAAAACTACTTCTAGTTTATTGAACACGCTTGTGAGTGAATCTGTTCCTGACAGCTATAGTGCCACGGACAGCGACCAAGGCGGTAGCGGGGGCGACACCGGCGGATAGAGGTGTTGCAGGCCTTTCATAAACTGCTTCATGGTAGCATCCCGGAAGAGAGCTGCCGATGGGAACCCCCATGGCTGATAGGCCACGATAGCGGCGAGGTACACCTTCAGGGATGGAAAAGCAAGCCCCTGCTGCTGAAGGTGGAGGAGAAAATGGAGCACGGTAGGCCGACTTACAGGCGATATTGGCTTGTGCCATGCCTCAGCGAAAGTGACAAACTTCTTCCACTTGTAGTGGTAGTTGCGGTGTGTCAACTCCTTCCTGGCCATGGTCAGGACATCCTGGACGGTCAGATCATCTAAGGCATTAACTACCAGGCGTGGAAGGCCAGGAGCGGTAGGTCCGGGTGGAGAACAAGACCGTCGGAATGTGACAGGAGATCTGACACTGCCGGGAACCTGAGGAGTTGACCGTGAGCTGCCTCGAGCAGGGGCCCGAACCAATGCTGCCTCGGCCAATACGGGGCTACGAGAATGACGTTGGCTCGGTCCGTGATGATCTTGGATACCACTTGGCCCAGGAGAGGAACGGTGGGAACGCACAGAGGAGCCCGTCGGTCCACTCGAACTGGAAGGCATTGCCGAGGGAGCCGTGATCCCGGCCGGCTCTCAAGCAGTACCGGTGACACTTCCTGTTCTGGCTGGTGGCGAAGAGATCGGTCGCCGGCTCGCCCCAGTGGTCTCGTATCATCAGGAATGCTATGCTCGAAAGGGAGCACTAGTGATGGCAGGAGGTGTACGTACTGAGGGCGTCCGCTGTGGTGTTTTCCTGGCCAGCCAGGTGCACCGCGACTGGATGGACTCGAAGCAACACGCACCAGTCCCAAAGCTAAAGAGCGACGGTCAGGAGAGTGGTCGAATGAGTTCCCCCTTCTCTGTTGATGTAGCAGACGGCTGTCGTGTTGTTTGTCAGGATCAACACTGTGCGGCCGGCAACTAGGTTGCAAAATGCCCTCAGAGCTTTCCAGAGGGCGAGCAGCTCGAGGGCGTTGATATGGAGATTGGTCTCGTTGTCGATCCACCGTCCCTGGACTCTGAGATCGCCGCAGTGCGCTCCCCACCTGAACGGGGAGGCTTCTGTTGTCACCATGAGCCGAGGGTTGATTCTCAGAATGGCATCCCCAACAGTAGGTGATGGTAGGACATCCACCAGAACAGGGAGCGATGCACCTGCCGAGGAACTCGCAGGAGGCACCTCTGGTCATACAGGAGCGGGTCGAAGACTCTGATGAACCAGTGCTGAAGTGGATGCGCATGGCGCCGAGACAGGTAGGTGACTGATGTGCTGGAGGCCATGTACCCGAGAAGTTGCTGGATCCTTCTCGCCGATATCGTCGGGGCATTGAGAACAGCGGATGCGGCCTGACGGAGGGTACATGCACGCTCCATAGGCAGGTATGCCCTAGCAGACACCGAGTCCAGGGTCACTCTGATGAAGTCGAGGACCCTCGCCGGCTTGAGGTGCGACTTCTTTGGACTGACCCGGAGACCAAGACGGGTCAGAAGAGAAAGAGTCCGGTGGATGTCCCTGTAGAGTTTTTGCTTGCAGGATGCTACCAACAGCCAATCGTCGAGATAAGGGTAGATTGAGACGCCCTTCGTCCACAGGTGTGATACCACAAGGGCCATGCATTTGGTAAAGACCCTGGGAGCGGTGGAGAGTCCGAACGGTAGCACCCTGTATTGGTAACAGGTACTGTCGACCGCGAACCATAGGTACCGTCTCTGCTGCGGGCGAATGGCGATGTGAAAGTAAGCCTCCCGAAGATTGATGGAAGCGAACCAATCCCCTCGCTGAAGGAAGGGCAGGATCGAAGACAGAGTGACCATCTTGAACCTCTTGGGGCGGATGTACTCGTTTACTCCTCTGAGGTCCAAGATTAGCCATAGAGTACTGTCCAATTTCGGTACCATGAAGTACCGGGAGAAGAAGCTGGTGGTACTGGCTGATGACGGCAGTTCTTCAATCGCTCCTTTTTGCAGCAAGGACTGGATCTCTTCCAGCTGAGCTGGCCGGGGTGGAATAGTAGACACCTCGTGGAGGTATACTTCAAAACTCGATGGCGTAACCAAGACGGACGATGGAGAGAACCCAAGAGTCTGTGATGATGTGGCGCCATTCAGTGAGATGTCGGGCCAGGCTCGGTTGATCTTCGAAGGCTGCTGGCAGGCGGAAGAGTGGCTGTGATAGCGACCCACGCAGGAGATCAAAACCAGGACTTCGTCCTGGATGAAGACTTCTTCGAAGTAGAGGATGGACGTCTCCGAAGAGGTCTCCGTGCCGAGGATGAGGTAGACGGACGGGATGGAGCCGAACAAGGTGAGCGAGGTTGATAGGTTGAAGACGATGACCTGCGCCAAAATGACCGGGAGCCGAAGCTACGGCGAGGCTGAGGGGGCTGATGTATGCCCATCTTCTTTGCCGTCAGGCGTACCTTAACGAGATGGTCCATCGCCTCATCGGTCATGGCGTTGAACAACCCCTGGCCATCGAAAGGAAGATCTTCAATCCTTCTCCTAATGTCTTCTAGCAGGCCAGATGATCGCAGCCATGCGTAACGTCTCAAGGCAACGGAGCCCACCATCACCCATGCCGCTACCTCCACTGAGTGCCTCGATGAGATGATCTGCTGGTTGGCGAGTGCTACTGCCTCGTTAAAGAACTGCATAGCACTCGCCCAGTTCTCCTCAGGGAGGTTGGACAGAAGAGGACAGAATCTGTCCAGCAGGTTCCTCAGATAGACCGCAAGCAAGCTTGAGTGTTGGACACCCTGGCAATTAGAGATGAAGCAGAATAAAATCTCCCACCAAAGGTGTCCAGCCTGCGGCCTTCTTGATCCAGCGGGGTGGTATGTGCCCTAGTACTGCCCTTGGTCTGGGCGGATTCGACCACAATGGAATTGGGCACCAGATGTGTGAAGAGAAATTCGGCCTCCTCCTTCTGGGTCTGGTACAAGTGTTCTAACCGGTGAGGGACTGGCTGGGCGGATGCCGGCTTGGCCCATGGATGTTTAAGAGCCTCCATCAAGGCCGACAGGAACAATAGCAGAGCCGTGGACGGTGGACGGGTATCCACGTACTGGAATACCAGGTCCTGCACAGCTGAAGCCGGGTCCACGACCTTCAATCCCAGCGCCGTCGCCATCTGAAGGAGGATATCGGAGAACTGCTTCATGTCCTCCGGTGTGGGTTCTCCGAAGAACAAGGGCGGAGACTCCTGGGACGCGGGTGTGGACTCGTCGGACTCCGAGTCAGTCTCGTAGGACTGTGAAGACCGAAATGGGGATCTGACTGGAGATCTCTCTCTTGATGATCTCTGGGGCAGTGGCGCAAAGGTCACCGTCGGCGCAGTCGTCGTCATTGGTACCGAAGAGGGTACCGATGGAGTAACTGTCAGCTGGGGTGCTGGAGCTGTTGTGATCGGCACCACCGCGGGCTGTGGGTGCTGGGTCGCCTGGGTGACAGCAACAGCGAAGGCTGTAGTCTGTGCTGGAACAGGTTCAGAGACTGGGCAAGACACGGTCGCGGTGACCCTCGGAGGTGGAGAGATGGCCCGATAACTGGGCGAACACTCTCGGGACCTCTCATAGCGCGGAGACCTCGAGAGTGAGCATGATGGAGATCGCCAATACCTTGGGTGGTACCTCCCACGAGATGGTGAATGCGACCGACGGTAGGGCAACCAGAGCCTAACATCCGGGTGATACTGGTCTCTGTAAGAGGGCGAGTAAGACCGATACGAGCCTGGATGCTCCCGCCAGGCATATTCTCGACCATACCTCGCAATATGCGACACAGAGGAGTACGGTGAGTCGGCCAAGGGCCGGGACAAGGCCCGCTCCAGGTAGGCCTCCCGCTGGCGCAGGGATCAACGTCTCACCCTGCGTTCTGGGAAGCGTGACTCACTCCTGCCAGATGCCGCCTGATGACTGGGTGAGGCCTGAGGTGAGGCCAGAACATTCTCTGGGAAGTCAATCCCTTCTGGGTGACTGGGCGGAGATATCGCGGCAGTGAGCACAGGCCGGCCTGAGAGCTCAGCCGAGCCGGTGGTCTGCTCTTCATCAGACACCTCCAGGATCTCTTGTGGTTCTGACTCTTCACCTGGGTCCCCAGGTTCCTGGGTTGGAGGAGGTGTCGGAAGATGGGGCCTCTTGGAGGGTGAACTTTGCTTCTCCTTCTTTTTCTTCTTCTTCTCCCTTTCCATGGAGACCTCTTGAGGGGCAGGTCGCTTATGCTGGGCAGTAATAGGCGGCCTGGTTGACTTAGCTGCCTGCAAGCCTGCAGGAGCCTCCCTCGAAGTCGACGCGGCCGATGACAATCTCAGGATCCGCGGTAAGGCCGATATCAGGGGCCGAGATGACGGTACTGAGCCCGGTACCGTCGATGTAGTTGGTACGGCAGCCGCTGATACCGATGAGGGTGTGGTTGCAGGTCAGCTTGATGTCGATGGCTTGGGCATGACGGACCCAACGGCAGGCTGACCCCTGGCCCAAAGAGACTCCTTCCAGCAGTGGAATTTTAGGCGAGACAAACGGTTCCGCAGAGTCTGGGCAGTAAATTCATGGCAGATGGAGCAAGCCTTGACGTTGTGAGTCTCTCCCAAGCAAAAGAGGCACTCACGATGTCCGTCTGACAGCACAACCTTGCGACCACAAGAGACACAAGCCTTGAACAAGGCAGACATAGAAGGTAGACGAGGATCGAAAGAAAGCCCAAGAGGGGGAACTCACGAGGACGGCGGAGAAGACGGTAGGGCGAAGAAGAAGAGGGCCGAAGAAGAAAAGTCGAAGGAGGGGGTTGAAAAATCCAACAATACCAAAAACCAAGTCCGAGTGCCAAATACAATCCAAATATCCGAAGTCCGAAGTCAAAATCACCAGAAAAACAGTCCGAAGAAAAGCCAAGAGCACTACTAAGCAAAGAACCTTCCGTTCGCAATGGCGGACAAGAAAGAACTGAGGAGACCGTGGCTTGGCAGGCTGAGCATGCTCAGTATGGGCATGGGGTTCCCACCAAGCTGCTAAGCTCTAGAATCTTCCGAATGCTACCGCGCATGCGTGAAAGCTCCTAGTGTGTGAGGCACAGAGACCATGAAGAAGAACATCTTTAATCTGACCATGGCCCACCTGGAGGAGAGGTTCAATAGGTGCTTCTTTTAAATAGATACGGAAAGCCTAGATACAGGACTCAAAGTGTGCAATTATAATTGTATGAAAGTGTTAGCTACAAAGACTTTCCCACTGTTTTGGTGTTTTGCAATCCACAAAATGTAACTTCTCCTAGCTGTATACCAGACATTTCCAACAATGGCCATCAGTGGGACTTGGTGCAAGTCTCTTTCCCCTGAGTCCTCATCACTATGGCCATTTCTGCACTATAGTGCTATTATTCCACTTTCAACATCCTATGGAATCCGGGGGTTTGCCGTTTAGGCCCCTCCCTAAACTGCAAACCCGAGGATTCCACAGGATGTTGAAAGTGGAATAATACCACTATAACAGTCTAGTGCAGAAATGGCCTATATCTTTGACTAAATGAACTTAGCAGCACGAGCTGCCCCTGGCCACCACATTCAGAAGGTTCAGTGATAATCTTTGCCCCTTGGCCAGGAGTTTAGCAGTCACCTCTCCTCTCCTGCCTTGCCTCTGTATCTAAATTCCTTGCCCAATTCTCACTGTTGTTAGCTTTTCCACCCTGGCCCTCAAGCTCTCTATCCCATCTGTCCCTCTTTTTGTTCCTGCATAACAGAGAAGCACCTACCAAGAGAGCAGTGGGAAGACTCTCCCTGCTTTTCTTTAAGTCTTGCTTCCCAATCAGTTCCACGATCACCTCTTCTCTAGAATTCAACCTGCTCCACTTTTGTACCAATGGACCCACGCTCCAAAGGACCCTTTCTCCCCAGTGTTTAGGTGTGCCAGGCAGTCGCGTAGAGATGTGGGGTGAGATTTGCCCCGGGTGGCAATGTTTCTGGGGTGCCCCAGCCCATAGCCATGTCCCTGTGGTCATGTCCTTCGTGTTGTAGCCCTGCCCCTCCTCCACACACTCTAAGCTCTGCCACTTGTGCCAGGGATGAAGCCAAGGTAGCAATCAAATTTCAAACAGAAAAGGGCAACACTGGTGTTTCTGAAATAACGGTGCAGATCAAGCAGCAGGGTTGTAACAAAAATAAAGCATAGCTGAAGCTGGCCTTTGCATTTGTTAAAAGTTTGGAGATGTTTTTAGAGCCCTTATATTTTAATAAAAGCAGGGCAAAGATCTGAGGGAAGGGTAAAAAGAGAGAAATACCTGTCTATCAAGACAGACAGCAAACAAGGACTGAGGGCAACCATTATTCCAACCATGCTCTTTTAACTTCTTTTCATTAAGCAAAAGGAGTCCATATCTGTCAGCATTAATTCCCAGCAATGAGGACTAAAAATATGACTCATTCAAAAACAGGAATGCAAGTTCTTAGGATTTACCAGATTTTTAAGTTAGTTTCTTTATCTCAGTGTTTATGGCATGACTGTAGCTTGTGTGGATTCCTAGGATCACCAAGTGCAAAGAAATAAGAATTTGTTAGTACTTACTAAGAAAAATTTGTTTATTCCTATCTGTTATATATTTATCCTCTAATTTTTTTTATTTCAATTTCTAACCTTAATTTTTTCTCTCCTTTTTTAAATTACACGATTCCTTAATACAAATCCCTCTTGCGACTGCTTTCATAGTATCCCATAATACCTTTTCAGAAACCTCCCTATTGTTAATATGCCATATATCTTGCCCTTCTCTTTCATTCTTGCTCACTGTATCTTTATAATTAAGTTTCCTGGTGTCCAACCTCCATCTTTTCGTTTCTCTATAATCCTTTCAAAATACAAAATCCATATTTACAAAGGTATGGTTCGCAACTCTTATCACTCCTATTTCTGTATTTAATACCCTTGAACCATATTCTTTGATACAAAAATAAGATCTATTCTAGAATAATTTTTATGAACTGGTGAGCAGCAGGTATTCTTTTCATCCCCCTTTACCAACTTCCAGACATCTTTTAACCCATTTCTATTCATTACTTTGTTCAAAGTTGTGATGTTATTAAATCTATCCCTTATTGTCAGGTCTGATTTGCCTTTCCACTTATTCATAACCTAAAATCTCCCGCCATAATTGTGAAATCTCCCTGTATATCTTCCAACTCCTTAAACATTTTTTCATAAAATGCAGATTCTTAGGATTTACCAGATTTTTAAGCTAGTTCCTTATCCCAGTGTTTATGGCATGATTGTAGCTTGTGTGGATTCCTAGGATCACCAAGTACAAAGAAATGAGAATTTGTTAGTACTAAGAAAAGAACAGAGACAATTTCTTCCTACATTTTTTTTTTAAACTGTATTATAAATAAAATGTTTACAGCCTCCTTCACTGAGGAGCAAGCCAGACAGAAATCAAGGCTCAACTATGCCCCATAGGCCTGGCCATGGCACAAAGATGGCATTCACATTAGGAAATATCTGAATTGGAGCAAGAGAGGAAAAATGGAACTCTGATCCAGAGAAGAGGGTAGGCATATATTTTGGATCCAAACAGTTGTAGCTTTGGTTATAGGAACGTAACTGAGCCCTAGCATTGATCTTGTTTGCTCTCCATTGTTAAGAAGAAGCAGAAACCTTCACGTTAAGGTCCTTGTTTGGTAAAACAAAAGAGAAGGAGGTCTAGGGGAGAAACAGATGGGGCTCATCTGTTCCAATGGCCTCGTGTTTATACAAGTCCCTGA
This sequence comes from Iguana delicatissima, assembly GCA_948472985.1. Taxonomy (NCBI): domain Eukaryota; kingdom Metazoa; phylum Chordata; class Lepidosauria; order Squamata; family Iguanidae; genus Iguana; species Iguana delicatissima. The sequence goes on along the minus strand of CAOKZL010001168.1, from coordinate 30,010 downwards.
AAACTTTTAAAAAAGGTGAACATGGAAAAGATTCAAGGTCTGTCTGTAACACATTTGCCTGCTTTAGTACAGTTTGGTTTAGTTCAAGGGTGGGAGGTGTGTGTGTGTGTTTGGGGGATTAAAAACAGAAGTGTACCTCCAATTAAATGCTGCTCCTTGTTCCCTAAAAAGGATTGAAACAGCAAACTTTAAAAACCACATGCGATGGGTGAGGATTGCAGGAATCCGGGATGGCCAAAAATGGAATAGATGCAGCCTTTTCACACTCCAAGGTGGCCCCTTCCTGATTTACCTGGAAGTGATGCTAACCTGTGTACATATAAGCATAAAACCAAATCAGGGACCCCATACAGACATACAGGGCTGCATCAATCCTGAGAAGTTTTGATGAAATGCTCTCCACCAGGTTCAAGTAAATTTGGACTTTCTCTCTCTGGTTAAAAAAATAGCCTGCTCAATCCCCAAATCATAAATCAATGAAGTCGGGGGAGCGCATCCCTTTCTTCCTCAAATATTCCATTCCGTTCCTCTGCGAAGGAGCATCCCCAAAAGAAAAAGAACACCACTCTTGCATTAGCACAGCAAAGCCTGCATTTCATTCTTTCCTACAGAGAGAACTTCCCTCTGCTGCATGCTTGTGGAGGTTGGGGAGGAGCATTGGAAAGAAGAAAAGGGCACTCATGGATGCTTACCTTCTTAAGAAACAAACACACACACAGCCCGCAGCTGGCATTCATATGAAAAGAGGTGAACAGGCACCTCTCCAAACCCAAATTCTGCCCTAAGAGGCACTGCTGTGATGGAATGTGCATGAATTTTAGCCCTGCTCTGGAAAAGTTTTCACAAGAGGCATGCTAAATAGAAAAGGATCTTTGGTCCCATGTTCAAAAGATAAAAGTTAAGAATTCCAGAAGGCAGCTGGAGGCAGCCGCCCCTGGAGACAAGCTACATAAAATGGCAGTTAGGACACCCTGGGAAGGGAGTGAAGGAAACAACACAGCCAGAACTCCCAGGTTTCAGCTACATTCTTGAGTGGGCAGCTCAATCTCTTAGGAGAAAAAAAAAAGGTCTGATCACCTCCTAATGCCACGTACAGGACCCAGGTGTCCCAAGGTTTAACTGACTCCTAGATATCACTGCCTTCTTCCCTGAGTCAAGAATGAGTTCCAAAACTTGGGCTGGTCATTCTTGTTGACCCACAAACAGCTGGCAGCTCCAAATGGTTGGTGATTAAAAATGAGAGTGAAACACAGGACAAGAGAAAGAGGGGCAGAGAGCCTGAGTACTTTGGCTAAACCCTGCCCTCAGAGAAAAAAATGACACAGAACCCACAGTGGGTGAGCCTCCAGCAACAGTCTGTTGAGGCCCAAGACCACATGTGTATCAAGCAAATCTTGACTTCAGTCTGGGAGAAGATCTGCAGAAGGTCTTGGCCAGAGTGCCTGATGTGGAAGGCTGCACAATCAGAAGCTTCCTGAGGTGGAACACAGCCCTCATTAGACCAGCAAGTGGAAAGCCAAATCACTCCCAGCACTGTCTTCCCCAGACATTCTCTTTCCTGTTGGAGTGACAACACTGGCAAGCCCCACATGCTGGAACAAGTCAAGAATGAATGATGGAGAAGGAGATTCCAAATCTCAATGTTAATTTCCAGTGCACAGCAAGTAACATGTCCCCATCATGGCTGAAATCTGGGGAAATGTTGAGCACTGGCATCCCTTTCCTGCATTGGGTCTTTGTGGCTCAGGTGGTCCATTTAATGCGGGTCCCTTTTCTATGCTTCAATCTTCCGCAGACTCAATCTGTTGAAGGAGTTTCTGGAGAAGACACAAGTAAAATAGTAGGATTAGTTTATTTATGAAAGCAGCCCTGAACTATGTTTGGGCTCTAGCAGGTCTTGAAAAGGAATTTATTCTGTGCTGGGTGTCACGGAGCAACTGTGAGTTTGCAGACTTACAGTTTAAATCTACAGAACAGAAAACCAAGCCGCTAAAACCACAAACCCAGACTCCAAGGCCTACTGCCCTCATAAAAGGGATTTACAGTGCTTCCAAAATATTGAGCAGGAAGGGGCGACTCTAAGGCACCAAGCAGGCATGAGATGAGTTCTAAGAAGCCTCTTCAAAACTCGTATGCAGGCAGTGGCGATGTAGGGGGAATGTGAGCACAGAAGGCACCTTGGGGAAATTTCCCCTTTCCCTGTGCTGAGGAACAGATTGTCCTGCTGTGCTTTCAGGGGTTAGACTGGATGGTCTTCTGATGGTGTCCAACTCTATCAGTGGTTGCTACTCATCAAGTTTCCCTTTTATAATTGAGATATAAATGCAGTGAATTAAGAAAGAAAGAAAAAACCCTGGGTATTTTACTCTGGACACCTTTTAGAAGAAACGATTAGTAACTTTCCAGGTTATCGAGAATTAGACTGTCACCCTGGACAATTATTGTGAAGGTGCATTTTGGGTTGGTAGAGAAGAGGAACCCATGAAAACAAAAGGTAAGGAATGTGTGCTGTGTTCTGTGACACAATGGCCTATGTGACAACCTAGAGCTCTGGAAACCTTCCAACAGGAACAAGGTATTGTACTCTAGAGAAAGGTTGTTTTAATCTTCGATGAAATGATGATGAACAGAACAGAGTTGGTTGAGGACGTTTTGGCAGCTGTCAAACTGCCTACTAGCTTGAAAAAGAACTGTGACTCCCTCTTCACTGCCCATGTCTCCTTATAGCCTCACCTGTGTACAGAAAGGGGGGCAACAGGGTTGTAGAGCTGAGGGATTTTGCGGTTCAGAAGTGGGTTCAGGGCTTCTTTTAGGCGCTGGTAGTTCCTCTCTAGCTCTCGGAGGAACTCACGTTGGTCTGGTCCAATCAGGGTCTTACTCTTGCGGAGGGCATCTTCACACCTAAAAAGGCAGCGGTGGCAGCTGAGGTGAGACTCAAGGCAGCACTAGCTCACGGTCAGGGCTTGGAAATATTATCTATTTGAAGTACAACCACCAGCCAAGCCTTGTCCAGGGCTGAATTTAAGAAATTCTCTCTCTCCGGTCTTTGGGGACAGGCCACAGGCATGACAGGTTACTTAATATGTGGTGCAATCAAGAGGCTCTTTATTTTGAGTGGAATTGCCATCAGATCCTTGTTTAAAGCCACCCCAAAAGGAAAACACAGCCCACAGTTACAACAAAGTGACTACTCTAGGGATAATTGTGTTGGCCTGCTTTTTTTGTACTACCAAGTCAACCTGGCCACAACAAATCACTCAGTCTGCAATTTTATACTTATTTACATGGGAGAAAGTCTTGCTGAACTGCTTGAATGGGATTAACTTCTGAGTAGACATGCATGGGATTGCTGTTAAATCAAGTACAAATGTAACACCCTGGTAGCTGGTGACCACCAGAATAGTAAGGCTTAACAATATAAAATATTTTTTGAAGGTACCTTCTTCTCAGGAGTTATCTTTCATTTTCACTTCCTGTTATAGTGGTTGTCAGCTTTATATTCAGTTCCAAAACTGCTCAGGGAAGTAGCAGAACTTTTCTGAGGTGACGTTGTCAGGTGCTAGCTATCCAAACATCCTTACTTTGGCCATTTCTGCACTACACTGTTATAGTGCTATTACTCCACTTTCAACATCCTATAGAATCCTGGGGTTTGCAGTTTAGGGAGGGGCCTTTAGAATTCTCAGCCAGAGAGCTCTTTGGCCTCAGAGAACTACAAGCCCCAGAATTCCACAGGATGTTGAAAGTGAAATAATAGCACTACAACTTCCTTGATAGCCTTTCCGCACTATTTTAGAATGCTACTATTTCACTTTCAACCTCCTGTGGAATTCTGGGGTTTGTAGTTTACTGAGGCCAAAGAGCTCTCTGGATGAGAATTCTAAAGGCCCCTCCATAAACTGCAAACCCCAGGATTCCATAGGATATTGAAAGTGGAATAATGACACTATAGCAGTGTACTGTAGGAAGGCCCTTACTTCTGTTACTAACATTGTTTTTTTTCCTTCCAGTGTTACTTGTTACTTTGCTTGAGATCTGATTGCCTGAAGGATTATAGAGAGCATGTGACTGAAGGATTATTCCATATTACATGTACTTACTAGAGACCCAGAACTTGGAAAAGTTCCTTTCAAAGGGCTACAATTCCCAGAAAACACTAGCCAACATGGTCACTGGCAGTTTTGGCTAGTAGATTCTGGGAGCCATATTACAGAAAAAGGAACTTTTCCCAGTTCTGCTTGGACCTTGACATTATCTTCAGAGGCCCTTTTCCATCCATCCTTGCCAACTGAGATGCAGTGGGACTGTTGGAGAAAATGCTATTTCAGCAATGGGAGGTGTGCCTGGTGTCTTTTGTGTGTGTGTGTGTGTGTGTGTGTGTGTGCTTTTTTTACCCCAGTATCAGATGAAACTTTCTGTTCCCCCTCGAGAATTATGAATTGTGGATCCAATGAACTCTGGATCTGTTGGTTTTTATAGTGACAGCATATACTCTTTTATGCTGTTGTACTCTCTCCCACTGAAACTGCTATTCCGAATGTTCTAGGCTAGAACCTGTATGCTATTTGCATTACTATGTGACCATTAGCTTCAACACTGATTCTTTCAAGCCATCCAGAGAACCCTATTATCAGGTGGCACACAAATGAGATTCTTGGTGACATTCAGGCAACAAGTGGCTTCACGGCAGCTATGCTTGCACAAGTACCTCTTCGTGAAATCCTTGAAGCAGAGCCGCAGCTTATTGTGGTGTCGATACAGCTTGGGATCATCAGGGATCTCAGCCAAGAATACCTGTGCCACTTCCAGAGGGCCCTGAAACATAATAGGTTGTGATGGCAAGGTGGGGAGGGGAGACCCTGAGTCCATTTGGTGCCCGGGAGATGATGCGGAGGTCTTCACCACCTCCCACCCAAGCTCAGCTGCATGGACCCCACCTGGCACACAATCTGATCGTCCACTCCTGGGCATTACGATGGTGCAAAGGCTCTTCAGCTCAACCCCATATTTCCTCCCCCTGCTCTCAAGCATCATTTTAACTTGAATTGGTTACTCTGTCTTTTCTAGGATTCCCAGATCTCACCCCACAGGCCTGACATGTTTCCTAGCCTGACTTAATAACCCCCCTTTGCCAACGATAAACCAGGTTTTCCTATTCAATAACTACCTGGTTGACTATGGTGCCAACGCATCCCTGCAGCACCATCTGCAACATTTTGGCATCAGGTGGGTCTTGGTGGGTGGCAAAAGCCAGCTCCTGGGTTTTCTTCTGCATGTCCTCAATGGCCACCTCAATTGGGATGAGAATAATCTGAGGATAGAAACACAAATAGCAAATGTTAGAAGATTATTTCTGTGAACCCAAAAATGTGTGTGCTTTATTTAGAAATAATACAAACAATCCAAATCAAGCAAAGTTGCATTCTATGATTTGTATACCTTACACAAACTGAGCATATCTGTATGACCTCCTTCTTATTAGTATGTTCTGCAATATTTATTATTTTGTATAATAGTTCTGGTTTTGCTAGTCAGTAGCCAAGTGGCCTTACAGAATACTGAATCCCACTCCTGCTCGCTTTCCTGACGATGGAAATATTATGTGGCCTCTTCTCCAATCCTGAGAATTCAATGTATATTGCTCACATACTTTTGAGCCTACTTCCACAAGGGACTACAGTGATTCTCAGCAGGTTGAAAGACACACAGAGGCAAGAAAAGATGACTCTCGGCAAGTTGAATTTTGTACAATGCACTACATTCTATACTTTTTCACTCCTGACACACAAACTCTGTGTGCCCCCTCCATTTTCACATGCCTCCCTACATTCCTCCCCACGCCCTCCAAAGTACCTCCTCTTTGTGGATGACATTGATGCGGGTTTTGATGTAGGGGAAAGCATGGGAAGTGGTGAGCAAAGTTTTGCGCTTGAACTGCTCGTGCAGATCACCATGTGCTCGTCCATCCAAGGTGAACGGTGTACAAAACATGAAGGTGCGCAGGTTGTAGTTTTTGTCAAAATATGTGACACGATCTTTTAACTCATAGGTGTCGAAATATGGTTCCACGTAAGTCAGCTGGATGTATGCCTGTGGCAGGGAAGACAACACAAGATGAGTGGCAGGGGAGAGTCAGCAAGTGCCCACCTTGAGCTCAAATTTTGTTTTGAACTACCAGTACCCTACGGCTGTGGGGCTGTGGGAGAGAGTACAGAACGACAACCACAACAGGCCTCTAAAACACCATACTAAACCACCATACTAAACCACCACTAACAGATGAATGATACTAGATGGTAAACAAAAATTAAACCATGTAAACCATACTCCTGTGAGAGACAGCCATCCTCACATTAGAACAAGCTCGCGGCCATTAAACCATGAGAAGAGGAAGGAAGCTGGAGCACTCTCTTGACTCTTGCTAATTCTGTGATTACTCTGGAATTTCAGGCAACGAGAGACAAGCTATGTGTCTGTCACTGCTGCACAAACAGGCACCTATTACAGCCCACCCTTGACATCTGTGGTTTTTACTTCTGTGAATTTGATTATTTGCGAATTAATATATTTCCAGCCAGCTCTGTCGCTGCTCTACACCATTTTTAATATACCCACAGCTGAACCTCTCTGTCTTCCTCCGCTGCCACCTTTTCTCTCTCCTGCATGCAAGTGGCAGCTCTGGGCCGAGGCATCTCCATGAAGACAGAATCAGAGGGCCACGGTGTCGCCCCTATCCCCCAATCCTGCAAGCCACTCCACCAGGGCTCTTTCTGTGGATGAATATTCCCCAAATATCTGTTACCTAAAGCTACACTGCCCGTGTTGGTCGGGGGATTCTGGAAGCTGTAGACCAAAATGGAATCTTCCCAAGTTTTATTCAGGTCTCAACTAGACTGTCCAACGGTCAACCTCAAAGGAACTCTCCCAGTGTAACTTCACAGCCTGTCGTGCAATTCAGTTCCAAACCACTTGGGGCATTTTTTTATTGATATTCCAGCCCAACAAGAGTCACAGATTAGTGCTTCAGTGCTTTCAGTGACCTGCTGGCTAATGCAACACATTCAGACACAAGAGAGAAACTACCTTGTTAGGATCCAGCTTTGCCTTGTCAACAGGGTTAGAGCCTTTGATGATTTCTACCATTTCATGTCCAAAGCGCTCAGCATAAAACTCCTGCAGAGGAAACAGAGACAAGGAAGTGGTGCATGGTAAAGCAGAAGGCACAGAGAAAGTTCTGTGTGTCTGCAGCTGTTTGGACCAAGGAAAATTCCTTGCAGCTGTCAGGGAAAGAGAATTATTCTGTCCTTCTCAGGGCCAAATTGGGCATTGTCTGTGTTTATTAAACACACATTTATTCACTCTGCTGAGAAGAGGGCAGGGCAAGTCCACTTTTTATATTTAAAATTGAGCAAGTATGATAGCGAGCAAGACCCACATCCTTTCTTGTTTGCACATTATAAGTTATTTTTTCTGGCCCAGCTTTCTCTCCAGAAGGGAGCAAGGTGGGGAAAACAGCTTAAAGGATCTGAGTGTGACAGGGCAGAACATCTCCTTCTTAACTCGTTTCATTTAAATAAGAAGACTCATCTATCTCCCCACTGCTGAATGGTCAAGCCCCTGTTAAACTACATGTATTTGGTTCAGCCTTTACAGCCAGTGGCGGGAACAGCCTTAGGACCTAATGACTGAGATCTACACGGACCATGGTTGATGACAGTCTTGTGAAACTCTGTGGCCAATGTTCACCAGCACAGCTGACTCCAGAGCCAGAGCCCCTTCCTTTACGGTCATTTTGGCTGTGCTTAGGTGACATCTGGACCAAGAACCAGGGCTGTCAAAGCTAAAGAGAAAGCAGAAGGGAGCCCAAATGCACTTCCAAAGAGGAGAGACGGTTCCAGCTGGCAGCCTGAATGCAGAGTTCAAACCATCCGCAATGTAGATACATCAGGGTGGGGTACATAGCTACTAAATTTTATCACAGCAGGGTGAAGGGGAGCCACTTGTAAGTTACAGCTTCTTCACTCTTCCAATACTGTTTCAGTCACTTTCACTACTACTACACTATTCTGAATAAGGTGAAAGGTGACAAATTAAATGCTTGGGAACACAGAGGCAAAATGTTAGCAGAACTGTCAACTAAGGACAAATCATTTTACATAGGATTAAACTTTTAAACAAAAAAAGAATATAACAGATATGATATAACAGATATAACAGATATTCACTAAAGAGAATGCCTGTTCTCCCTGTTTACTTTCACTTGCATCCTCTTGGGCTTCCTTTACAGTCCCCCTGCAGTGCTGCTTGACATCAGGAGCCAACAACTGGGGTGGATCAAGGGATAAATTTTCTGGGGCCACACAAACAGTCAAAAATGGCGATAAAAAATAAAATAAAATCTGAAATGGACAGATGTTCATTTCTGGTTTGAAAAACAGGAAATTTTAAATGGGAAAATAGTGGGAGAGAGAATTTGCAATTTATTTAAAAAGTGAATTTTTCTTCCCCCGAAAACAGAGCAAGCTGGGGAATTTGGAGAGGGTCACGGGTCACAAAAATAGCCTTGAGAGGCCACATCTGGCCCAAGGGCTGTACTTCACTCACTCCTGTTTTAGACAGTAACTTCCTCCTAAAGAAGCAAGTATTCATTCATTTATTCATTCATACATTGTAAACCACAAGACCCACTGTGAAGGCTATCTAAACGCTAAATAGCCAATAACCTACCTGTTGTCCAACCAGTCTGAAAAACAAATCGGCATATATATTGCATTGAGCACATATATGCTAGTAAGCCAAGACAGATAGTACACATTGTGCCAGGTGTACAGGCAAAACAGTACAGGCAAATGTACTAATTAAGCTCAACAACTGAAACTACCTGAGCTCTATGGCAGCCCTGTCCTTGTCCCTCCTGCAAGGTATTATATTCCCTCCACACATGCTCACTTTATGGCTTGACTTGTACATCTTTCAAGGACACTTTCACTCTTACCTCAAGTCGATGAGATATTTCAGCTAATTTGGTGATTGAGGGTTCCTTGTAAACAAACTCTTGCTCATCAAGGTCTCCAAACTTGGAGCCATAAAAACCAACACGGAAGTATGTACCAAACATTCTCTACATGACCTAAAGGTATGGAATGCGAGACACTATGAGAAAAGGTGTAGTAGACTGTAAAGTGGCAGTAAGCACAACATACTAAGCCAACCATCCAACCTACTCCCAGAGCATCTCTCCCTGGAATTTTCCATAGCCAGATATAACTCTACAAGTAAAAATCTGGTGCTTGAGAGCCAGTTACATTCTTATTCCCATTTTAAATAGGTCCACAATGAACCACTACAATGACTACTAAGATGATTAAGGGTGTATACATAAGCATAAAGGGCAAACTCAGTGATCTGAAAGAAGTCACAACATAATTACCTGTCATAAGTTACCCCTTTGGAAGGAGCAGAGGGAATGAAGGTAACAAAAGCACATATCAAAAAGTGGGAACACAGTTACCTTACTTGTGTCACAAGTGATATTTTCTAGTTACCTTTACAAATCACTTTTAATGAGCATCTTAAGAGTAATTTTGACAAGAATTTTTTAAGTTTTATGCCCTTATCACTCCTAAGTCATCACTAAGTCATCATTAATGCATAATGCAAGAAGTAATGCCATGTGTTATCTTTTTTGAAGCCTTATGACAAGTAACAATGAAGTACTTTCAAAATACTATAATGAGTAATTAAAAAAATACTTTTAAAAAAGTAACTTTCCACAAACTGGGCAAACTCCATATCTGTCCCCCTGAAACTTAAAATTGTTGACCTGCAGTTTTAGTATCTCCCCTCCCAAAATCCTTTCTTGGGAGGCAGATGGCTTCCTGTAACGCACAGAGGCTAATCAGTTCACTGCTCCTCCCTGTAAAATCCCCATTGGGATACTACTTACCAAGTCAGGGCAGGACCAAGAGGAGTTGCCAGGATTGGAAAATTGAGTGGGAAGCAAAATGAGAAAAAGGCATTAGGAAGGGTATAGCACATATTGGAATACAGCAAATGCCACAACAGAACAAGGCAGACGCTGGAGAACTCTCTCAGTGTTTTGTTTTGCTCAAGGTATCACCAAGATCACCTCTTACCCTACAAAGATGATTGTAGCTCCTAAGGATACATACACGCAAATCTCCAGAGGCCTCTAGCTGGTATTGTAGACTATCTCTTGCACACGTGCGCCCCTCGTCCCAATCCTTTCTGAGCAAATTACTTTTAGAGTTTTCTTTCCATAGCATTTCAGGCAGTATTTGCAAGAAGCTAGAACTTGCTCCTAAGTGACACATATATTTATATACATCCCATGGCTAGTACCCTAGTATACGACGGCTAGTATCAATAGGGCACTCTTCTACAAACACACAGTGCCTAAAGCAGATTTACTGACTCCCATGATGCTAGAAGAAGTGGGAAAATTTAAGCAAAAAGCTTTTTCACCCACATAAAGATTTCCCTAATTTCTTTCATTAAATTTATACAATTATCAAGGATCAGGATTAATGCCAGAACCATTGTAAGGGGAAGCTCATTACCACTGCCTTGCAGAATCAACTGCAGGCACATGGTACAACACTGAAGCAAAGTGTTCCCCTCAACAGTAACTTGTTTTAGGAATCGATGGACAATTTGGAAGATTCCTTCCCCTGCAAATTCATCAGTGCCCTTATGACAGACATGTTTGGGATTACTAGGATGGGATTATTTTATTCATTGCTACTCCAGTGAACATGCTACCATATGCCGATATCTACCTTTAGCCTTCAGGGCACAGGCAGGTATAGGTTGAATGAACGACTATCTGGTACTCTCAAGACACATGGTAATGAAACAAGATCTTGGTTCAGAGCTTCACACATGCCTCTTCTCTCCCAAAACACACTCTTCTAATTATTTTCCAAGCATGCATGTATGTGTTTACTCACACACACAGTCTCAGTTTCTCTCTTCCTCAAAGTAGGGTGGCTACAAAGACTAACAAATATCATCTGAGGTCATTTCTGTCAAGCTGTGGTGAGGAGTGAGTTAGGACAAGAGAAGTGGCATTAATAAAGCCCGCTGTGTCAACCCATTGTACCCAAATCAGTGCCAGTTTGTGTGCAAGGGCACACAATGCAAGGGATGTGGATGAGGCTACTGCCAGGCAGTTTTGAAGGAGCTTTTTCCTTTTCTTCTGTCTGAGCAGAACAGGAGGCAGTTTCTGAATTCCTTGTTCCCTGCTGCACAGAGTCAGCTTCCAAGCAAGCTAGCAGAGGGTTTCCAAGTATGAGTCATCCTTTCAGGACCACCTCTAGCTAAGTCCAACTGCTAATTCCAACTCTTGGAGGAGATCTGCTGAATCAACTGTTGTATGTTAAGTTAACACTTACATAAACTTCATTGTTTCAAATCGTCTACTCTAGTTGGGACTAGCGCTTGGATTTAGGTCTATATTTTCTTAATGGTGATTAACAATATATGCATACAGAAAAGACAGATTCCTTCTACAGCTTCACGATCTTGAAATCAAAGCAGTGAAGAATAACACACAAAAAATTAGTTAAGAATGGCCAGACTGGACTTAGGTGCACAAGTTTCTCAATTCTTATCCATTGTTCATGCATATCTATATTCCCAGATAGTAACAGTTAAAGAAGTTTCTGCATGTTTGGACTGTCATAAAAATGGGCAGTGGGGTGGGGTGGGGGGAACTGAGCATTTGCAAGAAGTCTATGCATACTCAGAACTAGTACATTCTTCTCTAAGAATAAGCCACTCTGATATACATCTGAAATCTTAAAATCAGATGAAATCTTTTAAAGTGAACCAGCATCTGGCTTAAGTATTTTAGCAGCTTATAATATGACTGAATTGAGAGTCAGGGTGGTGTAGTGATTTAAGCACTGGACCAATGGGCACATCACATACGCTCAGTCCCAGAAAACCCCAAGCTAGGCTCACCTTAGGGTTGCCAGAAACAGCAACAATAATACGATTAAATAGCAGCAACAATAACACGATTAAATAAAAGTAAAATATTTCAAGTGATCATACAAGACTGGAAGAGCCCTACTCATTAACGTCAGCATTTTAAAATCACTGTTAACAAACAGGTGTTGGGGGAGCAGAGAATGGAAGATGCAAGGCCACAGAACAAAATTCCCAGCACATGTAATAACATTAGTAAGCAATTTAATTTGCACGCCCATTAAGGGTGAGGTCTATATCAAAAGCAGCATTAGCTGCTCTGGGCTATAACTGCATGTTTTAACTGACCATCCCTTAAGCCACAGAAAGGATACTTCACAACTCTGGAAGATAAGTTAGATCAGAGGGACCGTGCCTACCATGCCCCGTACATAGCTGTGTGTGGCCCTAACCATGAGGAGGACTGCTCACACATCCCCACATCCTGCAGAAGGGTTGTTGTTCCCAGTAACAGTCCACAGACAGAGCAAAGTGCACCATGCCATCTGCAAATTGGTGCGGTGGTGCTTTCCCTCTGGAACACTGCCAGGAAATTAGGAGGTCAGTATGGGGTTTTTGAAAAGGGCTGAACCTGCACACATGAGGTGGTGGCGGCAGCGGCGGCGGTGGCGGCAGAACAACAGTTTCTGCAGTATAAGAACCTGCCATGCAAGGCCTGCTCCCAGCCAATGCCAACCAGGACTGTGAAAATGGTGTGTACATACATACATACAGTTCTGTTCCTTCAATGTGGATCTTACTTGCTGAACAAATAGCCCAGTGTCAGCCTACACCAAGTGAACTAAATGAAGAAATGCAGAAGGGCTAGGAGAGTGTTTGCAAAGTGCACTGGCCCATTTCTAGGGCCCGCTGGTATCCTTCCGCCACACATGGGTGCTCCTTCCCCAGATATTCCTGTGATATTCCTTATACCTAAATGCCTACCTTATACATCTTAGCACAATTTGGCAGTTGCAAGAGATGACTATCACATGCCCAGACCTTGTGTGAGTTGATAAATGAAACATTCTCAACAATCTGAAAGATATCAGTATGCAAATATCTGCAGATGTGTAGCGGGAGAAGGAAAACAATAGTGCAGGTGTGAAATTGATATCCCAAAACAGGCTTTTTTTTAGCACTGTGTGTATTTTAGCAGTGCAGATCTGTGCCATTTTAAGGCATGCATACAGATTTTCTACTCAGTCAGCCTGCCCAGGAAAGACCTGGGACTCCAGTCTTTTTTCCTTGAAACTGCACTAGAGGAAATGCTGTGATAAGCAAACAGAAGAAGGGCAGAAATGACTAGAGAACAAAACAACATGCACAATCACACATGGATTAAGAAAAAGCAAGACATATTGTAGCCTACCTCCCAGCCAGAGGCCTGATTGACAGAACAAAGGGGATGAGCAGGGGACAGAGAAAACAGGAAGAAGAAGGTAGTTAATTTATTTGAAACTCAGAATGTTTTAGCTACAAGGTGATCACTGAATGGCCACTGCTTTATCTGAATATAACAATGCTTTTTTTTTTCTTTAACAGTAGGGGAACAGGGTGAGGGGGACTCTGCAATGCAACCCTTTCCCTGCCTACTCCTGGCAGCATTTTTCTTGGAGATCTTAAAGAAACATTCAGAAAGTTGGCAACTGAGCCTAGCCCCCTATGTGACCAATGTAACTATGAAGGAAGGCCTTTCCAAGTGTCAGCCAAGACCATATGCAGAATCTGGCTGTACTGACTAACACAGTGACAAACATTATCAGCTCCTGAAATACCCCATGATCTGAGCTGATGGGGGACAAGTTGGTTAAATGTGTCTTCTGCAGTAAGCACTGCTACTATAAGATGCTAACAGCCCTTTTTCATAAGCTGACACAGTTTGTCTTAATTTATTGGGGAATAAAGTAAACCTGACAGAAGTCAGTGGCACTCCCTGTTTGGTTCAAACTGTATAAGATAAGTCTCAAATTATCTCAAAGATAAGACTAACCCACTAGGCCTTATCTCTACCCAAGGGCTGAGAAATGTTGCTTTTTGGCACCATGGCATTCAGAATGTTCACAGGCCATAGAGCTTTCTGGGAGCCATGGCGCAAAGAAGTAAGATTTCTAAGATCTGGGATGGCCTCCATAAACCTGAGAATAAATTTGAGAATTCTGGCCTCTCAAGTGCTCCTTACTAAATCTGTGCTCCCCATTCTGCCTTCCAAAATTGGAAAGGGGTCTGGGAGACGCAGAGGTACTGGTTTCCAGCTTGACAAATGGGTGTGATGATGCTTCTTCTTGTATTATTGTAAGGCCAGAGAGTCTTCCATGGACTCCTGGTTCAACTCTTTCTCCCATAGTGGGACTGTCCACACACTTGAATACCCCATCCCCATTCAGATTACAGCATACCCGAGCTTGGGACAGGTTTGGAAAATGAAGCACCATGCCAGAAGCAGATGCCCAATTCAGGAAGTTTCCCTAAGAGGTGTTGTAGCTCTGCCACTCAAAGTGGCATCATTCTGTTTTTTGGCTCTAATTGCAATAGATTCTTGAGCCCCAGATCCACTTTACATTTACGTCTTCTGTCAAGGATAGTACAATGCGAGTATGAGCATGGCTGGGCAAGCAACCCAGAAAAGAGGAGTGTTTTCACTCACTTGGTTGGTGATCTTGCTGAAGGCATCCTGCAGTTTGCCATGCAGTGCTGCCAGCTTCTTGAAGTCACGATTGGCTTCATGGATGGGAATGAGGATCTTGTAGACCTCATTGACAGCCTCATAAAGTCCACCCTGAAGAGAGTGAGAATATGGATCAGGTACTCACAGCGTCAAGAGCCAGTATGGTTTGAGTGCTGGGGTTTGATTCCCCGCGTGGCCATGGAAATCCACTTGGTGACTTGGGCAGTTCACAAACTCTTAGCCCCAGAAAACCCCATGATACGTTTGTTTTAGAGTCTCCATAAATTGGAAATGACTTAAAGGCATGCAACAGCAACATCACAATCCACTGGGTCACTTGAGCCACAAGGGCAGACACAGGCCTTTGAAGAGCAATCAGAAAGAAAGCCAGAGCAGCAGAGGGGACAAATCAGAGACAATGGAGATATGCAGAAGTTTTCAGGCTGGGGCCTGGAAGCAGCTAGCAATTTTAAATGGTGTCAAGCAGGGAGACAGAAATAACCTCTGGAGCTATAGCTTCCAGAAAGTAACATCCAACACAGGCACAGCCATGATGGTTCGGTGATCCTGAGTGCTGTAGTCCAAAAATGTGATTTTCTAAGCTTTGTCTATAATAGGGCTAAACAATATGTGACCCTCCAGATGTTGCTGGACTGCCATGCCCATCAGCCCTAGCCAGTACAGATAATGCTGAGGGAAGATGGGAAGTGCACTCTACTAACTTTTAGAGGGCCACAAGTTACCCTTCTCTGGTTTATGAACACTTCAGGCTCTATCCACATCATGAGTTGGTCCAAGTGGGAGTCAGCAGTTTCAAAGGTCCTCAGTGGCTCCCATTATCACTTGACTCCTGCAGGGAAATGAAACCACAGGGCTCCACTTGTGGATCCTCAGCAGTGAGGGATACAGCCCCCATCAGGCCAACTTCCATACAATAGTCAGAGCAGAGGAAGGAATACATGTGACGCCAGAGATGCCTAATAATAAAGGAAACAGCCTATTTCAGAAGGACACTGCCTGTGTATTTCCAAACAGGCCTCACAGCCACATACCAGAACATGACAATGAAGAGAAACAAATAGCAGGACTTGGGGCTAGGCTGAAAATCCAGCATGCTGCTTTGGAGAATGCTGATCATTCTTTTCATAGGGATGAAGCTTTAACAAGATTGGTGGAGAATCCCCTGAGAAAAACACTTTTGGTCGTGTTGAAAGCACTAGTTAATTATTACTTGTGGGGTTGGAATTCCATATAAACAACCAGCCTCTCAGGGAACAAATGATGCACATTTAATATATTTGTTCTTAATTACTAGGTCAAGTTTTACTCACAGCAATTCCAGCAAACTCAGGGCTGTGGTTTCCTTGACTGAGTCAATCCACCTTTAATGTGGTCTTCCTACTGCCTTCCACTTTACCAAGCATTATCATCTTTTCTAATGAGTCATGTCTTTGTTATATTTTTCATTTTCGATCATCTCATCATAGGGCTTTATGGTAAAAGACATTCAGAAGTGGTTTACCAGCACCTCCTTCTGAGCCGTACTAACAAGAGTTAAATTGCCATTGTTGTTGTCTCTGAGAGGTCCTCCACCAGTGTCACTACTGCTGCTGCCCAGCAGTAAATCTTCAGCAAATTTAGCAAAGCCTATCTGACACGGGAGACTCTACCAGCAGCAGTGCTACTAGCAGCATGACTTTGCCTCACAGGAGAACACAATCCCACCAACACAGAGAAGTAGTGGGATACTAATATTACTCTATATAATCTATGCACGATTAATTAACAACTGAAATTTTGTGCCCCAAGATATCTGTGGGCTTTTTGGTTTGTTCATGAGAAAGAGTTTAGTAAAAAGAAGTAAGAAATTCTGCATCCAGTTCCATTTACATAGTTTTTACTGAAGTATAATGGGAAAAGGATACTATAACAAAAAGCAAAGTTCCATACGGACATATCGCTGAAAAATAAAAACACCACCACTGAAACTAAAGTATGTCCCTTTCTAGAGAAAAGGCACTCAGAGGTAAAATGATGTATATGCTGCACTACAGAGAGTCTGGAAACAATCAGAGTACCTGAGTGCAAGCCATAGCATTTGACAAAAATGGTCAGAACTAGCAAAATAACAGTGTCAGAGGTGAGGCAGAAGACCAGTTATGAAACAGGAAGGCAAGAATTTGGGAAGGGCTCACTATTTGGCCATTTGAAAAAAACAACTGACATCCAAGTTTCCAAGACATTGTAGGTTTCTCTTCTTTGTGCTAAAACAGGGGTGGGCAAAGAGCGGCTTTGTGGGATGCTGCCTGTGCTAAAGGAAGAGGAAGCTTCCACTGCCAGACACAGGTGGTGCTTTTATGTGCTAGAAATTAATGTGCTGTCCCATCTCTTGCAACCCCTCAGGAGTGCATGCATTAAGTCCAGCTCACCATAGTAAACGAGGAAGCTGCTTGTTCAAGTAACCCTACAAGCCCCTGTTCAGTGAAGTACTTCCCGGAGCAGATGCCCTCTTCATCAGGGGAGAGGACGTCATCTGAGACAGCAGACTCTTCCAACACATTGGAAGAAATATTCTTGGAAAAAGAAGAGATGTTACTGTAAGAGGAAGAACAGCCCTTCAGACGGACAAGGTATGAATTTAGACTATCGAGGGAGAGGGTGGGAAAAGCATGGCCTGCAGGTTGATTGTAGCTTTCACGGCTGTTCCTCTGTATCCCCAAAGTCCCCTGCCAACCCCCAATTTTGGGTAAGGAATGTTCCCTGCCACTTTATGTCTTTATGTGGGAAATTCTGCCATGTCCCTCCAGATATTTTAGGCGTAGGGGCCCTTTTTGCAAAACCAGATATGGCTTCCAATTCTCTTCCTGATTAAGCAAAAGGCTTCTGCCTAGTTACTGACTTTCAAGCTAAGGCCCTCTGCACTCCGTCCTCAGCTCTGTTGGAGTACATCTTGTTTTAAACTGAAAGGGTAAGCTGTGAGCTAGAACTTTTGGACAGCAAAACTGGGCAGGCATATCAAGCACTGGGGGAAGAATTAACTGAAGAAAGGAAAGATAATGGCTTGACACAGAAGACTGGCCCTTTTTCCCAAGGGTGTCCTACTCCCATCCCACCCTCTTCTTACCTGGAAAGTGACACAGCCCACAGGCAGGTAGCGACAGTCTTCCAGCATGCTCAGGTATTCAGCCACCAGTGCAGCAGAGTGTACCAGACACTGAGCTGCCTCTGCATGGTTCCCACGTTCAGAGTGCTTTGCTGCCATGTTCTGCAGCCAGGTCAACCTCAGGTCTGGAGATGTCTGGTACCCCTTGGCTATCCTGAGAAATATGCAACAATCATGGACAGAAGCCTCATGTTCTGTGGAGTGGTTTTCCCACTAAATCTGTTTAGGATGACTTGCTTCATTCCTGCTCTATCCCTCTCAGAAAGGAGAAGCTTTGTTTCTGAAATCCTCTTACAGCACTTTTCACAAGCAAAGTGCTTTCCATTAGTATAACTGAAGTCTCTCAGTTCTATTTTTATCTTTTTAAAGAAAGATACCTATTCTTTTTAAAAGTAGTTTTTAAAGCCACATGAAAATGGTTTCTGCTTGCACTGATCACACCTATAATCCTTTAACTATGTCTATCCCCCAACCAATGAAAATCAGAAAATGATTTCCTAATCCCATAGCCCTGCTTCATTTCTTTTTTAAAAGTACTTTTATTAAAACATATTTTAGATATATAAAACAACATACAAGGGATCAGAGAGACAGACAAGAAACAAACTAAAATAACTATACTACAACTAACAAATCTAAAGCTACCTAAAGCAAATTATACAAAACAATGCTAAAAAGGGGCTAAGAATATGTATAAATGATTTCCAACTCACCAACTGTCAGTTCTATAATAACATATAAAGTATACTTTCTTCTCCTTTATATCATTATCATACTACTGCAGATCAGTAATTATTATTAAGTTAACCATCAACACCAAAAAACGATATTCTCCCAAACAGAACTCGTAACTATACAAACAGTTTGTCCCAACCATTCTTAAATTTAACCAGAGATTTTTCCTTAATTAGAATAGTTAATTTGTCCATTTTCACCAAGTCAAGCAACTTCATCAGCCAGGCTTCTTGAGATGGAATACCCACATCTTTCTATTTCTTTGCAAAAAGTATTCTGGCAGCTGTAATCAAATATTGAAAGATTATTCCCAACTTCTTGTCAATCTGCTCATCTATCAATCCCGTAGAAAAAGTTCAGGTTTCGACTGAATCTTTATCTTCAAGGTGTCTTCTATAAATCAACGCATCATTGCCCAGAATTTCTTTGCCTTCTCACAGGTCTACCACATGTGAAAAAAGTCCCTTCTTTTTGCTCACATTTTCAACAAACATTTGAAGAACCTTTATATATTTTAGGCAGTCTTTCTGCCATTAAGCACTGTTTATGCACCATTTTATAGAAATTTTTCTTAAGATAAAAGCTTAAGGTATATTTTAAATCTCTTAATCAAATCCTTTCCCATTGTTCCATTTGAATACGATGATCCATTTTGTTCCTTGTTAATCACACAATCTTTTACTTGCTCATCTTCTGTTTCTATTTTCAACAGTAACTTACTCATTTTAGCTATTCAGTGTTCTTCACTGACACATAATTGTTCTTCAAATTCAGACTGAGACATTTCAAAAACCATATAAATTCTTATCCATTTTAAACCACTCAATCGTCTACAGGAAAACCAATGTACGTCATTACCTTCTTTAACTGATTCATCATTCGATCTCATTTTAAATTCCCCTTTTTCTATCACTTAACAAATCTCTCTGAGTTAACCTGCTATATTTAAAAGTTATTTCTCTCTTAAACAAACCTTCATTTGGTGAAACTCACAATAGCATTTTTGGACATAGTCTCATCTTGTATTTGTTCCAAATTCTTAGTAAAGGATGTCTAACATAATGATTATTAAAATCCACATTACCTTTAAATTTATCATACCACAGAAAAGCAAACCTCAGATTAAACCCTTCCAATTGTAAAAGTCTATCTCTTCTCAAGGTAATCCAGTCTTTAAGGCAAATCAGACAGGATTCATAATAATACATCTTTAAATCTGGGAGTCCAAGTCTTCCTTTGTCTTTTTCAACCTGCAAAGTTTTGAATTTTACTCTTGGTTTCTTCCCCTGCCAAGTAAAATTGGCTATATGTCTCCGTGCCATTGTTTGAATGGCATATCATTATTCACAGCAGGAATTTTCTGAAACAGCATCTCTGGTAAAATGCTCATGTTTATAGCTGAAATCCTACCTAACAGGGAAAGTTTCAACTTAGACCATCTTTGTACATCTTGTTTAACCTCATCCAAACTTTGACAACTGTTCTGGAACAGCTTTGCATTCTGTTTTTGAAAAATCACACCTAAATATTTCACTTTCTTAATAATCGGGACCCTGTTTATCCATCAAAAGCTTTTGACCCTCTTTTGTCATGCTTTGAGTCAACACAACTGCCTTACTTTTATCTTAAAACCTGACAAACAACCAAAGTCATTCTGAGTCTTAAGTAATAAACTGTGGATTTTAAAGCATCTTCTAGGAGCATCACTAAATCATCAGCAAATGCCCTTAATTTAAATATTTGTTTCTTTAAAGCCATGTCTTTAATTTTTTTTCCTTCTTGTCTAATAGCCCAATTCAAAATTTCTAAAGTCAATATGAAAAGTAACAGTGGCCATTTTCACATGGGGGTAAAACCTCGCGGTGCGATGACCGGAGACGGAGGCCATTCACACCGTGGGGTGCGGTAGCGTGGTTGGAAAAGGTGAAGTGCCACACCTCCAACTGCTCTAGCGCAGCCGCAGGGGTGGCGTTGCAAGTTTTTAAAAACCACCTTCCCAGGTGGTTTTTATGAAACTCGCTCGCACTAATCCGTGGCAGCTCCCGGTGAGAATCTGCAGAGACGCAGTAGCGCGTCTCTGCAGATCTGCCCGGGGGCGGGCTTCCGGCTGGTGCGCTGCCCTGATTGACAGAGTGCTGCCGGAAGCTGGCAGCCGCCATTTTGCGCGCTGCCAAACACCGCCGAAATTCGGCGGCGTGTGAAGTGGCGGAACCGCGCTCCCTGCAGGGACGGAGCAAAACGCAAGCAGGTAAGCTCCGCCCCTGTGTGCGCCGCCCTGTTTTGGCCCCCCGACGTGCGAAAAGGGCCAGTGAAAGTGGAAAGCCTTGTCTGGTCCGTTTTACTGTATCACAACTTTTGGTTGTCTCACCATTAATGAAAATCTTTGCATTCTGAGATGAATATATTGTCATAACGCAGTGGATAAAAATTACATCCAAAATTCATCTTCTTCAAAATCTCAATCATAAATGACCCATTCACATTATCAACAGCCTTCTCTGAGTCCAAAAGTAATATGGTCACTTGTCTCTTGTTATGGGTCTCAAGATATTCCAATGTATGTGTTACATATCTTATATTGTCCCTCATCAACCTTTTCGGCAAAAATCTACTTAAACTTCACGTAATATCTTCTTCCTCCTTTCGGCAAGAGTTAGTGAAAAACATTATACTCATTATTCAAAAGTGAAGCAAGTCTTTCATTCTTAGGATCTGTCACATCCTGTTCTTCCTTCATTATAATGTTATGCTGGCTTCACTGCAGCTATCTAGTAATTTACCTGTTGTTGTAGCTGAGTTCATGAATTGTTAAAATGGCAGATACAAGTGTTCTTCCAAACTCTTATAAAAGATTGAGGGAAAGCCATCTGGACCCAGAAACTTCCTACTCTTCATTTAAAAAAAAAGTCTCCACCACTTCTATCACAGTTATAGACATGTTTAAATGCAGTCTCTGATTTTCTGAAATCATAAGTAAGTTCTGTAAATTCAAATGTTTCTAAATTTTCTCTTCATATGTATCTTTTTTTATAAAGCATTGAAAAAAGGTTTAAAATTCTTTCTTAAACCTGCCATTATCAGATGTCAGTTTCTTTCCATCCTTAATCTTTAAAATCAATTTCTTCTCTCTCTCTTTATTTAATCTATAAGCAAGCCATTTTCCTTGTTTATTTGCCAATTTGAAATATTTTTCCCCAAAATCTTTATTTCTTTCAGGAAGAATGATTTACATGGATTCTTCTTCGGGGGTTTTTTCTTAATTTAATCCAAAATAATGTGGTTCTTCTATTGTCTCTTCCTTTTTAATTCTGCATTTCATTGTATAAAAAACCATCTCATAACAGCTTTAACTTGCGTCTTAAACTATTTTATTATCCATACTTTTATTCATACTTATACTCAGTTGGAGCATAAATCCCCATGACTGAAACTGTCCATGAATTTGTATCTCTACTCCAACATGGCATCCATTTATCTCCTCCATAATTTTTTTGGATTTACCATCTGCATAAATCACCATTCCTCTTTTCTTTTTGTTGTAGGATGAAATAAACTCTTTACCCAACCTGGAAATTGACAAATATGTATTATCTTTTTTCCTTATATGTGTCTGTTGTACAAAATCAAATCTAATTTTTGTTTTTCCAAGTAATGAAAAACTTTTCTCCCTTTTTCAGGTGAGTTAAGCCCTCATGTTCCAAAAGAGGAATTTTTAGGCCTCATCATCTCCAAAATCAGTATCCACATTCACCTGAGCCTGTGCACCGTCCTTAGTCTGAACTCCATCTTCTTCTCCTCCATTACAACTCCTTGGAGTTGTGATCCAAGGTCTTTTCTTCCTCTCTTTCTATGGGTTGCTCCTTCAAATTCTTCTACATATTTCCCCCAAAACTCTTTTGCCTTGGAAATTGTGTTGTGTTTAAATCTCCTCTATAACATAGGACAAGTCCTTCTAGGTTTCCCCACCTGAAAGGTACCCCATATTGCTTCAACTTGTCACTTAAAAACGTAAAATCTCATCTTCTCCACAGAATTCTGGCTGGTATATCTTCAAAGACTATCACCTCTTTCCTATCAACTTGAAGCTTGTTCAAGTAGCATTGTTGAGGAATTTGGTCTTTTCTTCTTCTCACAAAATAGACAATCACATCCCTTGGTAAACTAATCTGTCCAGCAACCACAGAATCAGAGAGAACACTTTATTTAGTTCACAGGAGGTCGTCTCTTTTGATCTCCAGAAAATCTGACAAGGCATCTGAAAATCTTGCACAGATACCTTCGTTCTACATTTCCAGTATATCCCTTATCTGAAGATATATTTCCCTTTCCTTAAGATCCATAAATGTAACAGAGTCCATATATTGTTGTCCCATTGATAGTTTCCCAATCACACCTTCTAGCTTCTAATATCCCACTTTTTCATTCATCTCCTTCACCTCTTTACCAGTTTAATTCAAGGAGGTTCCCGTATCTTGAAATTCAGTGCAGTTCAGCATCTAACTCTCTCTTGCCAGATCTTCACTGTCTGCCCTTTGGGAATTGTAAGTAGGGTCACTAAAAGTTTAATTATTCTTCTCTTCCTCCTAAGAACATGGTGGTCATCTTGAGCTTATCTTTCCAAAAAGGTAAGCAAACACTTTCTCATGGTCTGTTTCATACAGAGAATCACAGCCTTAGCGGCTTTAAAAAATTAAGAAAGTCAAGAATAGGCATTTAAGTCTGTTATCCACCCAGTGTGCTTTTCAAATACTTTAAAAACTGTCCCTTTAAATCAGTTCTTCCACACTGGAGTTCAACACATTTAAAGAGAAAAAAAGAAAAAAAATACTGTTTTACACTCACAGTTGACTTGCAAAGGAGTAGGCAGTGAAGTTGTTTAGCCCAAATCAGTTGGCGAGCTTCCCTGAGTGCCAATTTTTATGTTCAAGATGTTTAGAAAGTTGGCTGGGTAGTGCTGGGTCTGCAAAACGGCAACTGCAGCACAGCGGAATGTGATGACAGCGTGATCTCTTCTGACCCTACACACTCCCAGGGACTCCTTAATAGGGTCCCCTGGGTGCCTGGATTGGAAACACTGGGTCATGGAGGCAATCCTCTGAGTCACCTATACCCAAGAGACAGTTTCAGCTGGTTTCTCAGTGTCAAATCATCTGCCATGTCCATTACCACACCATTTCCAACCTGGAAGTCATCATTACTTTATTTTATTAACCTTCTCCTTGCTTCCCTCCGCAACACACCTGCCCAACTCCAATGCTGTGAAAGGATATACAGATCATTCCACACATCAAAACTGCTAACTTTCCTACTCCCATTATATGTCAGGGTATATGTGGATAGTATTTATTTTCACTAGATGAAGACGATACAAGTGAAAATGATAAAAAAAAAAAAAGGTTATTTTGCCCTGTTTAGAAAAATTCAACATCTTTCGCTGGGAAAATAGGAGTGGTGGTGGTTAGCCAGCCACCAATCAGTGTGCCTACAGCTGCTATGGAATTTGAATCCTCTGACCTCTCAAGTTCAAATGCACCAAACCTGGCTTTTTAAATCTTGACTCATCCTCCCTGAAGGTAATTGTCCAGGGAGGAACTGAGACCTCAAGATATGCTCATCTTTATTCTTCCCTTCTGCTTTTCTGTCTGGGTCACTGGCTACTGTCTCACCTGTACATCAGGTCTATTAGCATCTCAGGATCCTCCTGATGTTCCTTCATCTTTACTGTGTCCGTCAAGATCATATGCAAGTTGAACACAAGGTCCTGAACCTGCAGGGAGAGAAGCAACTTTTGACAACCACAAAGAACAAGCCACAAGAACACAGAATTTGAGGAAGAACATTCAGAAAAGTGACTCCATTTGCATGGATACTTGTGAACTGGATCTACGTGAATATCTTTTCCATTATTGCTCTATGAGCAGATCTGGGCTCACTTTAAGCACTCAAATGTCATGCTCCACTCCCTTTTATGGCTTCAAATGCCAAGAACTTACATTTGGAACTGGGGAAGACACCAATGGATTTAAGAAAGATGAAAAATTTCACTAGCAATTATTTGCTAAAAGTCTACTTTTTGGTATGTTCTTAATGTATGGCAAACACCTGCACGGGAATATAAGAGTACCAACAAATAAATAGGCTTTTCCATATTTAGATACTCAAGATACTTGTTTCCTAAGATATTAAATGTTACTGGAAAGCTATTTGAACTGAGTATTCACACTGAATATTTGCTCAAATAGGAAAGAGAACATTTTCAGGATTACGAGATATAATCATTTCCCCAAGTCAGATTCACATTTCATACGTCCATTACATTCTATTTCTGTTGCAATATTTCATATTTTAGAAAATACTCTTATTATCTGAGCAGATCAGTGCTTCAAATTCAATATGTTTCAGTATATTAAACCAGTTTTAGTGGAAGACTTTTATACAAAAAATACTGGCCAAAAGATTCTTTAAAATTTGCACACACAATATGATGGCAAGATAGCACTATAGTATTTTTAAATAAATCTGAGTGTCATACACATTCTCACAAAACTGTAAAGAAGTCTAGCTATCCATAAAGATTAAATGATTCATCATTAACTAGAGGACCACAGAAGAAATGCAACCCACTTATTATATGTTCCTTGATTAGAGAATTAATAATTCACCATATGTTAACAAGCAACTTGAAAGCATACATACACATACAACATTTGCAAAGCAAAGTCTTACCATGTTTCCAAAGGACTTGACTCATGTTAATAAGCCATATGAACAGGTTGCTTACTTGTCACTGTGGTTCTTCGAGTGGTCCTCTGTGCCCTCACACACTAGGAACTTTCGTGCATGCGCGGTACCATTCGGAAAATTCTAGAGCTTAGTAGCTTGGCGGGAACCCCTCCCCCATGCCTCTACTGGGCATGCTCAGCCCGCCGAGCAACGGTCTCCCTTCAGTTCTAAAGTCTGCCAATAAGGGACCTGAGAAAGAGGGGACGGCTGGGCAGGTGCGTGTGAGGGCACAGATGACCACTCGAAGAACCACAGTTACAGGTAAGCAACCTGTTCTTCTTCTTCGTGGTCTCTGTGCCTCACACACTAGGAGATTTTGTAGCTTACCAGAAGGACGGTGGGTCAGGTCCTAGAATACGGAGGCCAGCACTGCTTGGCCAAACTGGGCATCTCTCCGGGACCGGCAATCCAGTCGGTAGTGGCACACGAACGTCGATAGTCTGGACCAGGTCGCCACCCGACAGAGTTCTTGCAGGTCCACACCTCGCAGGAGGGCTGCTGAGGATGCCACAGCTCTGGTAGAATGGGGCTGAAGCAAGGCTGGCGGGGACTGCTTGGCCAGTTCGTAAGCCAGCAGGATAGTCTGGGCCATCCATTTAGAGAACCTCTGGGTGGACTCCTTGTGGCCTCTGTGACACTGACCATAGCACACAAACAGGTGCGGGGTCTGTCGAAAAGTCGCAATCCGGTGGGTGTAGAAAGCCAGGGCCCGACGGACGTCAAGAGAGTGCAGGGAGTGCTCCAGAGGCATTGTCGGGTTTGGGTGAAAGGTAGGCAAAATTATGAACTGGTTAAGGTGGAAGTGTGACACTACCTTGGGCAGGAAGGAAATGTCCGTGAGAAGGACTACTTTGTCCCTGTGGAAAACAAGGAAGGGCTCATCGGCCCGCAGCGTTGTCAGCTCACTGGCCCACCTGGCTGAGGTGACAGCTACCAGAAAGGCCGTTTTGATGGTCAGGAGCCTGTCATCCACAGTGGCCATGGGCTCGAAGGGCGGTCGCGTGAACTGGGACAGGACCAGGGACAGTGACCAGGGCAGTAGCAGCGGCGATATCGGTGGGTACAGGTGTTGCAAGCCCTTCATGAATTGTTTCATGGTAGCGTCCCGGAAGAGATCCGCCGATGGAGAGCCTCGAGATTGGTAGGCCACGATGGCGGCAAGGTAGACCTTCAAAGAGGGGAACGCGAGTCCCTGCTGCCAGAGATGGATCAAGAAACGGAGCATGGTACCGAGACCGACAGGTGATACCGGCTCACCTCGTGCCTCAGCAAAGGCGACAAACCTCCACCACTTGTAGCTATAGTTGCGGCGGGTCGATTCCTTCCTGGCCATGGTCAAGATGTCCTGGATAGCTGGATCATCTAGGGCGATATCTGCCAGGCGTGGAGGGCCAGGAGCAGCAGGTCGGGATGGAGAACACGACCATCTGAGTGGGACAGGAGGTCAGGCGCTGTTGGGAGCTTGAGAAGCCGACCCCAAGCGGCTTCGAATAAGGGCCCAAACCAGTGCTTCCTCGGCCAGTACCGGGCTACGAGGACTACATCGGCACGGTCCGCCAAAATCTTGGTGACCACTCAGCCCAGGAGGGGAAACAGTGGGAAGGCATAGAGCAGCCCGTCGGTCCACTTGAACTGAAAAGCGTTGCCAAGAGAGTCCGGTCCCCAGCTGCCTCTCGAGCAGTACTGGCAACACTTCGTGTTCGATGTGGTTGCAAAGAGGTCGATCATGGGCTCGCCCCAGTGTTCCCGTATCATCCGGAATGCCCTGTCTGAGAGAGACCACTCGTGATGGGAGGAGGTGTCCCTGCTGAGGGCGTCCGCTGTAGTGTTCTCCTGGCCCGCCAGGTGGACTGCGATTGGGTGGACCTGAAGCGACATGCACCATTCCCGCAGTTGGAGGGCGATGGTGAGGAGCATGGTCGAATGGGTCCCTCCTTGTCTGCTGATGTAACAGATGGCCGTCGTATTGTCCGTCAAAATCAGGACTGTGCGCCCGGCGACCAGGTTGAGGAATGCCCTCAGAGCCTTCCATATGGAGAGCAGCTCAAGGGCATTGATGTGAAGCTCGGTCTCGTCGCCGATCCAGCGTCCCCGGATTCTGAGGTCGTCGCAATGTGCTCCCCATCCAAACAGGGAGGCATCCGTCGTGATGGTGAGTCAAGGAGTGGGCTGTCGGAACGGCATCCCTGACAAGAGGTGGCGGTAGGAGAGCCACCATAGCAGGGAGTGGCGTACCTGTGGTGGAATTCGGAGTCGGTACCTTTGGTTGTCTCAGAGCGGATTGAAAGCTCTAACGAACCAGTGTTGGAGCGGGCACGCTCGGAGTCGAGAGAGGTAGGTGACTGCTGTGGTGGAGGCCATGTACCCGAGGAGCTGTTGGATCCTTCTCGCCGATACCATCGGGGCGTCGAAGGTGGTAGATGCGGCCTGGCGAAGGGTACGAGCACGCTCCAAGGGCAGATAACCCTTGGCAGAGACCGAGTCCAGGGTCGCTCCGATGAAGTCGAGCACCCTCGCCAACTCGAGATGGGACTTCTTCGGATTGACCCGGACGCCAAGACGAGTCAGGAGAGATAGAGTCCTGTGGATGTCCGTATAGAGTTTGAGTTTGCAGGACGCAACCAACAGCCAGTCGTCGAGGTAAGGGAAGATGGAGATGCCCTGTGTTCGCAGGTGGGATACCACTGGGGCCATGCACTTCGTAAAGACCCTGGGAGCAGTGGATAGACCAAACAGCAGCACCCTGTATTGATAACAGGTGCCGTTGATTGCGAACCGAAGGTATTGCCTGTGCTACAGATGGATGGAAATGTGAAAATAGGCATCCCGCAGGTCGATGGATGCGAACCAGTCCCCTCAGTAAAGGAAAGGAAGGATCGACAACAGCGTGACCATCTTGAACCTCTTGGGGCGGATGTACTCGTTCACCCCTCTGAGGTCCAGAATGGGTCGAAGGTTCTGTCCGACTTCAGTACTGTAAAGTACCAGGAGAAGAAGCCGGTGGTAGTGGCTGAGGGTGGAACCTTCTCGATCACTCCCTTATGCAGGAGGGACTGGATCTCCTCCAGCAAAGGCGAGCTGGCTAGCATGCAATAGAAAACGCCTCGCGATGGAATACCTGAGAACTCAATGGTGTAACCAAGATGGACGATGGTGACAACCCAAGAGCCCGTGGTGATTAAGCGCCATTCGGCGAGGTGCCTGGCCAGGCTGGGATGATCTTTCAGGGCTGCTGGCAGTTGGAAGGTTGGCTGTGGAGGCAACCTGCGCAACACATCAAAAACGGGACTTTGTCCCGGACGATGACTTCTTTGAAGAGGTCTGGCGACTTCGAGGAGGTCTTCGTGAGGACGACGTGGTCGACAGACGTGATGGTGCCGACCGACATGAGCGCGGCTGGAAGCTGGACGAGGACTTGCGCCAGGCAGGTCGAGAAGCAAAGCTGCAGTGCGACTGTTGAGGCTACGGATCCCCATCTTCTTGGCTGTTAATCGAGCCTTGACGATGTGGTCCATGGCCTCATCAGTTGTGGCATTGAAGAATCCTTTGCCGTCAAACAGCAGATCTTCAATTCTTTTTCGTGTCCTCCTGCAGGCCCGATAAATGTAGCCATGTGTAACGGCACAAGGCTACGGAGCCCACCATAACACACGCAGCCACCTCGACGGAGTGCCGCGAGGAGAGGATCTGCTATTGGCGAGTGCTACCTCCTCGGTGTAAAACTGATTAGCACTCGTCTGGTTCTCCTCTGGGAGGCTGGACAGGAGAGGATGGAATCTGTCTAGCAGGCTCCGGAGGTAGGCTGTGAGGCATGCTTGGGTATTGGACACCCTGGCTATAAGGGAGGAGGCTGAATAGAACCTCCTTCCAAAGGTGTCAAACCAGCATCCTTCCCTGTCAGGTGGAGTGGTATGCACCCTGGTGCCTCCCTTGGTCCGGGGCAGATTCAACGACCACGGAGTTTGGCAGTGGATGAGTGAACAAAGAAACTCGGCATCTCTCTTTGGGTCCGATAGAGGTGTTCAAGCCAGTGTGGGATAGGCTGGGCGGAAGCCAGCTGGGCCCATGGATGTTTTAGGGCCTCCATCAGGACAGGCAGGAATGGTAGCGGAGCCGTCGATGGTGGACGAGTATCCACGTAATGAAATACCGGATCCTGCACCGCCGGGGCCGGTTCCACGATCTTCAGCCTCAAAGCTGCCGACATCCGAAGGAGGATGTCCGAGAATTGCTTGACATCCTCCAGTGCCGACTCTGGTGCCGGATCTCCGAAGGCCAATGGAGGAGACTCACGGGACGCCGGCGTCGACTCATTGGAGTCCGAATCAGTCCGAATCAGACTCGTAAGTCTCGGAGAACCCAGAAGGGGATCTGTCTGGTGACGTTTCCGTCGAGCGACGAGACAGTACCGACAGGGTAACGGTCGAGACAGCAGTGGTGGTAGGCCTCGTTGAAGGTGGCACCCTGTCCACTGGTTGAAGCGGAGCAGCCGTCATAACCGGTATCACCACTGGCACCAGGCGTTGGATTGCCTGGGTGATAGTAGTGGTAGCGGTCGAAAAGGGTTTTACCGGAATCGTCTCTGAAACTCTGTGGAGGTGACCCTCGGTAGTGAAAAGACCGCTCAATAATGAGGAGTGTGCTCGTGGGATCGGGGATGGTGCGGCGAT